>LPNX010510710.1:0-27138 GCA_001517045.1 Pseudotsuga menziesii
TCAACCATTTTTGAAACGGGGGTAAAAATAGCTACTAAAATTAGGAGAGAGAAAAACGAGAACTGTGTCGAGTTCTCGTTTCATAGTATAAGTGGTTGTCCTAAAAGCTATTTTGAATGTGTCTTCATCCTTGATTCGGACATGGTGGTATCTAGATCGTAAATCAATCTTTGAGAACACTGTGGCTCCCTGTAGCTGATCAAACATATCATTTATGCAAGGTAAAGGGTATATGTTCTTAATAGTCATTTTATTTAGTTGATGATAATCTATAAATAGTCATAGAGTTCCATCCTTCTTCTTAACAAAGATGACAGGTGCCCCCCAGGGAGACACACTGGGTCTAATGTAATTCTTATCAATGAGTTCATTTAATTTCAGTATATTCATCCGACAAGGGGATTTTGAGCTGGGAACTACACCAAGTACCAGCTCAATAGTGAAATATAATTCCCATTTTGGAGGCAATTCTAGAATTTCTTTCGTAAATACATCAGAATATTCCCTTAGAATCGGGATATCTTCCAATTTTAATTTATCTCTATTGTTAGTATTTTCTTCATTAATTACTATTACGGTGAAAGCCTTAACACCTTTCCTATCAGCTCTCTTATACTCTCCACCTAGTCTCCTCCACCAAGTGACCAGTTAACACTCTTTTAACAGCTTCCCTAAGCTGTTGTCTCATCATTTATTTATTTATTAATAAAATATTCGGAAATAGATTAATTATTCTTGACCCCACTTGGTCATCAATTACAAACTTAGCATAAAATATAACATAATGTTCCTCAATAACATAAAATTGTTTTGCAAATTGGGGCATGTGACAATACCTTTGGTGGCATGATATATTCGTAAATAACGTATTTCCCTTCGATATAAAATGAAGTCAAGCATTGTTTTTATTATTTTCACTGAATCAATGGATAACACATGCTTCAAAGTAAATGATGTATCCAAGAAAATAGAAAAAAACTACATTGTCTAAATTAAATAATTATTGCCATTGAGATATATAAGGGAAATATAAAACAATATCACTATAATGGTTTTAATTATATTGAAGGAAAATCAATGGTAGTTGAAAGGTTGGAACTATTCAAGTTCCATGTTTTTTTGTATAAAACTATCTTTCTTAGTATGAGAAAGACATATTTATCCTTTGAGGGAAAGATCTCATTTGTAATTTTGGTGGTGGATAGAGGAGCTCGATTAAAATTGTTGATTTTACAACATCATGAGTCATTCTGCAGACTTGTGAATAATATCAAGTCAGACTTGTGAGTGATATCAATTCCTAATTATCATCATATGATTGAGGTGGTGATGAAGTATGGTATAGCTTCTAAGTAATATCAAGATGAGTCTTGTGAGTAATATCAATACTAGACTTGTGAGTAATATCAAGTCGAGTATTCTCATAGAAGGTACCCTATGAGATGGATCTCCAAGTTATGGTGATGAGTCTCGTGAGTAATATCAAGACTAGTCTTGCGAGTAATATCAAGACTAGTCTTGTGAGTAATATCAAGGCATTATACTTGTGAATAATATCAAGTCCTCAAATATTCGCATTGTTTTGAGGTGGCATATTTTACTTGGTAAAGTGGTTATAGTCTATGATGCATTAATAACCATGGTCATTCGAAATGGATAAAGTTGTTAAGTCTCCTCTAGAGACTGGTCACCTCTAGACTGAATTGATTTAGCATATGATTATGTGGTCTTGGGTGATATATATGATCATTAGTATGCATGACAATTCTTCTCGGTATGATATGATAAAATGGTTAATTAATTAATACACCTATGCACCATGTAGTATTTAATCAATTATAATGAGGTAAAGCATAGAGAAAGAGAATGAATCTCAATTACACATGTATACCTCAAGTGAGCTCGAATTATCAATGCCTCAATTACGAATAAGTTGTAAATAAAGGATGTGTCGGTTAAATAAGTAACATCTCCCTAATTCATGCAAAGTTTTTGTGCATGGCGAACACTGATTTTGAAGTACCAAAGACTTTTAGTTAGTCTCCTAACATTTAGTTGAAGATTGAGTTGAGTTCAGTTATTTTACAATCAATTCTATCAATTGACATTCAGTTCAGTTAGTTGAAATTCAGTTCAAGTTAGTTGACACTCAATTCACTCAGTTCACATTTTGTTCAAGAAGATTACATTCAATTCATGTCAATTACGATCCAGTTCAATCTAATTAAAGAAGGAGGGAACATATCTTGTGCATGAAAGGGTAAAAGAAGTGTTAGGTCAAAACTTTATCTTAAGAGGGCACCAATGTCTGCATAAGAGGATTTATAGCGCATGCTATTCTCACTAAATGTTCCATGTATGATCTCAGTATGTTTTTTAAGCCTCAAATTCACCCCCTTTTGCATGTTAGGTTGTTTTGGCTTGTTATTAATATGCGATGCATATGGCAATTTCAATATAGTTTTCCTTCAGTTGTTTTTGCAGGATTTATTTGGATAGCTCTTATGTATTTCTATGGTGAGATATATTATTGGGAAATATAGTGATGTGTTGTAAATAATTCTTTGCAAATATATCTCTCATACTCAAATAATTGTTGGTTTTTTCATTCTCCATATTTGGAGGGTTTTCCCAGGGTATACCTTATCTATTATGGTGATTGTTTTATGTGGCTGATTTATTCATGAAGATTCATATACTGTTCATACAAATAATGATATGTGGTTAATTTCAATATTCATATATGGTTGATAAAAAGTTGATTATGTGGCTGATATAAAGTTTTCTTATGTGGTTGTTTTAAAGTTCGATGAAGTGCTGAAATTGTCTCATAAAAGTTTTAAAATTTAAAGAAATTGTGATTTTTCTCAAACATTGACATGGAATCAAAGTATAGGGCATTAAAGAGCTTATTTTTTTGCATCAATATAAGCCGACGTATGTCATGAATATTTGAGAAAAATATTGCATCCATGGCATCGATCTTCATTTGACCATAAGACCATTTTGAAGGTACTTCCAACTTCAACACATGGAAGGGGAGAGTGTTGAATCTTCTCACGGAACATGACATTGATTCTTTTGTGACTTTGCTGATAGAGGATCCTACAATCAATGTAACAAGATAAAATTACATGAAGAATAAATCAAAGTCAATGAGGATTGTATATGACTCCATGAAGGACAATCTCATGTTGGTGATCACACCATTAAAGACGAAAAATGAGTTTTTTGACATACTCATGAATATTTATGAGAAGAAGGGCCCTAATCAAAAGAGGGATTTTAAGAATGCACTTCACAACCTAAATATGGAGAAGGATGATACCATAACATAATTCCTCACAAATATTTCACAAGTGAAATATTAGTTTGTAAGCATAGGTGTGGTGACAGATGAGGATGAGGTTCTTCAAACTGCCATCGATGGAATCCCTTCCTCATTAGATACTTTATTAGAAGAAATAAATGGAATATAAGAAAATTCAAACTTAGAAAATACTATGGCATGATTGTAGCCAAGAATAAGGGTGCATCCAAAGCAACGGTGTGTCCACTAAAGAGGAGAATCTTTCCCTCACGCCAAGAATGAATAAAGGGGGGAAGCCATTCACTCCCAAGAAATTATTTCATGGAAAGAAGAATAAGTTTAATAAGGAATTTGATAAATAAAAGGTTGAATGCTTTTATTTTGGAAAGAAGGGTGACTTTGTGAAATAATGTTATGCAAGAAAGAAGAATGAAGGACTCAAATTCATGCATCCATCGTTGTAGAATGAGGTGAACCTTATCAACAGAAATTATTCGAGTAAGAGGATGATCAAAAAGAATATTTCCTTTATAGGAGAAGAGAATTCACTCTTGGTTACATGGGATCCTTATGCCCATTAAAAGACTCACCTTCTAGTATATGCAATGTTTAAAGTTGCAGTGAATAATGAAGGACTCCAAGTATCTCTGCAGGGGTGCAAATATCAAGAGGGATCCCACACAAAAAAATAAAGATGAGTGCTTTATATTATTACTGTTATATGTGGTTATAAATCATATCTAAAGTTTTTTTTAATATGTTTCATTAATATAGAGATCTACATTATTGGAATTGGAATTGTATTGAGCATATACATTTTTTTTGTCTTTATTGCCATCTTATCGATCTCATGAGTCCATATTATATGATACGACATAGGAATGGTATAAGTATTGTTTTGTACTGATTTAAGCCTGAAACATTCCTTCATAGGACATGAGATATAGGTATGCATTCTTTCTTCATAAGCAGTGAACATAGGACTACATGATTGGCCATAACATATTGGATACTAGGGCTTCATGTTTGCTTCATCAATATGAACATGGAGCTGCATGTGTATTTGATAAAAATATGGATTTTTTTACTAATATAGGGATGCATATCAATACATACTATTATAATGGGTTATGTTAAAACAATTGGTTAATATCTATACATAACTAAGTAAATCATTATCAGTATATTGAAAGTATTTCATGTGAATAAAATTCATCAGTATGAAATAGTTCTAACCATTGGAATAATTTGTCTTGTATGGAAAATACATATTCTTTACAAGCAATGACATGATTATGGAGTTATTCAGATGCACAAGCCTAAAAGAGAACAGTTCAGGAGGTTCCTATGCCTCTTGGGAAGAAGACAAAATAGATGGCTTAATATTATTTTGAGAGATGTAAATATTCTTGAAGATATTCTATCTTATTTACATTCACGTTACAAATAATATCTTCAGACATAGATGAGAATGAGTTTCCATGATGGAGGACCCAATTTATGATTCTCACATCCTGATAGTGAGAGGGATAAGCTAATTTCACTAGATTCTAAAGAACCAGTGGAACTGGATGATATACATCTTATTACGAGGAAACCTGTATGATGATCATATTTAGAAGAAAGCTAAGAAATGTATTCAAGATTCTTGAGATTAGAGGTGCGTAAATCACTAGATAAATATTTTCCTTGGTTAAGGAAAATGTGTAGCAGAGTTCCTTAAGAGTTTCAGGATGATGGACTAAAAGTCCATGGCCATTGGACATATGAAGATAAATCTGATGTTAAATTAGATTTGGAAGATCTCAAAGTTAGTTGAGATGTATCTGTATTAGTCACAATTCCCAGGGTCGGTTATATACTTTCACTATATAGATAGAAACATACAAAGCATCTATTGTGATACCTAATTGGTACAAGTGTATGTGGACTCAGATATGTCTTGGTTAGTAAAATAAAGTTTTAAAGATATATGGATTCTGACTAGTGAAGTAATCAAGGAATATCACATATGTTGCTCCAGATAAAGCATTTTGTAAAGTAGTAAAGGTTTATGAAGTTCATAGTCAATTATATCTAAGACATGGTATAAAAAGAGACATACAATTCTAGTACATATCTACAAATAAGAAATATAGGGAAATAATTCAATAATGGAGCCTTAGTCATATGGCTAGTAATGAATAACCCAGGAATGGTTTCTTTTGAAAAGACATCAAGAGTGATTCATATATCTTGATTAGACAAGAGTGAGTCATATCTCTTGTGAATTTCAAGAGTGAGTCATATATCTTGAAAAGAGTGAGTTATATCTCTTGTGGTGTTCAATACAGATGAGAAACATTTCCAACATTCTTACTAAGCCTTTGTCTTAGACAATATTTGTTGTAAAATAGAAAGTGATGAACTTATACCCTCTAATATCTCCACATGAGGATCTTACAAAGTATATATAAACATAAATACTACCTTCTAGGTATAAAATATTTCAAAATAATTCACAACCATTAAGAAAATACCTCTCGGATCTGATATTTTGTGCACTAAATAAAATTATATTTATGCATAACTAGATTAGCAAACCTCTGCTAACTCGATACTTTCCTCCCGTTACGGTGTCCTCCTTTATCCTTTGGTTCTTAAGTCACTAGCACATGGTGCTATCCATAAATCATATAACCCCCTCTTTAAAACATTATCTCATCCATTTGTCCTTCAGATAGGATACTCATACCATGTTTCCTCCCAATTCAATATACGCTATTGGTTTCTTTCACAATGCACAATCGCTGTCAGATCAATATTTATTTCCTCCGCCTAGTCCATGCATATTCGTTACTCTATAAACCATCCAACCTCATAAAAATATTTCAAATATTGATCAATATGCAATGAATTCACTCTCTTTGCTTGCAATTTTCTATGATTCCCAATAATTCAGACTATAATTGGAACTGAACGAATGAGGTCTATGTCTATAGATTGTGTACAACATCTGTGAATGAATAATGTATTGTTTCCATCGATTCATCAAATAAATAGTAAATAAATGAATACAACCATAGAATCAATATGAATATACTTAATTGAATCTAAATTAACTCCCTAAACTTGAATTAAATACAGAAGTTTTCTCTCTACAGAATAAATAAATATTTTTTGTCTCTTTTTCTTAAGGAATAGTGAATTCTGAGCTCCTCCCGTAGAGAAATCAATCTCTCCCTCTATCTCGTACTTTCCATGTCTTCGAAGGGTTCAAGCCTCTTTACAAATGAATATATCAGTGGTTTAATATAATCGATGTGTGTTTACAGATCCATAATTCAAGGTTACAAACTCAATTTGAATTATGTTTTATGACTCAACTATCTGGTTGTTATTCCTACTTGTATCGTGAATCAACTAACTCTTGACTCATCCAACTAACTCCTAAAATTCTGGAAATCCTTAACTGTTCAAACAAATCCTATCTATAAAATATGGAAAGGATACGATAGTTCATTTTCTAGTTTATTCAATCTCCTATGAAAAACAAGAAATTAATTCATAGATGACTTCATACTTTGAGCATATGCTCCCGCAAGAGACTCCCTAGCTTGAAATTGTTCATGGTCTCCTTCCCATGAGTTCCCACTTTGTTTTTTTTTCCATAGCATTGCACCAGACAACAAATGTTTTAATTTGGGTAGCTCCCTAATCTCGAATAGTCCCTTCATCCATCTTTTCCAGCATTCTGTCAGCACCAGGTCTATTAGTTCCCCTAGTACATATTCTAATTTTATAGAATAGTTTGTCCCACCCTTATTTTGACCTACAAACAATCTGTTAGAAGGTTCACCTTCATATGTTTGTAAGCAAATCAGTTTTCCTATAAAAGAAGCAAACAATATATATATTAGCATAAAAATTCATGTCATCCAAGAAATCTTTTCATGAATTACTTTGTCTTTCTTATCCTTTCTTTCTTCTATTACATATCTATCTTTATCAATTTCATCAATCATGCTTCTTTCATCTCCTTCATGACTACATATTGTTCTTCCTCCGTCAATTCCATACTTTCATTTGACATTTTCTATTGGTTTGTCCCTTCCTTTATCTAATCACTACACACTTTGTTAGTCATTTCAATCTCTAAATTACTTGATAAACTTGTTTGTGAAATTAACTTGAATTTTTCATTAGCCTTCGAATACTTCCATGAACTTCTTTTCAGTCATCATCAGTAATTGATTACTGACTTCCTCTTGCTTACCTATGAATAGATAAAGGCTATGATTCTTACCACTCATTTCAAAGGAATATACATTACTCTTTCCCTCATGTATTGCAACTCTATCAAACTTCCAAGTCCTACCTAATAAAATATGGCAAGAATTCATTTCAATTATGTCACATCTTACCTCATTCCAATAGTTTCAAACTTGGCATTGTTCATTCACTAGAACTTGATGACCTTTACATATCCATGCAACTCTATATGGTTTTGGATGTACTTTCCTCTTCAATTTCTGTTTGTCCACCATTTCTATAGACACCAAATTATCAATACTACCACTATCTATTATTAAATTCCAACATTTACCTTTATCCTTGCAAACTGTCCTAAGCATGATCCTTCTTTGGACTAATTCATTAATTCCCACAACTTCTTTCCTTACTAACAAATCCGCGCCTTCTTCATGGTAGTTCTCAGTCACCTCTAACTCCTTTGGAGTTTCAATTTTAGCTTGCACTACGTGTTCTCCTCTCTTCCTCACAATGTTTTCTGGAAAATTACATGACATATGTCCAATTTATCCACATGTTTAACACCTTACTTTTCCACCTCTAGCTCTGCCTCGTCCTCTTGAAGCGACTCTCCCACCTCTTTTATCATTAATTCTGCCAAGTTGTGCTTGCTGCTATGAAATACTAGCTTCACCTTTCTGTTGTTGTTCCCTTCCTCCAAAGCCTCTCACATTTGATTTCAGACTCTTCTTTCTCATAAACCTTTCCTCATCTTCCAAAGAAGCCTGAGATGTTTCTTCTATAGTTCTCAATGACATTAAACTCAACTCATCCTGAATATCAAACCTTAATCTATTTACATACCTGGAAATTCTCTTAGGTGTATCCTCTATATGACCTAATCTAATATTCACCTTATAAAATTTCTCAATAAAGTTCCTATCTTTCATTGACTTTTGCTTAATATTTTGCATTCTCCTAAACAAAATCAATTAATAATCCTTAGGAATAAAATTACCTTTTAGTTTAGCTGTCATTATGCTCCAACTATTGATATCAGATTTGTTTTTCAAGGTACTCTGCTCTTGCACACCATCCCACCACAAGGATGCATTCTCTCTCAACGTCGTGAAAACAAATCTAACTTGCTTGTCTTCATTCACTTCAGCATGATCAAAATGTTTTTTCATAGAATTGATCCAATCAATTAGTTCATCTAGATCGAAGATCCCATTGTAGAATGGTACATCTACCTTTGAACTTGAACCTGTACCAAAGATTGATTTCAGTATTCTTTCCTCACAAATTTCAGCAATTGTCCCCTCATCCTCATCTGGTATCTCTTCCTCACTTGTATCTCCAGTGCTCTCTCGATTCCTAGAGGGCTCCATTGCTTCCAACCTTTCTCTCAAATTTCTCAACTCCTCTCTTAACTCTGCATTGAAAGTATCTCTTCATTTCCTTCCGCGATCTTGTCTAACTATGACATCCATCTCCTGGCAAGATAACTCACTACTAGATATTTTCTTCATTTAATCAGATACAAAATTATTTCTATGCATTAATGCCAAAATTGATGACCCTATACCCTCTAATATCTCCACATGAGGTTCTTACCAAGTATATATAAACATATGTACTACCTTCTAGGTAAAAAATATTTCAAAATATTGCACAACCATTAAAAAATTACCTCTCGACTCTGATATTTTGTGCAATAAATAAAATTTTATTTATGCAGAACTAGATTAGCAAACCACTACTAACTCGATCCTTTCCTCCAGTTATGTCTTCCTCCTTTATCCTTTGGTGCTTAAGTCACCAGCACCCGATGCTATCCATAAACCATATAACTACGTCTTTAAAACATTATCCCCTCCATTTGTCCTTCGCATAGGATACACAGACCTCGTTTCCTCCTAATTCATTCTACATTGTTGGTTTCCTTCATGATCCATAGTGATGGTCGGATCATTGATTCTTTCCTCCTCCTAGTCCTTGTGTATTCATTACTATATAAACCATCCATCCTCATAATAATATTTCAAATATTGATCAATATTCAATGAATCCACTCTCTCTTCTTGCAATTTAATATGAATCCCAATACTTTAGACTATAATTAGAACTGAACAAATCAGATATATATATATAGATTGTATACAACATGTGTGAATGAATAATGTATTATTTCCATCGATTCATCAAATAAATAGTAAATAAATGAATACAACCATAGACTGACTACGAAACTACTTTATTCAATTTAAATTAAATCCCCGAACTTGAATTTAATACAGAGGTTTGGTCTCTAAAGAATAATGAAATACTTTATGTCTCTTTTTCTCAAGGAATGGTGAATTATGAGCTCCTCCCACAAACCAATCAATCTCTCCCTCTATCTCATACTTTCCAAGTCTTTGAAGGGTTCAATCCCCTTTACAAATGAATTTGTGTTTGGGATCCATAATTCAGGGTTACAAAATCAATTTGAATTATGTTTTATGACTCAACTATCTAGTTGTTAATGTTAGGGTACACAGGGTACTCCCAAAGGATCGAACACCAAGAACAACCGCTTCACACAAACAGATCACAGATCAATACACCAATGTTTATCACGTGGTTAAAACCCTTGAGAGGGAAACAGTCCATGGCCCTAGCTAAATAGCTACTTGGAGCAATTTATTATGCAAAAGAAATAAAGTTACATGAGCTTCTCATAATCGATCAACTAGCCAAGGACCCTCTATGCTCTTTAAATAGAGATCATAGACCAATCGGTTGTTAATCCACGGATCAATGGTAGGTATGATCTAAGAGAAGTTGAACCGTCGGATCACTCTATGTCTAGAACATATCGTGACCATCGGATTAGAATATTTACAAATGCATACTAATGCATACTAAAGAAACACACTTTTACCTAACAGATATATTACACAAGTTGATCTTAACTAACTCCTAAGTGTCGAAATATCCTAACATCCCCCCTTAAGAACAACTTGGGATAGGATTGAAGGATTTACAAAAGTGTAGCTCAACGTGTTTGCTACACTGATGTAGAACTGGATCTTTGGCAAGCTTGATGGCACTTTGATTGTTGCACCAAAGTGGATTAGGCTGCTGTTGCTCCAATCCGAACTCTGAAAGGATATGTCAAAGCCATAAAGCTTCCTGACTGGCATTAACTACGGCTCGATATTCTGCTTCTGCTAAAGAAAGAGCAAGAGCTTGTTGTTTCTTACAATCCCAAGTGACGGGTCTAGATTCCAGACTGAAAACATAACTTGCAGTAGACTTCCGATCATCAGGATCACCGGCCCAATTTGAATCAGTGAAACCAACCAACAAAGGTTTCCCCCCTGTACGGTAATGAATCCCAAACTCAATTGTACCTCGAATATATCGAAGTATTCTTTTTGCTGCTTTCCAGTGACTTTCATGAGGAGTTTGCATGTAATGGGAAACACGACCAACGGCAAAGGAAAGGTCAGGACGGGAATGAGTCGAGTATAAAATACTACCAACAAGCTGATGATACAAGGTGGCATCTACTTCAGGGGAAGTACAAGTGGTAGAAAGTTTGAATCCAGACTAAAAGGGAGAAGGGGCTGGTTTACAATCTTCCATGTGGAAGCGACGAAGAAGGTCACAAGCATACTTATACTGGGAAAGAAATATTCCTTCTTTGGTTTGCAAGACTTGGAGACCAAGAAAATAATGCAAATGTCCTAAGTCTGACATTTCAAAATTTTGCTTAAGATTGGATTTCACATGGGTTATAAGGTTAGGGTCACTACCAGTAAGGATAAGATCATCAACATAAAGAACAAGTATGATGAGATGGTTTCCTACTTTCTTGGTATAGACATTGGGGTCAGAATGGCATCTAGAAAACCAGTGTCAAGGAGAAAGCTATCCATTTTGGCATACCAAGCTCTAGGAGCTTGCTTAAGGCAATATAAGGACTTCTTAAGGAGACAGACAAGGCTAGAGTTATTCTGAACATATCCAGGGGGTTGTTCCATGTAAATTTCCTCATGTAAATCACCATGTAAGAAGGCAGACTTGACATCCATTTGATGGACTTCCCAGTTATGTAAGGCTGTAAGGGAAAGAACAAGGCGGATGGAGTTCATTTTTGCTACAGGGGCAAAGGTTTCATTGTAGTCAATCCCTTCAACTTGGGAAAAACCTTTGGCAACTAACCTTGCCTTAAGTCTTTCAACACTTCCATCTGATGCATACTTAGTTCTGTAGACCCATTTACATATGACAAGTTTTCTTCCTTTTGGAAGAGGAACAAGATCCCAAGTATCGTTCACCATTAAGGAACGATATTCTTCATCCATAACTGCATCCCAATCTGGATTTCCTGAAACTTCTGCAAAAGTTTCTGGATCATGATTCTTGGAAACTTGAGCCAAAAGAGAAGAGGCTCGCTGAAACTGAGAACGTGTTCGACGTTGATCTCTAGGATCACCAGCAAGATCACCAGCTGCTTCACATGTTGAACGGACCCATAGAGGAAGTATTGGTTCTGGTGCAATTGGAGGAACATGAGCAGGGGGAGGTGGATTTTCATCCTCACTATAATCATCAGAAACTGGAGTTGGAAACCTGTCAAGGAAGCTGGAAGAAGAAGAAGAAGAAGGCACATTCGCCGAATCAGGCTCACAGGCCAAGAGATTTTCATCAAATTTAACATCTCTTCTAATTATTATATCATGAGAATGTGGCTGAAGAAGTCTATAACCTTTTACATCTTCAGAATATCCAACAAATATGCACTTTTCACTTTTAGGCTGCAATGCTTTCCGTTTTTCATCCGGAATGTGAGCCCATGCTTCACAACCAAACACACGAAAGTGACTTACATCTGGTTTAATTTTACTCCATGCTTCTTCTGGTGTTATACCCTATAAAACTTTAGTGGGTGTGCGATTTACTATGTAATTTGCACAATTTATGGCCTCATCCCAATATTGAAGACTTAGTCCCTTAGATTGGATCATACAATTAGCCATTTCTTTTAAAGTGCGGTTCTTCCTTTGAGCTACACCATTTTGCTGTGGTGTATATGGAACAGTGTGCTGTTGTTGGATTCCTTGTTCAATGCAAAAAGTAGTGAACTTGTTGTTAACATATTCTCCTCCATTGTCAGATCTTAACTTCATAATTTGATGACCAGATTGTTTTTCAACAAGGGCCTTGTAGGCCAAGAACATGTTAAATACTTCGCTCTTAAGTTTTAAGAAGTAAACCCAAGTGCGTTTGGAGTAGTCATCAATTAAAGTTAAGAAATATTTGAAACCAGAAAATGAAGCAGATGGAAGAGGGCCACACAAGTCACTATGCACAAGCTCCAAATGAACTGAGGCATGACAAGAGGCACGTTTGTCAAAACTGTCCCGATGATGTTTTCCGAGTACACAACCAGAACAAACACCATCCTTGCAAGATACCAGCAGAAGACCAGTCACCATATTTTCTTTACATAGTTGTTGCAATGAGCGATAATTTAAGTGACCAAATCGCTCATGCCAAAGTTTGCTCAAGTTATCACTATGAGCAACAAAAACTGAAGGAAAAGGTGATGACCCAAAGTTGTTAAATTTGTACAACCTGGTAATATCATCAACAGTTCCAGTAGCAAGGAAATTTTGAGGATTTTTAAAATCCTTGATTACAACTTGGTGAGGTGTAAACATCACAGTTTTACCTTCACTTGAATGAGTAATTTGATAGACTGATAACAAATTGCAGGAAATTTTTGGAACACATAGTACATCACTGAAATGACCATTCTCTACTGGAACTATTCCAGATCCTACAACACTTAGAGATCTATCATCACCAACAAATATTTGTTTGGTGTTACATTCATGCATAGTAGAAAAGATGGCTTTATCCTTAGCCATATGATAAGATGCTCCAGAATCAATGAGCCATTCATTTGAAGTAGAAGAAGAAGATGCAGTATAAGAGTAACCAGAAGCACAAAGTGCATGTCCATGAGAGGTAGATTCTGAAGACAAATCTAGGCTGATGTGGTGCTTCTTCATTGCTGCTTCTAAGGCTGCCATCTTCTTAAAACATTTCGATTCATCATGATTATCTTTCCCACAAAAATTGCAATGACGCTCAGTCTTGTTTCCTTTTTGCTTGGATACTTTGTCATTTTTTGAAGAAGGAGCTGACTGAGAGGGTTTGGGACCCTTGTTGTTTTGCTTATTATTTCAAAAATTCTGTTTCTTGGGAGGCTTGGACTTTTCTTTCTGTTGGGACAATAAGGCTTTCCCAGATGTATCTGCATTGTTAATTATTCCAAGATGAATGAGCTTATCTTGCTCTCTAATTAAGGAATCACAAAAGGATTCAAGACTAGGCTCTACATAGCTGGATGCAGTCAAGGATTCTTTCATGGAGTAGAATGTAGATACAAAAATAGAATATGCAGGTCCAAGTTTGGAAAGAATATGATAAATACATTTTTTGTCTTCTTTCTTAATCTTGCATTCTGCACATAATAGTCTAAAAGTTTTATACTTAGATAAATAGTCTTGAATGCAAGAAAAATCATCAAGATTCAAGGATAGCAACTCATTCTCAAGTTGATGACCCCGAATTTTACTGTGTTTACCAAACACAGATTCCAACTTTTCCCAAGCTTTATTAGGTTCATCAATGCCAGATATGTGGAATCGCAAATCAGTAGAGATTGGCATCCCAATCAATCCACGAGCTTCATCACATCTATTTTCCCATTTAATTTTCTTATCATCATCAGTGGGTTCTGTTTCTTTTCCTGAGGTAATCCTAAAAAGTCCCATACTCCGCAGAACATCCTCCATACGAGATTTCCATGAGAAATAGTTAGAACTTGTAAGTATAATATCACAAGGGGTGGCCATACTATAAAATAATGGCTGAAAAAATAGAAGCTAACTATCTGGATGCAAAGATCTCAAAAAAATATGTGGTTTTAAAAAAAACGGCACTTAAAACTGATTCCGGATGATGAAGTTATGCTTGATCAAAGGAAATGTTGAAGATGTCCCCAACAGTGACGTGGCAGATATTAACTTGACCAGTTAAAAAAAAGAACCCCCCTCTTCCAAAGATATACCTTTGACAATCACTTTACAATAAAGTTGCTTTGAAGTGAATCACTTTTGTAGAATAAGTGAGGTTCACTTTTACAATAATGTGCTTTTAAATAGTGCGGCAATAAATTAAAAGACTTAAGTGACTCACTTTTATTTTATTTTATTAATGTGAGATACACTTTTACAATAAAGTAATTTGAAAATAGAAATTGAATGCACTAAAAAGTAGCTTGATAAGATTTGAACTCAAGACTTATCAAGGTGTAAAGCAACTTTGGACCAAGTGAGCTAAGTTTAAAAGGTACGTAAAAGTATGGAAAGAGGAAGGGGGCTTTTTTTTTAACTCTTCTCTCTTGTTTTCCGTGCTTGCTTTCTTTTCCTACAAATCACAAAAAAATGAAAAACAAAACAAAAAAAACTTTTTCCACACAATGGGGTTAGATCTTGGTTAGCTTACTCGGAAAGTCTACGTTTTCAAGTTTTCTCGTTGTTTCTGATTTGCCGTGATCGCACAAGGTGCACGGCAAAGAGCATACGTAGTTGAGAAGACAAGAAAAAAACTTTCCCTCACTGTTTCTGATTCACCGCGATCACGCAAGGTGCACGGCAAAGAGCATACGCAGCCAAGGAAGACAACAGTCTGAGACTAAAAAAAAATATCTAATAATAAAACTGATAAAATATGAGAGATTTAAAAAAAAATCCGTCACTGTAACATTATACCTTCAGATTTGCCGAAATGGGTGTTTCTGGAGCAAACAGAAACGACTTTCGGTGAAACGAAAACTGTTTCTAAATGGAAATAGTGCTCCGGATGCAATGGAACAGCTCCCATAGGTCACAAATGCACAGAAAATCCAAAAACCAGAAACCCTTTCAAAGTTTCAGCAACACCGGTTCCGGATCTTGATCAAAACCGAAAGCGACTCTTCATAAAAGCTCTGATACCATGTTAGGGTACACAGGGTACTCCCAAAGGACTGAACACCAACAACAACGGCTTCACACAAACAGATCACAGATCAATACACCAATGTTTGTCATGTGGTTAAAACCCTCAAGAGGGAAACAGTCCACGGCCCCAGCCAAATAGCTACTTTAAGCAATTTATTATGCAAAAGAAAGAAAGTTACATGAGCTTCTCATAATCTATCAACTAGCCAATGACTCTCTATGCTCTTTAAATAGAGATCATAGACCAATCGGTTGTTAAGCCACGGATCAATGGTAGGTATGATCTAAGAGAAGTTGAACCATCGGATCACTCTATGTCTAGAACATATCGTGACCATCGGATTAGAATATTTACAAATGCATACTAATGCATAATAAAGAAACACACTTTTACCTAACGGATATATTACACAAGTTGATCTTAACTGACTCCTAAGTGTCTAAATATCCTAACAGTTATTCCAACTGCTAGCATGACTCAACTAACTCTTGACTCATCCAACTAACTCCAAAAATTATGGAAATCCTTAACTGTTCAAACAAATCCTATCTATAACATATGGAAATAAAACGACTGTTCCTTTTCTAGTTTATTCAATATTCTATGAAAAAAATAAAGTATAAATGAGACTCCAAGCCTCTTCTAGAAGGTCACACTTGTCTTTATGAAGTCACAAATTACTTAATCCTTTGAGCCTATGCTCCTGCATTAGACTCCCCGACTTGAATTTGTTCATGGGATCATGTCCATGAGTTCCCTCTCTATTGTTTTTATGTAGGATTGTAGCAAACACACAAAGTTCTAATTTGGGCAGTTCTCTTATCTTGAATAGTCCCTTCACCCATCTCTTCTAGCATTCTATCAGCAATAGTTGGTAACACTAAAAAGTGTTCACCTATCTCTCCATGGTCTAAACCATATACATACATCATATTCCCACCATATTTCCCTCATTTTTTACCTTCAAAATTGTATTTCCACAAAATGGTCCAAAACACCATTATTCCTTCCCATAATTGAAGGGATGATAAGCATTTATTATTATTTATCCCCACTTTCTCCCAAAAAGGTTATAAAACCCTAAAAAATAGAATGTGTAAAAAAAACATAGATAAATACCATGGGTCATTACCATGGGTTAAAAAACCCCAGGACCATACTATAAATACATTGTGAAGGACCCCTCCAAAACACTTTTGGATCACTTTTTTCCATTTTTCCATCAGTCACATCACATAATTTCCCTTCCATATTTTCCACACCATTTCCTGCGGTGTACGTTGAGTTCACACTGTACCCATTTGGATCCATTCCCCTCATTTGACAACTAGTTGTGGATGAGATTGGAGAACCAAACCGTGGATTTACGGAACCACTTCCAAGGACGACTACGATGGCCCATTTCAGAAAGGTGCGTTTATTTTATATTTTTCATTAGCTAGTTTATATATATGATAAAAACCCTTAAAAATATTTGTTGTTGTTGTTTTATTTTTCTTACTTTTTAACTCTTCCTTATCCTCTGGACGAGATAAGGTTGGTGCATTTGCATGTAGTTAAGGATAAATCCCCACTACAATAGTTCTACTGGTTCCTCTGGTACATATTCTAATTTTACAAACAGTTCTTCCCACCCTTCTTTTGAAATGCAAACAATCTGTCAGAAGGTTCACCTTTTTATGTTTGTAAAGAAATCCATTTTCTTGTTACAAAAGAAACAATAAATATATTGGCATAAAAATGCCTGTCATCTAAGAATTCTTTGCATGAATTCCTTTGTCTTTCTTCTCCTTTCTTGCTTCTATTACATTACTATCTTTAGCAATTTCATTAATAATGTTGCTTTCATCTTCCTTCATGACTACATATTGTGCTTTCTCCATCAATGCCATACTTGCATTGGACATTTTATGTTGGTCTGTCCCTTCCTTCAACCAATCACTACACACTTTGTTATTCATTTCAATCTCAAAATTACTTGATACTTTTGTTTGTGAAATTACCTTGACTTCTTCTTCGGTCTTCGAATCTTCAATGAACTTCTTGCTAGTCATCATCAGTAATTGATTACTAAATTCCTCTGGCTTACCTATGAATGGATAAAGGCTATGCTTCTTACCACTCATTTCAAAGGAATAGATATTCTCATGTACTGTATCTATGTCAAACTTCCAATTCCTACCTACTAAAATATGGCAAGCATCCATTTCAATAATGTCACATCTTATCTCATGCCGGTAATTTCTGACTTGGAATTCTACTTGGCATTGTTGATTCAATAGAACTTGATGACATTTCTGCAGCCATGCAAATATGTATGGTTTTGTATGTACTGTCCTCTTCAATTTTAGTTTTCCCACAATTTATGTAGACACCAAATTATAAGTACTACCACTATCTATTATTGACTTGCACTATTTACCTTTAGCCTTGTAGACTGTCGTGAAAAGGATCCTCCTTTGGAATAAATCATTAATTCTCACAATTGCTTTCTTTACTAACAAAGCCTCACCTTCTTCATGGTAGTTCTTAGTCGCCTCTAATTCCTTTGGAGTTTCAGTTGCATCTTGCACTAGGTGTGCTCCTCTTTACCTCACAGTGTTTTCTAGATAATCCCATGACATATGGCCAAGTTGTCCACATGTGTAACACCTTACTTGTCCACCTCTACCTCTGCCTCTTCATTTGAAGAAACTCTCCCGCCTCTCTTATCATTAGTTATGTTAGACTATGCTTACTAGTATGAACTGCTAGCTTCACCTTTCTACTATTGTTCCCTTCCTCTAGAGCCTCTCACCTTTGTTTCCCGACTCTGGCTTCTCATCAGCTTCTCCTCATCCTTCAAAGCAACCTGATATGATTCTTCCACCGATCTAAATTACATTAAACTCAAATCATACTGAATATCAAATCTTAAGCTATTTACATACCTGGAAACTCTCTTAGGTGTATCCTCTATATGACCTGATCTAATATTCACCTTATAAAATTCCTCAGTAAACTCCCCAACTGTCATTTACTTTTTCTTAATAATTTATATTCTCATAAACAAAATCAATTTATAATCCTTAGGAAGAAACTTACCTCTTAGTTTAGCTATCATTATAATCCATCTACTGATCTTGACATTTTGTTTCAGGATCCTTTTCTCTTGCACAGCATCCCACCGAAAGGATGCATGCTCTCTCAAGCTCATCACCGCAAATATAACCTGCTTGTCATCCTTCGCTTCAACATAATCAAAATTTTTGTTCATAGTATTGATCCAATCAATTAGTTCCTCTAGATCCATGCTCCCATTACAGAATGGTACATCAACCTTTTAACTTGAACCTACACCAAATATTGATTTCAATATTCTTACCTCACGAATTTCAACACTTGTGTCCTCCTCCTAATCTGGTATCTCTTCCTCACTTGAATCTCCAGTGTGCTATCAATGTCTATAGGTCTCCATGGCTTCCAGTCTTGCTCTCATAATTCTTACCTACTCTCTTAACACTATAGTGGTAGGATGTATTCCTCTCTTTCCTCAACCGCATCCAACTCTGGCATCCATCTCTTGACACAATAACTCACTATTGGATATTTACTTCCTTTAATCAGAAACAAAATTATTTCTATGATCTTATACCAAAATTGATGACCGTATACCCTATAAGATCTCCACATGAGGATATTACCAAGTATATATAAACATGCAACTACCTTCTAGGTATCAAATATTTCGAAACAATGCACAACCATTAAAAAATTACCTCTCGAGTCTAGTATTTTGTGTGCTAAATAAAAATATATTTATAAAGAACTAGATTAGAAAACCTATGTTAACTAAAGCCTTTCCTCTAGTTATGACATCCTCCTCTATCCTTTGGTGCTTAAGTCACCGACACATGAAACTAGCCATAAACCATATAACGACCTCTTGAAAACCTTATCTCCTCCATTCATGCTTCGCACGGGATACTCAAACCTTGTTTCCACCCGATTCAATCAACAATGTTGGTTGCTTTTACAATTTATAGTGACCATCAAATCATTGTTTCTTTCCTCCTCTTGTTCCTTGCATATTCGTTACTCTAGAAATCATCCAACCTCATTTTTCAAATATTTATCAATATGCAATGAATCCACTCTCTCTTCTTGTAATTTGCTATGATTCCCAATAATTCATACTATAATTAGAACTGAATAAATGAGGTACATATCCATAGATTGTACACAACATATATGAATAAATAATGTATTATTCCCATCGCTTCATCAAATAAACAATACATAAATGAATACAACCATAGAATCAATGCGAAACTACTTTATTCAATTTAAATTAACTCCCTGAACCTTAATTAAATACAGAGGTTTGGTCTCTACAAAATAAAGAAATAGATTTTGTCTGTTTTTCTCAAGAAATGGTGATTTACGAGCTCCTCCCACATACCAATCCATATGTCCCTCTATCTCAGACTTTCCAAGTCTTCAAAGAGTTCAATCCCCTCTACAAATGAATATGTCAATGGTTAAATACAATCGATGTGTGTTTCCATATCCACAATTCAAGGTTACAAACTCAATTCGAATTATGTTTTATGAATCAACTATCTAGTTTCTATTCCTACTGCTAGTATGAATCAACTAACTCTAGACTCATCCAACTAACTCCTAAAATTATGGAAATCCTATCTATAACATCTGGAAATGATACGAGAGTTCCTTTTGAAGTTTATTCAATCTTCTATGAAAAAAAATAAATTATAAATGAGACTCCAAGGCTCTTCTAGAAGGACACACTTGTCATTATGAAGTCAAAGATGACTTCATCCTTTAAGCCTATTCTCATGCATCATAAAGAGTCCTCAAGTTTAAGAGGGAGTATTGTTGTGTCCTCACAGAAGCAATAGATAAAGTCCCCCCCTATTATTAATGCTACATGAGTTAGGCTTCCATGGGTTGTGATACCTTGTGGAGAGAATCCACATTAGAAGAGACATGGTTAAAGTCTTAGATATTATTGATACTCAAGAAGAGTTATGGTTTGGATTGTCACAGAATAGTTAAACCTATTATAGAGGTAGGTTGGGTTTTGTAATATAAAATAAGAATCACTAATAAAGTGATAAGGCCTTGAAGAACATTAAAGAAAATGGAATTCTCACATAGAAATTCTCTAGATAGAATAAGATTCTTGAAGTCAACAAATGTTGAATATTGAAATAAAATATGAGACATTATTTCTGCATGATATTACACATTGATGTATAATGTTGTATATGATGGATTAAAAATCCATCATTTCCAGTTTAGAGAAACCATATTTTGGATCGGATATAGATGATGCTACTATGTCTAAGAAGTTGGTTGGTATTTGAGCATACTTGTTGTATTTTATGCTTATTATTAAGAATATGTTTGAGTACATTTTAGGTACATTAGAATAGGATATTTATTTGATACATGATATACCTATTATGTTATAAAGCTATTGTTTTATCGTGATATGTATGTTACGAATAGTACTACAAAATATACAAAGTGTCTGTTAAGAACCCGTGTCAACCCTCCTCTTTCTTTTGTTAGTATATTTTATCAGACGCATATGCTTTGTAAGTCGTCCCATCAGTATGTTGTATTATCCCACATTCATGGGGAGTAAGTAATAGTTGTTAAGTTGTCTAGTTATTATGTTGCATTATCCCACATTCATGAGGGGTAATAGTTGTTTAGATTAGAATTAGTATATAAGTATGTGTGGAGGCTAATGAAAGCATCGAAGAGTTCTAAGAGTGGCCTACGATCAATAAAATATCTTTTGTGCTCCAATATTTCTGTTATATCATGCAATTTGAATGTTCATTGTAGGAGGTTCTACACATTTGGTATCAGAGCACTTTCCTTGGCACAAGTGAGAATTTTTTTTCTTTTCAAACAAAAAAAGAGGGAAAAATTGGGTAGTGACTTTCAGATCAATTTCTAAAACTTTATGCATAGAATCAAAAGAAACAAGTTGCATATCTGAATTCCTCTTTCAAAAATACGTAGTTTCAAAAAAAATCATCTCATTTGGAGTTCTAAGAGTGGAGATATCGCGGATTTAAAATCAACAATTTTTCAGAATTTCGGTGACGTCCGCGGAAATTGCAGAGCGAAAATCTTTTTACCGGGTTCCCAGATTTCTATTCCGCATTCAAGGATAGACACTGAGTGATACTTCCAGTTCCAGAAACAGGCTATAATAGATATTATGAGCAATATAGATCAGGTTATGCTCATTTTAAAAGTTTTCGTCTCAAAACCCTAGCTCTAATTACGGGTTTTTGAGCATTGGGTGGAATGTCTTCCACATTTTTTCTAGCACTATGATTATTGCAGTAGTTCTTCTTCTTGCAGTGGTATTTTTCATTCGGATTAGGGAATAGAGCCTATCCGCTTAACTTTGGGAAGTACTTGGCATAGCCCTAAAACTCATTGTGAGGAGTACCACACGAACCCCGAAGTAGCTAGACATTGAGAGGCCCTGCCAAGCAAAAAGGGAAATGATCCCCACTAGATTGACTAGATTCCCATTCATGAGGAAAACAAAAGAGCTATCATTTTTTTCCAAGCAGTTAGCAGTTTTACCTATGTCGTGAAGTGAGGGGTACTGCCCCAATACTCAAGCCTGAGATAGCCTTCGTGGCCGAGTGACTACCTTTGAACCATTAGGAAACCAAATATACCTGGGTTCCATATCTATTTACAGTTGATAACACGTATAATTCTAGACTTTTCACAAATCATTTACTCCAATTCAAATTGATAAAGCACAACTTTCTAGCACCGCCACAGATCATTTCTCCAGGAAAAAAAATAATTGTTTTTCAGCCATATATTCCTTGGTTTAGCTCCATTTCCCTTGAAAATTCACTATAACCCCTGTCATTCCATTCTACATATTTCATTCATTGAGGGCCCTATCCCAAGTCCACTTCCCGAAGCCCGAAATTCCATCTCCTTTTTCACCCCGCTTGTGAACTTCACATTTTTTGTTTCCTTGTCCCTCATAAAGTGTCCACAACCTAGTTACCCACTCGCATTTTTCCCAACTGAAAATTTTACTTTTTTAAAACCCGCGTAGGAGAAAATAGATAAATGGAAGAATAACTTGCCACCCTCAAGGCCAAACTCGAAGATCTGGATCAAAGATTTCTTGACCTCCATCTTTAGTATTCAACCATGAGCAACCGGCAATAGCCTGAGTCTTCTGTCGGCACTGTGTTCTCCGCTTCTAGCAAATTTTGTGGGCCAAAGATTGAATTCCCTTGCTTCAATCGTGATGATCCAAGTGGATGCATACACAAGGCAAAACAATACTTTAATATGCATAACATTTTTGATGTCACCAAAGTCCCACTTGCATCATTTCATTTGGAACGTGAAACCCTTCAATGGTTCTGTTGGTACATCAAGGATCATGAAGAGCCCTAATGGACATATTTTTTCCAACTCCTTTTGCACCGATTCGGTCCTAGTGGTTTTGATGAATTCATAGGAGCACTCACCAAACTTCACGAGACTGGCACTGTGAGAGAGTATTGGATAGAATTTGAGAAATTAGTCAAGCACATGGAAGGATTTTTTGATGCATTCTATAGGATTTGTTTTATTAGTGGTCTTATGGATACAATTTGATTTGAGGTTAACATGTTCTATCCCAACACAATGATAAAAATCCTAGGGTTGGCTAAGTTGACAGAGGACAAGATCAAGGCTTAACAATGCCCCAAATCCACTTTTGTTCCATTCAGCAATATGGTTTCCCAAAGACGTCCAATCCCTCCAAATCCTAGACCCACTCCTATCAAGCATTTGTTTGAAGCCGAGATGCAAGCATGTAGGGAAAAAGGAATTTGTTATAATTGTGATGGGAAATTCACCTGGAGACATCAATGCACTAAACACAAGCCCTATCTCTTGGATGTGGTTTCTTCACCTGCACTTGAAATTTGTGAAGCTGCTCAAGATCTAGTATATGATCAGGTTGACATTCAGCAGCCTCCTATTGACCCTCATTTTCATGATGAACACCAAGAGATATCTCTCCATGCATGAGCTGAATTCACTGCCCCACAAACCATGCAGGTGAAGGGTTTATTCAAGAATATTCCTCTTACAATACTCATTGATTCTGGTAGCACCCATAACTTCATTGACCCTTAGATTTCTAAACAAGTTGATAGTTTTTTCCATCCCTGCTCCATCTTTCAATTCATGGTTACCAATGGGAGCACCTTACCTTGCAAAGGAAAGTGTCGCAATGGGTGTATCTCTATTGGATATTATAAATTGCGCTCTAACATGTTTGTCATGCCTCTAGGAGGATGTGATGTGATTTTGGGAACTCAATGGTTACGCACACTTGCACCCATCTTATGGGATTTTGCTGAGATGTGGCTACAATTTTCAGTCAATGGGAACAAACACACATTCAATGGCTACAACCAGGTTCTCTCAGCATCATCAGTTCCCATTTCATGGAAAAGCTTCTTAAGACGAATTCACATGGTGTCATCACTCAGCTCCATTTCATTCAGATGCAACCTTCAACAGTCTCAACTACTCCCTTGGATATTTCATTCCGATGCACCCTTCAGATGCCTGATTTTTCTAAGCTCTCCACTCTTGAGAGTGATGCTTCTGACAATGGACTTGGGGTTGTCCTCTTTAAAGATAAACATCCCATTACATTCACTGACAAATCCCTTTTTGGAAATAATTTATCCACCTCTACATATGAGAAGGAAATGAGGACTATTTTGCACACAGTACAAAAGTGGTGGCCATCCCTCTCAGAGAATCCTTTCGGCATCAAGACAGATCAAGAGAGTTTGAAATATTTCTTGGAACAATGAATCTCATCCCCAACACAACAGAAATGGGCACTACTACATTTCGATTCAAAATCCAACGGTTACTTCCGACGGCGCGTGGATTTTTTCTTTTAACTGTACCAAAAATCACAAAGATAAATTTTTTTTTGAAATTGTGGTCATCAGCGTCACTTAAGTGACGGCTAGGCTCAATAAGCGTCGCTTAAGCAACGGATTTCCTCATAAGTGTTGCTTAAGCGACAACGCTTCAAATTGGTCAACCATTGAAATAAAAGAAACCTCTTTTCTCATTTACCCCTTTTCTCATTTACGCGTCGCTTAAGTGTCGCTTAAGCGACGACGCTTCAAAATGGTCAATTGGAAAAAAGAATACAAAGCGCTTTGATGTGATTTGTGCTATCGTGGTGGCATATACATTGGTCGTATTGAATGTCGGCTCTTATCATTCAAACCCCTGTTCTCATTTACCATTTTCAAATGTCTATGGGGTCACTCTCACCATTGCCAAGCACCCAAGAAATGGAGGAGGAAGAATCGGAGGACCAGCAGAAGTCTGATACAAATCTCAGCAAACCTCTGGTACAAATCTTTTTATTTCTTTCTTTTGGCCAGCAGTGTTATGCTATCTCTGCATGCTTCTGTTATCGCTTCCACCATTTTATTTAGGCATCCCTTGCCTTACCTATTGCTTTGATGTCCTTGTTGTAGGGTGGATCCTTTGACAAGGTTCAACCTGTGGGCAGCGAGAGCTATGGAAGGTGGAATATGGTATACAAATATGGTACTAGAGCATAAAAATAATGTTGCTACACACAGTACCGATCACAGGCAAGGCACGGCAGGGGACACTACCCAAAAGAATAAGTCAAGAGGGAAGAAGGCCCCCGTTATTGAGGTATAAAACCTGGTCTGGCTAGATGAGGCACTTGACCCACGGGTGCATATTAGCAAAGATGAGAATTTGAAATTTTATGTGGAGCAATTTAAGTTGGTGGATCACAATATCCACAATCCCACCGTATTCCCTGAGTTTTATTCATATAATTATCAAATATAGGGGGAACCAAACCAATAATTTTTCACCATTTCAGCTTTTTGTTTTAATTAGGGATTACAAGTCTCTTTCATGCCCCATGCTTTGGGAACTCTTTGGCAGTTAGGAAATTTGTGAGGTTGTTGTTGTCGCGAACTCAAACTAGAGGGATTTGAATGGACTATAAAATCCTATTAACATATAGAATATCCATGCCATTATAGGGTTTTGTTGAATGGGAGGGGTTTCTGCCCTTTGTCCGCAGAGGAGGGTTGGGATTTCACCTGGTGGGAAGCATTCTTCAAGGGGTTACATAGGCATCACTATGCAGGATTCATTCAAGGGGGGCCCGGATATAAAGCACCAGTGCTGGATCTTATCAGAGAGGGTTTTTCGTCCTGTTATGTTCAGTCTGTTGGCTATTTTCATTGTGTCCCTGTTATTGGTACATGGCACCGGGGTTGTTCTATTAAGGGCCAACAATATAGGTAGGCAATGCTTTGAGACCTCAACTGCAGACAAGGACAGTCTGAAGAGGTTTAGGATTGCGATGGTGACTTGCTCGGATGAGTTTGGGACCATTCCTGCAAGGTCCTTTCAGGGGCTTATGAAATTGGTTGAGCCCAACAAAAGAAGCCATGCTGACAGACATCGGTATGATTTTATTGATGAGAGCAATATTGTTGATAAGAATAGGCCCCCCAATTGGAGTAAGATCCTGGCAGTCCGAAAGAATCTGCCCAAGTATGATTGGATCTTCTAGAACGATGCGGTATGCCTTGCTCCATACAATGACCCCTCTCTCCAATATAAGGGATCATTTATCTGTATAAGCAAATAGTAGGTCGTAACTGGTTCTACATGATCTTTATGATTTATCTATATGATCTAGTTTATAGTTTTGAGGCTATGTATGGATCAGGATTATATTAACTTAGTATTAGCTAGTTTTCTATGTTTTGTGGATTGAAGGCTCTTAGAGTATTGAATATATTTCTGCTGAGTTTATGATTGTAAATTTGGGATTTTGTAAACATGGCTGTATGAGTTCGACCACTGTAGACATCAATACATGTTTTCTCCCATAAAAAACAGTTTGACCCATGAGTACTTGCGAGTGGAGCTGGAAATTGATGAGCCAGATTTATGGGGAGTGAGCTTGACTTGTCACTGAGTGATCTTGGCTTGTTTTATGTGAAGGATTTTTAAATCATGAGTCCGAGACAAACCTGGTGAGTTTTGTAAACATTCGAAGAATCAACTATGGCCAATGGGATCATCAGTTAGACACTGACTTCTCATTCTCAAAACTGGAACATTCAATGCCAGTAGAAATATCTCTGCTAGCCAGTTCTTGACTAGACAAAATGTTCTCAGCCAACCAACCTTGATTTCTTAACTAATCTATTGAGAGGAGATTAAAGATACTTTTGGAAAAAAACCTCTTAATGGTGAATCACCTATTCAAGTATCTCATGGACATCCAATTAGCTAAATAAAAATGATTGATATTTGAAACGAGATCCCCTTATCCAAGGCGTGCACAAGAAGTTATGGTTTATGTGGTTTCTTCATGTCAGGGTCGGGCATCCTTTTGTTGGTTTTAATGATAATGGTTGCATTTATGAGCA
>LPNX010510710.1:29098-150907 GCA_001517045.1 Pseudotsuga menziesii
TTCCCTGTTACTCCCTACAATCAGTCCTCTCTGATCAAAATGTTAATGGAAAACCTCTCTATAACAGCTACCACAAATCTGTCAAACCAGTGCTTACCTTGTACTACTGATCTCTGGAACCCAAATCTCTGAGTTGTATCCACTATCTAGATCCCCTAGAATCTAAAATATAACAACCGTGGGTAAACGGTGATGGCCATGGAATCTCCTGAGGACGTGTCCATGAAGTTCGAACTGTTGATGCTGAGCAATCAAGATGGATTAAGGATAAGTCCAGCCTTATCGCGAATGTGCTCATGGACCATAATGAAGGTAATAATTTGAGACTTCCAAAGGGTAGATTCAGTGTTAAGTTGTTAACAGTGGATGCCCTAATAATTGGAATTTGGGACCATGTGCCTTTGCCACCAAGTTTCCTGTGCAGTCCTTTTGAGTGATGGGAAATTGATTTCTTCGGAAATCTTATAGTCACTTTTAATTAAAAAGGTTGATCCTCATTGGCATCAATACTTGTACAAATTGACATGAAGCTGTTGCGGGCCTCAAGAATGATGTTGTGACAGTCAGTTTCTCTTTTCCAATGACATCACAAGCTTTATGGTAAGTGGCAATGATTCCCACTTTGTCAACATGATTATCAAATTCTTAATCAAGTGCTGTGTGATCACACATCATAACAACTTACCTCATTGTCCTTGTACTTCTAGTATAACATCGGCCACTAGAAATGGGAAAGAACAAGAGCATCATCAGTATAAGCAAACCTCCCATCCTCTACCTTCAGAACTTGATTTACTAGGTGTTCTTCAAGTTCGATGGATAATGCACGCCTCATAACAAGTTCATGTAACAGGTTAAAGCATGCTCTGTGAAAATGTTCAAGGAAGTGTTTTTCATAGGACATATCTGAAACACCAGCCCCCTCCATTCTTTCATCAACTGAAAGCTGTGGCTGTAGCATTCGTAAAAGAGCACTGACATGTTCTTCATTAAGTTGGTAACAAGCTTCTTTGTAAATAGAAGAATTCCAATCTGGAGAAAAAATGCACTTCAACAGCTCCTTGTAAAGGAATATTACTGGAGTCAGAAACACTGTTATTTGCAGAGCAGGGCTGTTCATGTCCATCAGAGATGACTACTTGCCTGCTAGCCTCTGAAAACAGATCTCCAAAGAGAGCATCATCTTCATGCCCGCTTACAGATTCTGCATCATTTACTCCCAGCCCATCCTTTCTAGCAGTTGGCCATGACTTTCCCGTGCTTTTAATCTGTGGTTTTAGTGGTATTTGTTTCAGAAAAAAATTTTAAATTCAGATTCTCTGTCCCTGTTGATCTCGAAATCTTCAAGATAGTTAGAGCTGATGGGATACATATGGTGTCTAATATTTGTATATGCTTGTAAACGTTGCAATTGACAAAATCCTTCTCTGAATTCTACTTTTAACCATATTTCTCCTGATTTTAGTTGTAAATCCTTATTTAGGTAATTTTCAATTTTAATTTTAAATGATTTTAGATAGCAGCTTATTTAAAACTTATGAAGACTCTTTGCATAAATTATCTCTTCTTGTTCAGAGCAAATTATTTTCTGATACATTAAATTGTTAGATAAGATTTGAAACTTCTTCAAGAAACTCACTGGTTAATTTAAACTTCCTAAAAGAAAGAGTTTGCTGGTTTGTCAAATGTATTTATATAACATAAATAACAGTCCTTAATAGGATCCTATGAGAATACTGACAACCGGAAGTTCTCTAAAATATTTGCTGGCCCAAACTCCAAAGTAGCCTTCAATTGGTTGTAATGTGATTGCATCTTTTAGATCCTAAATGGTGATAGGTAGCAACTGGAGAAATATGACACTCTTGACCTGAAGTATGGTATCGAGTACATACATGTAAATCCACTATTTTCAAGCCCCTTTTGTGGGTTATTTGAGGTCCTTGCAACTGCAAATTTACATGTAGATGTTTGATTTGAAAACTTATAATGGTGAGCGTGGAAAGCGATTCCAAAAAGAGGAACTAGAAGGAAGTTCTGTAATGATGGAAGCAACCAAGGAAACCTGCAAATTTCTAGTTGCAAACAGAGACATTGATATTGAAGCTTGGAACACATCTGGAAATTTGTTCTGGTGGGTCTCATTTCTCTCAATGTTAGGGAAGCTTTAGCTGCATTGAATGTAAAGTGTCTACCTCTTCAGCCACTGATAAAACAGAGGTGGAGAATCATGTGCCGAAGAATCAACATCAGTCTTGAAATTAGCAAAGACCAGCAAACCAATTGTGTGCTGTTAAGTTCCACTGGAGGACAACTTACATTGCTGAGGGTAGAAAAAATATTCTCTGGTTCAGTTACAATTTAAGTGATGCTGAAAGCAATATTTTAGTCCATCCTGAGCCTAGAATTAGGCCTGATGGCAATATTTTGAGTGCACTGAATAAAATTAGCATATTTTGTTTCATTGTTTTTCCTTGTAAAACATAGGCTAAAATGTTGTTTTCCAACTCCAAAGTTATTAGAAGTTGGTTCTTTCTCGTTTACTAAACCTCCCTTCTTATATTGATGTGAAAGCTAGGACATCTATGATATAAGTTGGTGTTTAACCAACAAAAGATAACTTCTAAACTGACTATAAGTTGCTTTTGATACAAGTGTTAGTTGTATTTTCCTGGGATACAAACTTGACTTGTCATATTCTTAGACCCTTATACTATACTATTGATACAAAATATATGCAGACAAGTAGATTTGGAAATCTGTTAAACCAAACTCTCAACAATGTCAATACAAATTTTATCTCCTTTGACAAGGAATGCCTCGGCCCTCTACTGATGTTCAAACTTATGACAACAACTCTAGTTCATTTTTCTGCAAATGATCTTGACTTTTGTTGGAGATGCCAACATGAAATTATCTTAGAAGTGTTGTTCTCCCTTGAATATCCATGTGGATTGCTATTGGTCAAACCTTTGTACTTTTGAAATACCTCCTACAATTCTCAGAAATCTGCTAGTGGCACTTCTGTTCCATAAGATATGTCTGTACATTATCTTATCATTCAAAACACGTTATTCCCTTGCATTTCAACATAAGTTCTAATTCATGATACATCATTTGATTGAAGCATCGATGATCTTGGAGAAACTTAAGATTTCAATGTCACAAGATTCTCCATAATCTTGGTACTGGATTAAATGCTATGCTCTGAAACTATCCATATGGTCGAGCAAACGAGTATCGTTCTGGAGACTTTGTATAGCCAATTTGCAGGTATTTAAAAAAAAAAAAATCAATTCCATGTACTTTAGGATGACAACATGCTTCGAGTTTCTTAATATTCTTTGGAACCCTGTTTGGACCAACTATATATTTTGCCAAATCTAGGTGTCATGTCTGTTTCTATGAGGCCAAGTTTCTCAATATTTCTCAATTGTGTTTCTCCTCACAAATTCCATGTACTTTAGGATGACAACATGCTTCGAGTTTCTTAATATTCTTTGGAACACTGTTTGGACCAACTCTAAATTTCTTTTGATTTTGAATGTTAAGGTATCCAAATCCACGACATCTTTGCATTTGGCATCATTAGGAGGCTATAGAACTTGTCTTTGTCTAGCACCAAGGCTGAAGGTTTGTTTCATTCTGAAAGTTACAATTTGTTTTATTTTATTTTTCCCTTCATCTTCCAATTCGTTTTATACTAGTGGGGTTATTTGCATCTTTTCTGTTTTTATTTGTAATTAATATTGTTGGGGTACTATTTTGCATCGTTTCTGTTTTTATTTGTAATTGATATTGTTATCTTAACCTATAATTTTCCTTTTGTTGTAAGCTTTGGGCATTGGGAAATATTTTGGCTTAATTTAGGTACTTGTTTACTTTGATTCTTGTAACAAAGAAGGATGCTTTTTGTTTGTTAAGTAATTTGAATATTAAAACCACAAGATAGATACGTTGTTGTCTAAAACACAACACTTTGCACCCCCCTGGCAGGAATCCGGCAACTCAAAGAAGTCAGAGTTCTGATTGATCTGGAATTCTGATCGATTTTTCGAGCATCTGGGTCGGTTTAAAATGGGGTAAAACCCCTAGGCGCAGAGTTCCATGGAGGGAATCTGCCACCACACCTTTGGAACTCTGCCCCTACCTAGAATTTTTGCCAGATTCATAGAGGAACTCTGCCAGAAAAGCCACCGGAAAAGGTGCAAACTGTTGTGGTTTTAGACAATGTCGATAAATATCTACAAAATGTACGGGCACATTTAATTTGGTATTCTGTATGCAGTGCTTGAGGTTGGAGATGGTGTATTTGAGGTGCTTTCCACTTCAGGTGACACACATCTTGGTGGAGATGACTTTGACAAGGTTTGTCCAGCACTATGCTTCATGAAGTGCAAGTTAATAAAGAGGTTTTCTTTGGTAGAAGTTGATCGGTTATTTTTCTAAGATGTTTTCTCAGCATGGGGAGTAACTATGAAATGCCTTCTTGCTATAGAGAATTGTGGACTGGCTGGCCTCAAACTTTAAGAGAGATGAGGGTATCGACTTGTTAAAAGACAAACAAGCCCTTCAACATCTAACTGAAACTGTAGAGAAGGCTAATATTGAATTGTCATCACTCACCCAAGCAAGCATTAGGTGCGTTAAAACTGTTTTCCTTCAATTACTATAATGTGCTATCAAGACAGCTCGATGTTATTAGCATGTGTTTATAGGCTCCAGTCATTATAGATTCTTGGTTTTTGTATTTTAGTTTTTAATTGATATGATTATATCACTACTTTTCGATGTCTTTATATTGCTGAAGTGTTTTTTGTATGAGAATGGCCATCACATTGCAATGCATTTTTGTAAATTTCTCCTGTTGTCTCTTATTGCTTTAATTGTAAATTTGAATGTTAATTTGTGCTGCAGTCTGCCATTCATAAAAGCCACTGCAGATGGTCCCAAGCATATTGAAACAACCCTTACAAGGGTCCAATTTGAAGAGTTGTGCTCTGATTTGCTTGACAGGTAAGTTGGTACCTAATACTTATGGTACAAGTTATTGTTTTACTCACATCAATCTGAAAGCCGAATCTCATGTAGCCCAACTTTTCTATTTGCATTTTTTAGGCTAAAGACTCCTGTCGAGACCTCATTGAGAGATGCAAAATTGTCTTACAAGGACTTGGATGAAATTATTTTGGTTGGTGGGTCTACTAGGATTCCTGTTGTTCAGGATCTTGTCAAGAGAGTGACTAACAAAGAGCCAAACGTCACTGTCAATCCAGATGAAGTCGTAGCTCTAGGGGCAGCAGTCCATGTGGGTGTGTTTTACTCACAGTAGTATTTTATATTTCTTCAGTGGTTTTCAACCATATAAGATACAAGTTATGTGACTTGAGATATGAGAGTATATTTTGAATTGATGACTGTTCCTAAATATTTATAATAAGCAAATTATGATATATGTTTACATATTGGTCATATAGAAGACAAAGAGAAGAGAGAAGTTATTGATACAAAGAACCAAGCTGATTCTGTCGTCTATCAGACTAAGAAGCAGTTGAAGGAGCTTGGCGAGAAGGTACCCACAAGAGTTAAGGACAAGGTGGAAGCTAAGCTGAAAGAACTTAAAGATGCAATTGCCAGTGGGTCAACTCAGTCTATGAAGGATACGATGGCAGCCCTCAACCAAGAAGTGATGCAGGTATTTTTTATTTTTTTAAATCACATCCGTCACTTAAGCGACGCCTAGGTATGTCGCTTCTTCGACAGTTATTCTTTGTATCCGTCGCTTTAGTGACGATTCTTGACGTCGCGTCTCTGACAGTTATCCTTTCTATCCATCACTTAAGCTACGCCTATTTTCGTCGTTGCTCCGACAGTTACCCTCTCTATCCATCGCTTAAGAGACGCTTATTCACGTCGCTTATCCGACGCTTACAATTTATTTTCGTCGCTTAAGCGACGCCGGTAGGTGTAAATGTTGGTAAAAATTTTCTTCACCGTCGCTTAATAAGTGTCGGATAACCGACAATATACATTCAACCGACGGTTAGTTAAGTGTTGCTTAACCGATGGTTACTTAGGTGTCGGATAACCGACGACAAGTTTTCGACGCTTATAAAAAAACCAAAGTGTCGTACATGCGACAGGGAAGTGTCGAAAATCCGACATGACGGCCGTTGGATTTTTGGTCGAAATGTAGTAGTGGGGTTAGCAAACTCAGGGATTATGAATATAATAATGCTTAGGACAATCTTGTGGTGGATGCTCTTTTCCACACATTTGATGCCTATGTTTCTCTTTCAGTTATTTCTCTTCCTATTCCAACTTGGTTACACTCTGTTCAACAAGGCAATGTCAATGACTCCTCATTATCTGAAATCATCCAATTGCTGTCTAGTAACACTTCTATGGTACCGCATTTCTCTTAGGATGGCTCTTTTTTGAGATACAAGGGTCACCTAGTGCTTCCCCAGAGCACAGATATTAAACATGCAGTCTTTTATGAACTCCATGCTTCTCCATCGGTAGGGCACTCTAGGCTCATGAAAACATATGAGAGGGCATGATGTCACTTCTTTTGGAAGGGAATGAAATGAGAAATTCAACAGATGGTTTCTGAATGTGCTCCTTGTCAGTGCCACCAAGGTGAAACTACACTCATTTCTAGATTGCTCAAACGTTTTCCCATCCTTACAAGGATTTGGACATATATTTCGATGGATTTCATTCAAGGGCTCCCTAAATATGGAGGGAAGACCGTAATATTGGTTGTGGTTGATCGGCTCTCCAAATACCATCATTTTGTGCTCTCAGACCTCCATATACCACCTCCTCAATCACACAAATTTTCATGGACAAGATATTCCTTCTTCATGGAATCCCTTCTTCCATTGTCTCAGACCGCAACGGACCTTTCACAAGTCATTTTCTCCTTACTGACACCAAACTAAATATGAGTTCAGTTTATCACCCACCAATAGATGGTTCGAATGAAGTCATCAACAACTATTGGGAAACTTATCTTCGTTGTTTCACCTCTAAAGAACAACGTCTGTGGGAAAAGAGGCTCCCTCTCGCTGAATGGTGGTACAATAATTCCTACCATACTGCATCTCAAATGACTCCATATGAAGCATTTTATGGTCACACACCTCCAGTACTCCTTCCATACACCCCCAGTAGTTCACCAGTTCAGGTCATTGACATGGTTCTTCAAAACCGACATCAGATTCTTCACCTTCTACAGGACAATATTCACATGGCCAGAACCCTCATGAAACACCAAGTCGATCAGCATCGTTCTGAGCACACTTTTCAAGTCGATGACATGGTTTTTCTTCATCTGTAGCCTTACAAGCAATCCTCCTTGAAACTCAATGGGAATCAAATGCTTTCTACAAATATCTCTTGTCCATATACAATTCTTCAGAAGATTGGGTCTGTTGCTTATAAATTGGCACTCCCTCCTCCTTCTCGCATTCAACAAGTGATTGGCACCAACATCAGAGCACAAATTGTTTTACCAGAACGAGATAATGAAGGATCCATCATTTCAAATATGGAGGCCATCCTCAATAAGCGCACTTGTCATCTTCCCTCTCAATCCATCACAGAGGTCTTTATTCAGTAGCACAACATGCAACCAGAGGATGCTACATGGGAACTGCTCCTTCATATTTAGCAACAATTTCAACATCTAAAGATTTGAGGACAAATATTTTTTTTAAGAGGGAGGGGATGTTAAGAACCCATGTCAACCCTCCTCTTTATTTTGTTAGTATATTTTATCGAACGCATATGCTTTGTAAGTCATCCCATCAGTATGTTGTATTATCCCACATTCATGGGGAGTAAGTAATAGTTGTTAAGTTGTCTAGTTATTATGTTGCATTATCCCACATTCATGGGGGGTAATAGTTGTTTAGATTAGAATTAGTATATAAGTATGTGTTTAGGCTAATGAAAGCATTGAAGATTTATTTTGTATCGAGCTGGCTCAAAAGAGGTTGCCCCCTCAAAGTGGCCCACGATCAATAAAATCTCTTCTGTGCTCCAATATTTCTGTTATATTGTGCATTTTGATTGTTCATTGCAGGAGGTTCTCCATAGTGTCTAGTACTACAAAGGAAAGGCGCATTTCATCTAGTACTAATCAAATTGTATTGTGGATAGTACTACCTCTTGAGGAGTAGTGTATCTGGGGAAGCTACCTACTAAGGTGAAAAACTTGAAAAACTTGTTAATATTCAATATTTCCAAAAATACCCTATGTGTGTTATGATTAAACACATTAACGTGAAGTATCACTTCATTAGTGTCATGGTCATGAAGAAAATGTTTTGTCATGAAAAGTTTTGGACAAGCTACTATCAGTGACGAAGTTGAGTTACTTCCGAGATTAGCTTGGCATGGCGCGAAATTCTTGGTAAAGCAAACAATATATCCCTCACGAAGAGGGAGTGTTGACTGTACAACATCAGGAATCATTCTCCATACTTTTGAGTAATATAAAGTTAGACGTGTGAGTCATATCAAGTTCTAAGTATCCCCATATGATTGAGGTAGTAATGTTGTAGTGTAGAACTTAGGAGTAATATCAATTTGAGTCTTGTGAGTAATATAAAGACTAAACTTGTGAGTAATATCAAGTCAAGTAATCTCATAGAAGGTACCCTCTTAGATGGATCTCCAAGTTATGGAGATGAGTCTTGTGAGTAATATCAAGACTGGTGTTGTGAGCAATATCAAGATAGTAGACTTGTGAGTAATATCAAGTCTTATAAACAACCTCATTGTTTTGAGGTGGCATACTTTACTTGGTAAATTGGTTATAATCTATGATGTATTACTAACCATGGTCTTTCGAGATGGCTAAATAGGTTAAGTGTCCTCTACACACAGATCACCTCTAGAGTGATTCACTTTAGCATATGAGTATATGGTCTAGGGTAATATATATGATTAACAGTATGTGTGACAATTATTATCACTATGATATGAGAACATGATTAATTAATTAATACACATATGGAACATGCATGATATAATTCATTATAATGAGGTAAAGCATAGAGAAAGGGGAATGAATTTGAATTCCACATTTATACCTCAAGTGAACTCGAGTTATGAAGGCCTCAATTAATCCTAAGTTGTAAATAAACAACGTGTTAGTTAAAGAACAAAAAAATCCTTAATTCATGCAATGTGTTTGCACATGGGTGACACTAATTGTGAAGTACCAAATACTTTCAGTTAGTCTCCTAACATTTAGTTGAATATTGAGTTCAGTTTAGTTAGTTCACAATCAGTTTAGTCAGTTGTCATTCATTTTATTCAAATGAAATTCAGTTCAAGTTAGTTGACTCTCAGTTCACATTTTGTTCAATAATATTACATTTAGTTCAAGTCAACTAGCATCATGTTAAATATAATTAACAAAGGAGTGTGCATATATTGTTCATGAAAGGGTAATTAAAGTGTTAGGTTGACACTAGAGCTTAGGAGGGAACCAATGTCTGCATAATAGGAGTTATAGTTCATGCTACTCTCTATAAATTTTCCATGTATAATATTAATATGTTTAACGAGCCTCAAACTCACCCGCTTCTGGATAGTAGGTTGTTTTGTATTGTTATTAATATGCAAGGCATCTGGGAAGTCCAATACAGCTTGCGTTCAATTGTTTTTGAAAGGTTTATTTGGATATATCTTCTCTTTTGTTATTGTGACATATCTTATTGGGCATTTTGCTGACGTATTGTAAATCATTCTCTGTAAATCTATCTATCATACTCAAATATTTGTTGGGTTTTTCATTATCCATGCTTGGAGGGTTTTCCCATGGTATATTTTGTCTCTTATGGTGATTGTTTTATGTGGCTTATTTATTCTTGAAGATTCATATATTGTTGATATAAAGAATGATATATGGCTCATTTAAAGATTCATAGGTGGATTATATAAAGTTGATTATGTGGCTGATATAAATTTTCTTATGTGGCTGATTTAAAGTTTCATAAAGTGATGAAATTGTCTCATAAAAGTTTTAAATGTTCAAGCATCCCTTATTTTCTCAAACATTAACAAAAATACGTTCCTTGGATAATTGTAGTTGTATGAAGAGTGGTTGATCTAGTGTTGATATTAAAAAATCCATAGACAATAAAAAAAATGTATTTTATTTGTGGTCATGAATAAGATCTCATGGTGACATTCATGAGTGAAGAAGGTTGTCTTCTGTATATTCACCTCTTTCATGTGGATTTTATGGTATATTAATTGAAGGTCAAGTTTGGTGAAAAATGGCTCCATAAAACTCATCTAAGAGATCATAAATTATGGGAATAGGTAACTTATATTTAATGGTTAACTTGTTGAGATCCAAAAAATCAAGACACATGCACTAAGTTCCTTCCTTTTTTAGGACCATAAACACTAGCAAGGAATAAGGGCTTATGTTGTGAAAAATGATGCCAACCTCAAATAATTCCTAAATTATTTTTCAATTTCATTATTTTTTGCAAAAGGGTGGTGATAAGAGTGTAGATTAGGAGATTAACTTGATAGCATTAATATTATACCATGGTCATCTTCCCCAGAAAATGGGAAAACCCTTTGGTGTCTCAAAAACCTATTGATATTTCGAGATAACCCATTAAACTTTTGGGTGAATATATTCAGTGGGTATTTCCATGATTCAGATGACATTGAACTAAGTAGTCATACTTGAGTGGTATTTCCTCAATAATTTCTCCCTCTAGTGAGAGGAGATAATTTCAAGGAAACCTAAAATAATCTTTTTAAGGTGATGTGTGTGTACACCCTAAATAAACATTGGAGAGAGAGAAAGAAATAGAGCCTTGAAATCCATGGTGACTGGACACAAAGTGATACTCTATTTGACCCACAAAACTATATCACAACAACCCATGTTAATAAAGAACATATGAATTTTGAGATTGTAGAAAACCATTTGGAGTTCCATATTTTTTGAATGAGCACCACATTTTTTCATACCCACATTTTTTTATCAAACTTTTGAGATTGGTTATAGGGAGGATATAGAAATGTGTGTTGGTAAGGGTTTTTGGGTAAGTTAGTTGTGTAGCATCATGGATGTTTCAAAAGATCGAAAGACATCGTGCAAGTGGAAGATAGCATGCTATTATCAGGATTTCTCAATCAGTGTCGACACTACTTGTTCCTCTGCAACGTAAGTCACAACTACAGAACAAAAAGACACAACAACATATCCTTTCCTTTAATAATCAAATTAACTAAAATTAAAGACAATATACCTCAACCTTGGATATTCTTGTCTTCTCTCCAAAAGTCATTGCAATAGTTCAGTACCTGCAAAATAAATCACAAGACAAACAAAAGGGATGAGAGAATAATGATAAATTGACTATCATATTGGTGATCAAGGAATCCAATAATATCTAATTACAATCAATACAATCACATATAGGAAAGGGAAATGTCTTTGTATTAATATATGGATGAGAAAAACATACAACAAAAAATCCTTGATTTCGATGCCTTCGATCTCAACAAGAATGTCTACAATTTCTTATGGCTATGAAGACCTGTCTAACCACAAGCTAAATCTAATTTGCCTCTGATTTCAGACTTCAAAATAGCAGCATAAAGGTGCTTTTCCTGGCCTCCCCCACTCTCATCATGAAGGATTCATTTATAGGCCTATAACTCAAGAGATGAATTGGAAAAAGGATAGGATAATATCCCTATAGGTGAGGAAGGTGAATGCCACCTCTCCCAATCATATAGGAACTAACCCTATGGAGGTTTCCACATGGAAGCTTCTAGAAACATATTTTTTTCTCATTTACTAATCACTAGCACTCTTAGCAAAAATGTTAGAAGCATCGATCTATGGTTTTTTTCCAAGGAAGGAGAAACTGATGCTTATTGGTCAATTGGGACAAGCGTCGCTGACACTCTGTGCAAAAAACAGGAAGGCGACGCCCTTTCTAGGTCTATGAAAAAAGTAACCAAGGTGACTCAAGCCAAGATTTTTGTGAGCATAGGCAATGATGATGGTAGCCTAACCACTCAAGTTCTTCATTAAAATCCCCAAACGATATGAGTCTAATCATGTGATTACAATGCCCTGACATCGAACATGGTAGAAACCACTTGATTACCAGTCAATGATGTAAATTGTTCACAAGTGCAAGGGAAACCACCATTGATGTCAATGATTCCCAAGGTATCTCAGTACATACCATCAAATGTGAATATAAGACTTGGAGTCAAACAATGGATGAGATAATTCAATCAAGAGTCAATGATGTAAACTCATGTTGAAAGTGAGGTAACCTTCCATTAAGGCATGCAAGCCCAATGTACTTTCTAGGTTTCTAGGTCTAATTCCGGGATAATGATTTGAAGTCGACAAGAATAGACTTGTCACAGGAGGGCCATGATGATTCCCACATTAGTGACACAAAAATAGGAAAAAACATTGATTTGAAGTAACGGGATTGACTCAAACATGACTGAATTTTAAGGACAAGTGAAGTTACTGATGAGTTATTTTTTCTGGGAAATACATCCTTTGAACAATTTGACAGCACGACACATGACTTGGCAGCATTGACTTTACGAGAATAGAACCAGGTGTAATGCAAGGAATATGACAAAACATTATTTTAATTGACTCAAAGGATTTAGGTGACTCATGGAAGTGGATCAACTCAGAAACAAGCTGAAAAAACAACTATTCAAATATGAAAATGAAAACAGGTGTCATGTTCAAAGGTGGACTATAGATTACTGCCATAAAACAAATGAAAACCATTCCCCTTTTCTTTAATTTCCCCACATCGAAAGGAGAGTGCCTCTTTTAATTTTTACGATTCCAAAGAGGGTAGAAAACACTTGTTAAAGCTCATCAAATGACGAGTCCATTCTGAAAATTTTCACATACTCGAGAAAGGAGGGGTTTGTTCCCAAATAGGATCTTTCATCGTTTTGTTTTATGAGTTTGATGGAAGAAAAATCATTTGTCATTTTATATTTAGAGAGTATGAAATGACTAAGAAGAATCTAAAAGGTCCTTTTTCATAAATAAGGCCAGTCGGTCCGAAAAAGAGATAACCTACCCTCAACTAGTCAACCATTCTGATTCTTTTACAAGCGTGAACGCAACAAGTTTTCTTGTCAATATTTTTTTGTTTTTAGGTGTTGGGGCGCGCACCCTAACGGTCCTTAAGGTGGGTAACTCCGCGGGTTTATGGGAGTTTGTAAGTGGAGTTACGACTCAAAATAGTCTTAGGGGTGTAGGGGTTGAGTCAAAGTCCTCTTTTTGTAATAAACCCATGGTTTAAGTCCAGGGTTTAGGGTTCGGGGTGCCCATGGTTTAAGCCCATGGCTTTGTAATAAGTGCAATGTACAAATAAGAACTCTTGTAAAGAAGTCAGGTTAGTCTTTTGATGTAAGATGAATTGATGCGAAGCTAAGGCTTGTTTGGTAAGAAGGTTAAGTCCCAGCTGTGTGTGTGTATGACCTCTGCAGTTGTGTGCGCAGAGGGTTTTGGGTGATTAAGAAAATCTGTAGCCGTGTGCGCATAGGCCTGTAGCTGTGTGCACGGCTTTGAGGACTTGAAGGGATCTGCAGCTGAGTGCGCAGATCAGAACTGTGGTTTTTGTAAAGAGTTGAATAAAACACAGTTCTATGGACGTAACCCCTAAACTGGGAGTGAACCATGTTATATCGTGTGTTGTGGTTTTTGTTGTGTTGTTGTTATGTTCTTTTATGCATTGATAAATATATAACTGATAAGTAAGATCACTGTTAAATACTAACTTTGCTGGAATTCCCAGTAAAGGGTCAAGCAAGGCACTGTTTGTTTATCTAACCGCGAAGCTAAATAAGTAACTATTAAAGCTCTGCATTTTATGATTATAATTGTTAGAAGCTAAAGGTACATTAATATCCCTCTTCTGCTTGCAGAAACCTAATTTTGCGGCACCCCATAGCTGTTTTGGGTGAGACTGCAACCTGTTCGCAGGTTGTTGCCGAAAGGGCCAACACTGTGGGTCTTTTGTTGGTGCGCAATTAATGGTATAAAGCTCGAGTCTACCCTATAGCCCAACAAATTGGTTCCGTTTCCAGTTGAACTCAGTATCTGCTCAAGAGGGGTTTACGTCGTACCTCGAGGGCTATGTTCTGGAGACCCTCTGTGAAGGAAATCGGTGATTGGCTTGATGAGACTTATCCGAAATTCACTGAGCAAGAGAACAAAGATCAGCGTCGTAGTGCAAACGAATTTTTACAAAGGTATGTTTTTTTTTATGTTTATGAAATTTTCTTTGGTAGTATCCACATAGAGTTGCACCAGTGGTTATCCAGGTTGACAGAGAGAAGGACGAACTTCCAAGAAGGCTAGTTTCCTGCTTGGACCCCCGCAAGAATTAATATATTGAAAAGGGTGACCAACGAGATATCTCGAGCTGTTGATTTTTGGACGACACGAATCCTTGAAGCATTTGTGATGGAGTTCGCCATCGACACGAGTACTTCCTTTAGTGAAGCCGAGCGATAGTTTTTCAAAGGACCAAGGGGTAAGTTTTTGAATTCATTTAGTTTGAGAATTAAAATGCTATTAGTTGAAAAAGGTATATTGCTCATTGAATCAGACTGTTAGGTTTAGTATTACTAACCTATGTTTGCAAGTGAAAATACCTTCGACGAGCAAAGTGGTTTGCTGCGAAGTGGAAAAAGGTACAAGAGATATTTTGGATCCTATTCCCTGGGTCAGCATACCGAGTATTCTCCTGTCAATCCCGCATATTCAGAACCCGAAGAAACCCCTTCTGTTGGAAACCCTCCGATAACCCCGCAGCGCAGACCTGTTATCCCTGAGAACCCGTTGCAGTCCGAAAGTCACCCTAGCCCGAGTATTCCTGTCGCAGGTCAGTCTACCCCAGTCAGTTTCCCCCTGCCTACTTCCAGTCCCCCTCCAACCCCCCCTATATCCATTATGTCCCACATGCATGACTATATTAAGCTCCCTGTTTTCAAAGGAACTGGATCAGAGGATCCAAAACAGTTCTGGTTTTTATGTGAAGCAGTGTGGAATGCTAAGAACATTGCGGATCAAGATGTAAGAAGGGCGTAACTCATTACTTCTTTCAGAGATCAGGATTTGACCTGGTTCATGAAATTCTCCAGTACTCAGAGCCATGCCTTAGACGATATTAAAGCAGCAATAATCAAAGAATTTCAGAAGCTGAAATCAAAGTCGCAGTGTATCACTAAATTAAAAGAGATTCAGCAGAGGCGTGGTGAATCAGTGTGGGACTTTGATCAGAGGTTCAAAGTTCTACTAGACCAAGTCAGTTTCACCATTGGACCTGTGCAGCACAAGGAATGGTTCATTGCAGCGTTGCTACCGCATATCAGAACTCCACTCATGCAACAGAAGGTTGCTGACCAGCAGGAGGCTCTGGAAATCACGATGAAGCTTGAAACCGCTCCTGTCGAAGATAATTCTAGTATTGCTCAAATCCAAGCGCAGTTGGCAGTGATGGATTTGGAGCTTCATGATATGAAGAAAGGAAAAACTGGTCGTGAAGAGTTTGGTGCACACAATGTCGGACAGAAGGTCACGACAAGGAACAGTGTCCTGTGGTAAGAAATTACCTGAATACTGGTGCGCCAAACCCGTTCAACCCTACTGTTCTATATTGTGAGATCTATCAGACAACTGGTCAGCATCGACCTAAGAATTTCTATCTGCTACAAAGGTATGTGCAAGTCCCCAAGAACCCCTACTGCAAGTTTTGTAAGTTTGTAGGACATAATGAAGATGAGTGTCGTAGTTATGACCTCATGAGAGAGCGCATCTATGATGCCTATCGGGTACAAAATGAGGCACAAAGCAATGATGGCTATGGTTACCGCGTTGGTGCATCAGGTACAGGTGCTTTTGGAGGTTATGGTCATGGTGGTACGGCTGGCAGAGGACACGGTCAGGTGGTGTGTTATAACTATAACCAGGTCGGACATCTAGCTCGCGACTGTCGAAACCCAACTACGACATGTAGGTATTGCAGAGCAGTTGATCATGTCATTGAGCAGTGCCCATAGCTGATAGCCAATATTCAGGAAAGAAATAGTGTCCCCACTCAGTGTATTCAGCTGATTGTTGTGGAGCAACGACTTGTCCCATCCATTAATGTTGTTACCAGGAGTGGAGCCACGACGGAAGTGCTGAACAAGGAAAAACAGCCTGACGAGGCTTGGGTTCGTTAGGCCCCAGAGAAAGTCCCAGCATTTGATATTGAAAGAGAAAAAGAGATATTCATGGAAGCCAAGAGATATTTTGTTGCTCCTAGCACATCAGTAGCACCTGCGCAACAATATCAGCAGCAGTCGTAGTTGCAAGAAGCTTCGACGGACAAAGTAAGTACATTGTTCTCCTTTTTACAGAGTTGTCTGAAGCTCTTAAGAAATCAGAATGCTTTAAGTGAGTTGTAGAAAGTTATTGCTTCTTGCAAACCTCAGCAAAGTTTTGGTCAGGCAAAAGCTGTTAATAGAGTCAAGAGAACTGGCAGGGAAATGAGATTGAATGCTCAGATAGGAGAGTATGATATGACTGATGTTATCTTGGACCTAGGATCAGAGGTAAATGTCTTAACTAAGCAAACCTGGGAACAAATGGGAAAACCTACCCTTGATTGGTCCCCTATACAGTTGAGATTAGCCAATCAGCAGAAGATTGTGCCCCTAGGATGATTCCCTAATGTCCCAGTAGATATTGATGGCGTCTATACTGTAGCAAACTTTGAAGTTTTTGAGATCATTGACGACAGCAACCCCTATCCAGCTTTGTTAGGAATTGAATGGGCAATGGAAAATGCTACAGTCATTAACCTTAAGAAGAGACGGATGACTTTCGAAGGGAAGGGTTTGAGAGTCATAATACCACTGGACCCTTCTCAAGGAGAAAGGTACACAGAACCACTTGGCGATGAAGATCAGGATGTCCTGGACCATATTTATAATATCACAGCTAAGGAAGAAGATTATGTTGATCCTACTGCCGAAGGTAACATGGACTGGTAGCTTGACAGCTCCTGCATGATGGATTCAGATGATGGGTTAGAAAACTGGCAGAACAGACTTTATGAGCTACATGGACATAGATGTGCCAGAATTACCAAATCTATCAGATGGCTTGGTGCACAGGTAAGAGTCCTACCTATTTTTGATGACTTGTCAGACCCAGAATAGTTTATTGAACAATTCTCAAACCAAATACCAGATTCACAGAAAATGGAGACTCTGGATTCAGTATTCAGAGCCACAATAACCATATGGTGGAATGGCCATAAGAATAACATTCCTAGTTGGGAAGCTTGTCAAAAGTTCCTTCGCTTGAGATTTATGGATCAGCCCCAGGAGGTGCAAAGTAGGTTTGATGGAAAGACTAGCCCTCAAGAACATTTGGCACAGTGATATGAAGTGTGGCAGCATGTACCTCAGGAAGAATGGGTACATAGGTTTGTGCATACTCTGGAACCGATACCAAAGAATTGGTATGCGGAGGCTGAGCTTCGCCAGGATACTGTAAGTTGGGATTGTCTTGTTGATATTTTTGTGCTTACCTTTTCTACTAATGAAGTTTGTCCAGCTTTAGATGCAGCTATTAGGTTGATCCATACTAAGGTATTTGATGATCAAGAAATAGTAGAATACCGACCTGATTGGAAAGCACAAGAAGCTTATGCAGTAGAATGTTATAACCTCGCAATTGACGAGGATGATGATCCACACAATATTTATATTCCTGAGTCACAAGGACACTGTGACGTACATAGACCCGCAGTTGAATCCCCTAAAGTGACTCAGCCCTTGAAGACGTGGATAGTCAACATTGGATCAGAAGAACAGCCTAAGTATGCTACCATTGGAGATTATTGGGATGAAGAGATGGTAAGCAAAGTGACCCAACTTCTCCACGAATATCAAGACCTATTTTCAATGAAGTTCTCAAAGATGAAAGGTATCCTTGGTGATATTGGTGTGATAAAGATCCCTTTGAAACTTGATGTGAAGCCTATGAAATAGTTCCCTTATAGGTTGAACCCTAAGTATGAGGAAAAAGTTAGGATGGAGCTGGATAAGATGCTTGCTGCAGGAATCATTGAGCTTGTTGAAGAATCCGAGTGGATCAGTCCTATGGTGGTGCAAGAGAAGAAGACTAAGGGTGAAATCTGAATCTGTGTTGATATAAGAAAGTTGAATGATGCTTGTCTACATGATCCTTTCCCCACCCCCTTTACAGATGAAGTGTTAGACAATGTTGGGGGTCAAGAAGTGTACTATTTTACTGATGGATTTTCAGGTTACCATCAGATCAGAATTGCTCCAGAGGATCGACATAAGACAACCTTTGCTACAGAAATGGGATCCTTTCAGTATACAGTTATGCCCTTTGGATTGAAGAATGCACCTGCTATGTTTTCTAGAGTAGTCATCTCTGCATTTAAGGAATTTATACATAAATTCTTAGAAGTTTATTTTGATGATTGGACTATCTTTGGGCTACTAAAAGACCATATAACTAGTTTAAGACTTATGCTGGATAAATGTAGACAGCACCAGATTTCCTTGAACTTAAAAAAGTGTATCTTTTGTGCACCTTTTGGAATTCTGCTCAGTCACATTGTATGTAAGCAAGGATTGATGATGGATACTGCGAAGATAGCTATTATTGTGAACTTGCCACCTCCAAAGTCCGTTAAACAACTTCACACTGGATATTACAGGAAATTCATCAAAGGATATGCTCAGATTACAGCTTCGATGGAAAAGCAGTTGAAGAAAGATATTAAGTTCGAGTGGACACTTGAGTGCTAAGCAAGCTTGGATATTTTGAAGGAAAAGATGGTCACTGCCCCTATCTTAGTATTCCCTGACTGGAATAAGGAGTTTCATGTGCATGTTGATGCATCCTCCATTGCTCTAGGTATAGTATTGGCTCAGTCAGTTGAAGGTCATATCGATCACCCTATTTCTTTTGCAAGTAGAAAATTGTCCACTGCAGAGAAAAATTATACTACAACAAAACGAGAAGGTCTCGCTATGGTGTATGCACTACAGAAGTTTCGACATTATCTGTCAGGATCTCATTTTAAGATGTTCACTGACCATTTTGCTTTGAAGTATTTGGTTAACAAGCCTGTGCTAGGTGGAAGGATATGTAGATGGTTGATTCTGTTTCAGGAATATGACTTTGAGATTAGAGTTAAGCCTGGAAGACTTAACCTAGGACCTAACCACTTGTCAAGGCTCGAGTCGGGAGAAGAACCTACCACTTTGGACGAAATTATTCCTGATGCCCAGTTGTTTGCCATCCAGATGGTTGATGAATACTTTCAGGATATTGTTCAGTATTTGTCTACAGGTTTTCCACCCGCCGAGATGACAACACAGCAGAAGAAGCAGCTGGTGGTGCGAGCAGCCGACTTTACCCTAATAGCAGGACAACTGTATAAAATGGGACCAGATGAAATACTGCACAGATGTGTCTTGGAGCATGAAAAACCACTGATTTTGGCTGAGGCACACGCCAGAGCAGCAGGAGGTCATTATGAAGGAAAAGCTACAGCACATAATATTTTTACAGCTGGATTGTGGTGGCCCACAATTCACAAGGATGCAAGAGAATATTGCCATAGCTGCGACATCTGTCAAAGGACAGGCAAACCATCTAGGAGGGATGAGATGCCTCTAGCCCCACAGTTAAGTTTACAAGCATTTGACAAGTGGGCTATTGATTTTGTTGGCCCTATCAATCCCCCCTGCAAAGAAGTCAGGAGCAAGATACATTATTACAGCAACTGACTACCTTACCCATTGTGCCGAAGCTCAACTAGTTAAGAACTATAGTGCTGCTACAGCTGCAAATTTCATCTTCGAGAACATCTTGTCCAGATTTGGGTGTCCTAGAGTTCTTATGAGTGATCAAGGATCACATTTTCTAAATAAGACTATTGAAGTATTGACTGAAGAATTTCAGGTGTATCATCAGAAGAGTACTGCCTATCATCCAAAAGCAAATGGAACTGTCAAAGCTTTTAACAAAATCCTTGAACATGCTCTGACGAAGGTTTGCAATGTTAACGGAAATGACTGGGATCTTAGAATTCTAGCAGTACTATGGGCTTATAGGGCTACCTGCAAGAAATTGAGAATCCATACACCTTTTAGGTTGGTCTATGGACAAGAAGCAGTCATTCCCATGGAGTATATTGTTCCTAGCCTCAGAATATCTGCTTTTACAGAGATGGATGACCCAGCTATAATGACAGAAAGGATGACAAAGATACTAGAACTTGAAGAGGATAGATTTATTGCAGGGTTCCAGTAGCAAGTGCAGAAAGCTCAAGAAAAAGCATGGCATGATAGACACATCAAGAAGAAGCAGTTCCAGCAGGGTGATATTGTGCTCTTATATGACAACAAATTCATGAAATTCCTGGGTAAGTTCAAGACACATTGGAAAGGACCATACATAGTGAAAAAAGTTACTGTTGGTGGTGTAGTCCAGTTAGCGAAGCTGAATGGAGAAATTTTACCTTCTATGGTAAATGGCAGTCGTTTAAAGAAGTACAGGGACAGGCCAGAACCTCCCAATCAGAAGTAACACCAAGAAGGAAAGTCTAAGTACCAAGAATTGTTGAAATTGGGTGCTAGACTATAATGAAGCTGTCCTCAAAGCTGCGAAGTGTGGAAGACTGTCAAAGTTCGAAGGTTGAAGTTTGGGTGCCACGTGAGGTCGAAGGTTAATATTGTGTCGAAGGTAATTATCAAGGCGAAGCTGAAGTTAGTGGTTATGTCGAAGATCAAAGGTGTGTCACAGCCTAAAATGTGACGGATGGGACAAACTAGACTTGGCAGCGCCGCCATGAGAAATGCCCTAACTTCCTGCAATGATGAGATTTTGGGAAAATCTGGTGCCGTGTGGACAGGATTTCCGCCACTCCATTAGATTTGGCATCATTAATGCACCATGATGATAGATTCTATTGTGGGATTCTATAAGAAGCTACACCAGCCTGCAACTCCTGCATTGTGCATTTCTTTGAGTTTCTTCAGTTAAAACTATGTAGAATGATCGTGAAGTCCAGGATTTATTTCGAGTGGTCAGGGAGAGAGGTCTGCTAAACCTTCTGAGCAATCCACCCATGCAGCCATGTTTGACCAAGGCACAAAGAAAGGCAGAAGTTCGCTCTAAGAGGAAGGAAGAAAGGTAGAAGTGTGCTCTAAGCCGCATGAAGAAAAGCACCTGTCTTCACAGGAAAACTCTGAAACATCCCAAGATGTATCCTCCTGGTTTGGTAGAACCGAGGCGACTGTTTGTCTTATGCACCTTGACACACAATTTTGGGGACCCTAAATTGTGGATGGTTAAAGGTTCGGAAAGCAGATCGAAGGATGGGGTCACTGATAGATCCAGAAGGCCTTAACCAGCATATATATTATGAAATAAAGGAACAAGCAATCGACAACCGCATGTATGGATTCAGCAAGCAGTGCACTATGTTTTGCCAACACAATTCTACAACCAGAAAAGCAGATGAGTATCCTAGGACAGGAAACTGGTGAGTCTTAGGGGCCTGTTGGGGGCACCCTAATGGTCCTTAAGGTGGGTAACTCCATAGGTTTATGGGAGTTTGTAAGCGTAGTTACGAATCAAAATAGTCTTAGGGGTGTAGGGGTTGAGTCAAAGTCCTCTTTTTGTAATAAACCCATGGTTTAAGTCCAGGGTTTAGGGTTCGGGGTACCCATGGTTTAAGCCCATGGTTTTGTAATAAGTGCAATGTATAAATAAGCACTCTTGTAAAGAATTCAGGTTAGGATTTTGAAGTAAGATGAATTGATGCGAAGCTAAGGCTTGTTTGGTAAGAAGGTTAAGTCCCAGCTTTGTGCATGGATGACCTCTCCAGCTGTGTGCGTAGAGGGTTTTGGGTGATTAAGGAAATCTGCAGCTGTATGCGCAGAGGCCTGCAGCTATGTGCTTGGCTTTGAGGACTTGAAGGGATCTGTAGTTGAGAGCGCAGATCAGAACTGTGGTTTTTGTAAAGAGTTGAATAAAACACAGTTCTATGGACGTAACCCCTAAACTGGGGGTGAACCACGTTATATCATGTGTTGTGGTTTTTTTTGTGTTGTTGTTATGTTCTTTTATGCATTGATAAATATATAACTGATAAGTAAGATCACTGCTAAATACTAACTTTGCTAGAATTCCCAGTAAAGGGTCAATCAAGGCACTGTTTGTTTATCTAACCGCGAAGCTAAATAAGTAACTATTAAAGCTCTGCATTTTATGATTATAATTTTTAGAAGCTAAAGGTACATTAATATCCCTCTTCTGCTTGCAGAAACCTGATTCTGCAGCACCCCATAGCTATTTCGGGTGAGACTGCAACCTGTTCGTAGGTTGTTGCCGAAAGGGCCAACACTATGGGTATTTTGTTGGTGCGAAGTTAATGGTATAAAGCCTGGGTCTGCCCTATAGCCCAACATGAGGAGACTGAAAAGAGCTTAAATATAACTCCCTAACTAGGTTCCTTTTTCATAATCCACTTTATGAGTTTGAAAAAGAAAAAAATTATACTCAATACCTCTTCACTTAGTTTTTAACGAGCATGCCTAAGGTATAAAAGGAACTCAAAACCTTTTCCATGTTTGAACCAGAGCATGAAAAAGCGGTAAAGTAAGCTCAAACTAGTTTTCATGTTTTAACCAAAGCACGAAAAATGAAAAGTAAGCTCAACACCATCTTACTGTTTTTAACGAGCTCAAAGATCAGTTGAAAGAATGCTCAGGGTATCTGCTTCATTTTTTAGTGATCTTGGAACAGAATAAGAACTATGTTCAAAGGGTCATTTCATCGTTTAATGAGATCGAAAATAAATAAAGTATGCTCAAAATGATTCCCATCGATGGGTGATTTCCCAACATGATATCCAGTGGTTGGTACTTGCCCCCAGTATAACTGTAAAGTAACTAAATCCAGCAAAGGGTGGATGCATTCCCCCCAAGTTTTGTTTCACCTTCTTTAAAAGTAGATGAAATGAAGGCTCAAATATTGAGTTTTGACATAATGCAAGGATACGTTTCATTCTTTAATGAGATTGACATGAAACATGAACTCTGCTCAAGGTCAGTTTTATTTTCTAACGAGCTTGAAACCAAGGATAAAAACTGCTCAAAGTGGTCTATTTAATTTTTACACAAGCTTGAAATAGAGAATAACTATGCTTGTGGGGACATGTTTCATTTTTACAAAAGCTTGAAATAGAAAGTAAGTATGCTTGAGGACATCCATTTCATTTTTTAATGAGATTGACACATAATGGGAACTATGCTCACAAGAATCTATTTCATTTTTTAACGAGCTTGACACAGAATGAGAACTATGCTTGCTACACCTATTTGATTTTTTAACGAGCTTGACATAGAAAATGAACTATGCTCACATGATTTGTTCTAATCCAACATGATGTCCATAGGTTGGCAGGAGTTCCCCCTTACATAAGAAGATAGCGACTTAACTCTAGTATGATATCCAGAGGCTAGAGCCATGCCCCCCATTTTACCTATGGTGGGAAGAAGTTAACTAGAAGGGGAAAGAGCCACAAGAAAATGTAGGACATTCAGGGAAGACTTATGATTAGGAGTCACATGATAATCAGGTTTAACGAATGAAATATGATCAACAGTCACAATCTTCCCATCATGGGGAAAATACATCACTCGAAAGAGTGTGGACACTACAGCTTTCATGGTGTAAACATAATCATGCGCAAGGAAATAACCTCACTACTTGGAGAGGGTTCTGTCGAAAGAGAAAAAAATTTCTCTTATCGAGAACAATCAGAACGAAGCATAAAGACATCAGCAGTTTGATCTCCACTCTCATCGAGGAGAGTAGAGGGAGACAAATACTATATCATGGTGACCGCCTCTATCAGAACGTTCTCTGATAAAAGAATGGGATTGGGTAGAAATGGTATCGACTTGACCACTTCACTCTCTGAAGGAAGAGTGGGATCAATTACAGATGAAACTGAATTGATCACTTGGGAATCGAGGCATAACTTACTATCAATTTTTGGAATCACCTGTTGATGATCAGTAATATTTTCTAACCAATGCAAATCTTCATCCATGCTTGGACAAAGAAATGTACGATGCATACCCTTGCATATCAAACAAGGATACAAGAATTTATCCTTATGAAATTTCACTGATGGGTCATTTGTTGAGGGAGTATCATCAACATGATGATCAGAGGTTGATGACATGGATGGTTTGGACCTTTTATACCACTCTTCTTGTACATGGGAGAGACCTCAGACTGGGACACTCCTTAAGAAGGTGGTCCCCCTTGCAAAGCTTATAAGGGCACTTGGGTTTTTCGAGAATTCTCTTAGAACGAGCACCATCAAGAGCAGATGGTTGATATTTTTTCTCTTTATTATCCTTATCATTCTTACCCTTCCCTTTCTTCTTCTTATTACTCACTTGACTACTAACCATAGAGCTTTGGTCACACGCAGAAGAAGAAAGGAATGAAACCACAACCGATGGAGAAGGAGAAGCAGTAGGTTGAAGTCAATCCTCTCTCGAAGGAGAGGTGACATTTGAGACATTAGGTGTTAACCCAAAAAATCCATTAGTAAGCTCTACATGACCTACACCACCCAAAGACATCTATGTACGACCCTCATTTGACCCCCACACCCTAAAAAAGGATAAAAGATATGAAAAAGGGCTTAAAACCCCTAAAAGGATCCAAAATAGCTCTCATAGGGGCTAAAACCTCCAAAAGGGGGATAAAATCCCTCAAAGAAGCTTAAAACCCCCAAAAGGAGCTAGGAATTGGGAGAAAGGGGCCAAAATCCCAAACAAGGGGCTAAAGCCCCAACCAAGGGCTTAAAACCCTAAAAATCTCAAGAAACAATATAAATACAGGGGTGTTGGTCACTCTCAAATCACTTCTCATATCCCTATCATTATGCTGCCCATGTGAGTGCCTTGAGACCCTTTTTCTCTCAAGTCATTCACCCTCCCTCTCCTCCATTCCTCCATTGAGCCAAAGCTCCCATTCCATTTGAGAGGTGCTCCCAAAGCTAGGGCATGGTGGCCCATTTCTAGCTAGAGAAGGTATATTTGTCTTTTGCTTCATTTACATTGTAGTTTTTCTCACATATTATACTTGCAGTTTTGTTGCTTAACATTTAGTTGCAGGTTTCCATTCTATTCCTTGTAGCTCTTTCATCTTCTCAAAATTATTTGCATGGTTTTACAGTTAGGCCCTAACCTTATTTGCAAGGTTTTCTTTCTGTTTTATTCCATAGTCGCAGGAACCCTACTCTTCTATCCTATAGATGAAAGGGATTTGTTCCTTCCTGTAGCAAGGGTGAAATCCCTACTATAGAATTGGTGACCATACCAGGTTGATCCCACAGGATCCCTAGATTTAATTTTTGTATTTCAGTTTTTATTTTCCCTAGTTTAGTTTTCTTTCAAATCTAGATTAAATATGTATTTTTTATGCATTTTAATTCATATTTGAGTGTCCTTAAGGCCAAACCAAGCCGATTCGACCATAGTATAGGTTACTGTGGTCCAGTCCTGGCTCAGGATAAAAAAAGAATTCATCTTTCGGACTAGGTCACTCTTATTGAGCTAAAAGGTGCGACCAGGTCGCTCATTCAAGCCCGAAAGGTGCAATTTCATCCCATAAAGTAGATCACTCCTATCTGCAATTTTTGAGCGATTCCCTCCCCTAATTTGGGGAAAATTTGGTGACCCCCTCGCCACATTTCCCCCGAAAAGAGTGAACTGTCTCTCAGATTCGGGTTTTTAAAGTTATTGGGACTGTCAGTGCAGCTCAGCCGCCTCTGTCCATCAATCTATGTTTATTTCATTTTAGTGTATGTTTATTTAATTTCGGTCTATGTAAATCATGATTAAATCAAATGTTTAACAGTTTAAAGAATATGATTAAAGCTTGAACAAAATTACTATACATTAGGTTTCTGTTTTTAATTGGAAATTGATATCTTTCCTAGCCCTTCCTCCTCTACCTAGTCATCACCCTTTGGGGTATTTTTAGATAGGACAAAGGGTGAAGCTCATATAGTAATAGGCACTTCACCTATCAAATTTTAGAACCACTAAAATTGGGTGACTTGGAAGGTAGAGGGGGTGGAGACCGTTGGGGGTTTCATGGCATTCATATCCTCCCTGTTGACCGACCTTGCATCCAGAGAGTGACCTGAGGATCTACGAATGAGCTTAGTACCATTGTGTTGAGATCGCAATACTCTTTCTTGGTTTAAGAGAAATACAGGTGTAAGGCAGTCACCTAGTTAGGATACCATAGTTCAGATTCAAGTATGGCATGTGTTTAATTTTCTGTTTACAATATAGTGCTTTCATAAACAATTTATTCATGTTGTAAGTTCTGTAATACAATCTCTGCTGACTATTCATAAACCATACAAGCATCCACCAAGTGTAACAGAAATAAAAAATACATGCACACAAACCATACCACATAAAACAACCAAACTCAGTTCATGACGCTGAGCTAGCCATTAAAATTTATAATTTACACTAATTCAAACACTTGCAATCTTTGAGGACATAATCCCTTAACTTCCTTAACCATGGGAAGTACTTGAGATCAGCCTAGAAACTCATTGTGAGGAGTACCATGGGAACCCCAAAGTAATTGGCCACTGAGAGGAATTTCCAAGCAAAATGGGCAATGACCCCCACCGATTGACTAGGACTCCTGTGAGGAAAAATCCAAGAATTGTCTCCTAGAAGTCTTGGTGGCTGAGTGACCACCTGAAAGCCAATAGGAATCCATTAAAACCAGGGTCCAAAATGTCATTACCATATTTCTCCATTTGACAGACCAACTAGACACAATTGATCCCCCATGTTCTTCTGCACGCCTGAGAGGTGATCCACCACAGTTTGAGTCCTTGAACCAACACCATCAAGAGCATTCTCAATGAATCTATACACTATCAAAAGGCCACACAACCTCTGATTCAAACTCAGAATCATACTAGTTTGAGCCAGATCTACATACTGCACCATTTAGCCCCATGGTTGGTGAAACCCAGATCCATTTTCGGCTTACTGATTCATACTGGACCCATGTCCATACCCCACACCACCACCACCACCCCTACTAGTGGCCCTAGCATGGTCATGCAAAATTTCATAAGTCAGCTACCACCACCCATACCAACCAGTCAAACTATCCCACCTGTCATGCATGGGGGCAGTGTCCCATCCACTCACACTGTCCCACTTGGCATGCATGGGCACAGTGGCCCTTCCACTCAAATAATTTTGTTTACCACACCTGGGGCAAGTGGTCTGTCCATAACTATGCCACAAGTACCCCCAGTCATTTAGGTGCATCATGTCCCTGCAAACCCCACCATCATTGTTTCCCCATCACACATCAACCTTGGGTCAAACCTTCCTTTCATGGCACACCTCAACCTACTTGACTTGGCATGGTTAACAAATGACCTTATTTGCCATCAAACCTTTTGGCACCCATGCCAACAAAACTCCCCTTATACATTCCCAAGTTTGAAGGGAAGGCACGAGAGTGCCCCCAAAACCATATCATGATGTACCACAAGAAAAACTAGATTTAGCATCTCTTTTTTCATCTAGACCATCTTTCAGTGTATTTTTCTTCATTTTTTGGACAAAATGGTGCAATTTCACAGGTTGGTGCTCTTTTAGGCATTTTTTGCATCCTTTTTCTAAACCTAGCACAAATTGTAGCGTAATTTGCACCGAGTTTTGTACCCGGTTATGTGCCAGGTTTTTCATCAGGTTTTGTGACAGGTTTTGAGCCTAGTTTTGCACCTAATTTTGCACCTAGTTTGTACATATACTCTTGTTGCACCCCCTTTTATGCCCATGTTTTCCTCAACTTTTATGCCCTTATTTTCATCCACTTTTGCATCCATTTTTACACCCACTTTTGCATCCACTTCTGCTTCTTTTTTTGCATCCCTTCGTGCACCAAGTTTTGCATCAAAGTTTACATCCTGTTTTGAGTCTAGTTTTGCATCTCGTTTTGTTTCAGCCATTTTTGCATCCACTTTTGCATCCATTTTTTCGTCCACTTTTGCACCCACATTTTCATCCCTTTTTGCATCCCATTTTGCGTCCATGTTTATGTCTTTTTTTTCATCTACTATTGCATCCACTTTTGCATCACCTTTTGCATCCATTTTTGGTGCACCCCATTATGCGCCCACTTTTGCCCCTACTTTTGTTGCATCCATGTCTTTATCCACTTTTGCATCCAGTTTTGCACCCAGATGTTGAAGATGAAAATGAGGATAATGATTATGATATTGAGGATTTTTATGATGATGATGATAATGTTATTTATAATGAGGAGAACGATGACAATTATGCTGATGATGACAATTATGATGATGATGAGGATAATGGCAATGACAACATTACTGATGATTATGATGGCAATGAAATGAATTATGATGATGGTGATGATGACAATGACAATGATGATGAATACAATGAGAATGATGATGTTGATCATGTTAAAAAATAAGTTGTTATTTATCATGCATAAATTGTGTGTGTCCTCCATGACCCTTTTACACTAATCACATATTTTGGGTAGATGCTATTTCTTATGCCAAAGGTAATGATGAATAACTGATGAAAATGTCAATAATCATGATGATGATGATGTCAAGTACAACGGCGATGATGATGACATGGATGATGATTATGCCGATGATGATGACTATGGTGATAATCATGATGACAATGACAAAGATGACGATGATGATGATCATCATCATCATTTCCATCAGCTTCATCATTAAAAAAATCATCACAGTCATTGTCATCTAGTTTGTCATCATCATCATTTAAAGAATATGGGATATGTTTACCATTTAAAGCCTGCATAACAAGTGGGATTATTCTCAAACACCCCACCAAAGTAAAAAATTCAAACCACAAGGGAAACATAATATTGAAATTGTTCCCATTTTCTTTCTCCCAACAATGTTAAATTTTTATCATTCATGCTAGAATTATGATCTTAGGATCTTTAAAAGAGAGAATATTATGCACAACAATAAAACACAAGAGACAAGAGACACAAAAAAATTTCCTCAGGGAAACCATAAAGTAGAAAAACCCTGCAACTTCCTCAGAGATAGAATCAGCACCAAAAGTAAAACCTGAAAACATAAAGATGATCTCCCAACAACAGTGGTCTATCTCTCTGATCCCAATGTCTTCTCTCTCACTCATGCGCCCCAATTATTGAGTGTGTGTGTGATAAATAGAGAGGGTCACTCTCTATTTATATTCTTTCACTCACTTGAAACCCACTCCAACATGTCGGCCTCACTTAACAATTACTTACTAGAGCTGACATCTCTAGCCGTGTCTAATAACTCTAGTGCCCCATAACTTGTGGGGACTTTGCCTCCTCCAACCAACAAGGATGGTTATCCTTAACACAATGGTGGGGACTATTGCCCCAACTTACAATGAATCACCTAGGGTTGACTTCTCTAGGATAGTCTAATAACCCTAGGGTCCCACAACTATGGAGACTTTAACCCTTGACCAATAGGAGGGTTACCCACAATGACTTCACATGACTTTTTTACATTATAGAAACTCCCAATCAGAACATCGGGGCATTACATGACTCAATTACATTACAAACACTTCTTGAAATAAACATCGGGGTACAATACATAAGAAATACAAGCGAATACATTCCGAAGTTACAATTACATCAACACTCCCTCTTAACTAGAAAGGTATTCTCTCGACACAATTTATCAGCACAAGTATTTTTCTCTGTATCATCTGGATCATCATTGATCTCTCATCATCTTCATCTTCAAGTCATATTCATCTGGATTTGGATCATCACTGGATCTAGATCATCATCACTAGATCTAGATCATCACTTGATCTGGATCATCATCACTCGATCTAGATCATCACTTGATTTGGATCATCATCACTGGATCTGGATCATCATCATTGGATCTAGATCATCACTCAATCTAGATCATCATCACTAGATCTGGATCATCACTTGATCTGGATCATCATCACTGGATTTGGATCATCACTCGATTTGGATCATCATCACTGGATCTAGATCATCACTCGATCTGGATCATCATTGTTGGATCATCATCACAGGTGCTATCCAATGATTCTTCTCATCACAAGAAGTTCTATAGAGATAGCCCTTTTTCATGCTGGTTGTAGACCTAGCCTCCATGTAGGTCTTCTTCAGTTCTTATATCTGACACCAAGTCAGAATGGCCCACCTAGCACTTACATATTACCATTAGAGGAACAAATCCAACACCATGTCAGAAAGGCATTCCCAACACTCACATCTAATCATGTAGGAACCAATCCTATAATCACATCAAAAAGGCCCAGCACTCACATCCGATCATGCAGAAACACATTGCACAACCCTATCAGAAAGGTTCAGCACTTATATTTGGCCATGCGGGAACACATCCTGAAACCATGCTAGAAATGCTCTGCACTTAGATCTAGCCATGCAGGAACACATCATGCAACCTTGCTAGAATGGATCTTCACTTACATCCAACCATGTAGGAACACATCCTGCAACCATGCTAGAAGGGCTCTGCACTTACATCCAACCATGCGGGAACACATCCTGCAACCATGTTGGAAGGGATCTACACTTACATCCAACTCTACGGGAACACATCCTGCAACCATGCTGGAAGGGATTTTCACTTACATCCAACCATGCAGGAACACATCTTGCAACCATGCTGGAAGGGTTCTGCACTTACATCCAACCATGCGGGAACACATCCTGCAACCATGCTGGAAAGGCTCTCAACCCCAAGTTGAGAGTTCTGGTAACTGACCAGGTATCTCCATTTTCCAAGAGAATGGCATTAGCCCTTATATCTGATCAAGTGGGAACACATCCCTTAATCACATCAAAATGGCCATGCACTCATATCTGATCATGTGGAAACACATGCCACAATCATATCAGAATGGCCCTCAATCCTAGACTAAGTATTCTAGGTAACTGACCAAGCACCTCCATTCCAAGAATGGCAATAGCCCTTATATCTGATCATGTAGGATCCAATCCAACAGTCATATCAGAATGGCTCAGCACTCATATCTAACATGGAAGGAACCAATCCTCTCACCATAACAGAACGGCTCAGCCCTTACATCTGACCATGGAAGGAACCAATCCTCTCACCATGTCAGAATGGCTCATGGATTCATCACTTCCCCTTGGAAGGAACCTCGATCTGGAGAACACCAAGCTTCTCCATGAAGTACTCAAACTTCACTCTGGCTAATGGCTTTGTCAACACATTAGCTATCTATTCATCCATCGCAACATAATAGAACTTCGTTACTCCTTTCTGCACCATATCCTTGATATAGTAATACTTGATCTCGGTATGCTTCGACTTGTCATGGAACATTGGGTTCTCCAACAACTTCACACAACTCTAGTTGTCACAATATATACAAGTAGCATCTAACTGGAGATCAACTAAATCAGATGGTAGCTTCCTCAGCCATACTTCCTCACAACTAGCTGAACAAGTTGTGACATACTCTGCTTCAGCTGTACTTAGTGCCACACAGGATTGCTTCCTACTAAGCCAAGAGATCACACCTGATCCCATATTGAAGCAACACCCTGACGTGCTCTTCCTATCGATGGCACTGCCTGCCAAATCTGAATCAACATAACCCTCCAGGTTAATATTTTGATTCGCCTAATACTTGAGCCCATAATCAACTATACCCTTTAGTTACCTCAGAATATTCTTTGCAGCAATCAAGTGAACATGTCTCGAATTTGTTAGGAACTGGCTCAATATGTTCACAACAAAGCAAGTATCTAGTCTCATGTTCGTCAGGTACATCAAGGACCCAATAATCTGATGATACATCATAGCATCAACCACCTCTGATGAAGCATCACCCAATAGCTTCAGGTTCTATGCCATAGGTGTGGTCATGGCCTTGCAGTCAATCATCCCAAATCTCTTCAGGATATCTACCGTATATTTCCCTTGTCCTAGGGAAATTCCATCTGCATTTTGCCACACCTCCATTCCTAGAAAATAGTGCATCAACACATAATAGGAGCATCACTAGTCTTCAACCTTCAACCTTAAAGAAAAGGTTGGAATCTGCTTTACTCCTAGTAAATACTAGAGTCATCAGTAATCTATCCATCCTATCGTGCCATGTCAAATTCCAGGATCTTCTGCTGTCACTCCCTTAGAAGCATCATACTCCCTTTGTCTTCAGTACTCTATGCACTAAAACATTCTATACCGAAGTAGCTTTCTATGCTACTAATATTCTATGTATCCATCTAGGATCACTGGATACCAAGATCCTCTATATTTGAAAGCATTCTTCTCACACCCATCTATGAGCTTGTCATCCTTTATCAACCTTGTAGAAAAGGTTCAGATCTTCATCAAGCTCCTCATGTATGTGTTATCCCATGGGTGTCTTCTGAGCTCGTACAAGGCCTTCTTTTATTTGCACACATGATTCTACCTGTCATGTTTCTCAGCTCCCACTGGCTGCAAATGTCTCTTTGTAGTATATGCCTTATTTTTATAAGAAGCCTTGTGCTACGAATCTTGTCTTGTATCCCATGATGTTTCCATCTACTGCATGATGGAACTACGAACTTCCCTTCACATATCGATACTGCATCCTAGACATCATTCTTATTTAACTGGTATTTCTTTTCTTCTTGGTTAATTCTTCATAGCTTGAAGGTTCTACATCAATGATGTTGCTACATTCGTCATATTATTCTTCATATTGAACTGTCGTCACTTGTTCTTCGAAACAAGTCTCATCCTTCTTAGCTTGAAGGTGATTATGTATGCAATCTTTCCTATAATTCAAATGCATTTGTATGATTAGAAACATTTCATAAGGAATATTCATACTGGAAAATTCTTATGCAAAAATATATGATCATGCAACTACTTTAACCAATACAACATTCATCCATATCTCACGGAAACGTTTCTAGATTCCTTCCATCTCTAGCAGGACAACATTGAGATTGTGCACTAATCCAATATGTCATCAAAGAGGTTTCATTCTAGATAAGTAGCAACGGAGAGCTGTATAGCACCATGAGTTACTTACCCATCACATGCATATTAGTAGTATACTATGATTAATACAAACATTCTATCATGCATAATACATTAACTGAATATAAAAAAATGCATAACAAAAGAATATCATGAAATGACAATCGAATACTTATATTTATTTGTTTCATGGGTAGACTTCTTATTATGCTTTCAGCTTTATCATCTTCCTCATTCATAATAGCATCATTTCTTATCCAAATGCTAAGATGGATAAGAGGTTCTTCAATATTTGATTCCTTCATATTCCTCATCGCTTGAGGGATATTCTTTGTATGGCGAGAGCTTGATATTCAATTTCTCCCATCTTCTCTTCTCTTATTATGAGTCAAGCTTCTTCTTCATCCCAGATTCTGCTGAAAGTAATCACTTCCTTCTGGCACACAATTCTCGAATGCATGAATCCCATGATCCTGGGAGACCATTCCAGGTGGCTATCACCATTTTTGCATTCTCCACTTTTTCTTCTACTGCTTCAAGTTGTTCTTTGATTTGAGAGACCCTTGTAAAGTATGACTGTATGGTCTCTGCATTCGGGATCTTCACATTCCTCAACTAGTTTCTTAAGGTCATATTCCAATTTATGTTCTTCCCTTCAAATAGCTTGGTCAAGGAATCAAACATCTTCTTTTTCTTTAGGGAATACACTTGTGGTACAAGTTGATCCGTGATTGAATCAACAATGATCTTCTTGGCCTTGACCAAGTTATTCTTGTGTAATGCTTTTAGCGTCATCTCCCTCTGGAATTGGAACCTCTCTAGTTATGTAGGTGTCCAATTCATTTTCTTCAGAGAGATAAAATACTTCCATGCTTGGAATTTTTCAACTTCACCAAGATTATGTGATAGATCACTTTGAAATGAGAACCTCAAATGAAAATAGCAATAGATTAGATCTTACCAATTTGGGGTGTCCGTCCTGGTTTTGAAGCTGGTTGATCTAGGGTTTGTCAGAGAAAACTTGATTTTCAAAAATTGGAATCTTTTAGATATGATTGGATAGAAATATATATCTCTTCAAGGCAAGCTGTCCAATGTACTCCTTTTCTGAAAACAGTGGAGGGAAGCTCCCGGAACAAGAAGCCGTAGTTTTCCAATTTCTTTTGTAGAAATACCTGATATTGTTTCTGTGATATCTCCAAACTTGCTACTCCTCTATGTCTAAAATGTTTCATTGAGGTATCCTCACCTGTTCCTATTCCAAAACCATAGGTTTCATCATAACTGGTTTAACCAATTGGGACTTATTATTGTTTTCCCAAGGTGACCTGGTTCAAGACTGTTTAGAACAACAAAGTTGTACAGACTGCTACATGTAACTATTTCATATTCTAGGTCTTAAACTCAGACCACATAAAGTACAGTCTATGAAATTTCTGGAACATCTTGATAAATATCATTTGGACCTTTGTAGCACAAGATATAGAAATTCTCCCCAGGTGTCCTGTTTAGGGATGAATCCTGGAATAGGCTGGAACCCTAACTTGGAGGGATCATAGGGACACACTGTAAATTCAGATTTTATCTTCAGCCTATGAATGTTTTAGGTCCTGATCCTTCTCCAATCCTAAGATATAGAGAATATACCAAAACATATCAGTTTTAGTATTTTAGGGTTTTTCCAGCTCGGGGTCAAACTAGGGTTTGACTTTCCTAGAGTTTCACCCAACCAAAAATATTGACCCAGGTCTCTAAACTTCGATTTTTGATGAGGAGAGCAATATTCTGTTGGGCTCACTCAAAAATTCCTCTTCTATAGAAAGACCTAACTTCCCGCACTGAAAACTGAAAATGCTCGAAATTGAATTCTGCTTCAACAAAAAGATGCACCCTGCAATGGAGAGTCAGCCTAGCATACTTTTGATGAGGAGGGAGACCCAAAAAGTAAGAATCCCTAGCTTCTACAGCTGCATAATGTCTTCTTCTCAGGTTATCTCTGATACCATGTTAGATTTTTATCATTCAAGCTAGCATTATGATCTTAGGATCTTTAACTGAGAGAATAACATGCANTTCCTCAAGGAAACCATAAAGGATAAAACCCCAAAAATTCCTCAGAGATAGAATCAGCACCAAAATTAAAACCCGAAAACATAAAGATGATCACCCATCAGTAGTAGTCTTTCTCTTTGATCCCAATGTCTTCTCTCTCACTCATGCGCCCCAACGAGTGAGTGTGTGTGTGATAAATAGAGAGGCTCACTCTCTATTTATATTTTTTCATTCACTTGAAACCCACTCCAACATGCCGACCTCACTTAACAATTACTTACTAGAGACGACATCTCTAGTAGTGTCTAATAACCCTAGTGCCCCACAACTTGTGGGGACTTTTCCTCCTCCGACCAACAAGGAGGGTTATCCTTAACACAATGGTGGGAACTATTGCCTTGAATTACAATGACTCACCTAGGGTTGATTTCTCTAGGGTATTCTAATGACCCTAGGGCCCTACAACTACGGGGACTTTACCCTTGACCAATAGGAGGGTTACCCACAATGACTTGACATGACTTGTTTACATTATAGAAACTTCTGATCGGAACATCGGGGCATGACATGAATCAATTACATTACAAAAACTTCCCAGAATAAACATCAGGGTACAATACATAAGAAATACAAATGAATACATTCCGAAGTTACAATTACATCAACAAACGAAACATGCTTCATTTTAGGGAATTATGTTAAAATCCATACATTGATAGTCCATCCATACTATACTTGTAATAAATGTAAATATAATACTTAATAGAATTTATAAAATAGGTAAATATTTTTAAACACCCTTATGATATATAAACTTCTTTCACCTTAATAATGGTAAAATATGTAAATATAATAATAATATAGAATTAATATAAATATGTTACTATAGTTCATATGTTAAAAGATTTAATATAAATAAATATATATAGTTCATATGTTATGTGATTTAATGTAATTAAATATATACGCATATTATTTACTTATACATTATACAAATTAAAATATAGATTAAAAACTATGAACTTTCATAGGGAGGCAAAGCAAAACATGAAGGATTTTTCAAATATTGATCTATGTACAACTACCCATTTCCCAAAGGGGCTTCTGCTAAATCAATCATGGACTCGGGGTTATGAGTATCAATTTGGTCCATCTGGTCCATCCTCAATTCAGCCATGAGAGGATTTAATTTGGTCATGAGAGGATTTAATATCATTCCTCCCATGAGGAATTCTCAAGGCACCCAGTTGGTAACGTGGGTGTCTTGATTCTCGATCCAGGCCATTCAAAGCCTAGGTTTTGGGGATGGATCAGCTCTACTGTTGTTGATGCCTCTACTGTCTCTTTCTTATATGATTCTCTCTCAGATACTATATAATATATACCTATGCTGGTGGTGCTATTGATGCTAGGTCACCAAAATTTAGATCGCTATCTCGCAATTGGAATTTGTATTACTACAGATTGGAATTTATAGCTATGTTTTATGGGAGGGATTCACACAGATGGACTAATTAGGAACAACTAGGATGAGACCCAACCAGGACACCTAATCTGAGTATCCATACCTCAAACTCTACGAGGGTAATTAAATTACGAGGACACATGGCCAAATCCATACAATCGTCGGATGCTGAGAACGAACCGGGTGAGGCTACTCTATTATAGGGACTAACAGATTGAGCGTGCAACACTGTGAAGCTTTGGATTTATAACAAATAGCTCTCAAACTGCATATTACTAAATTAACAATTATGACAATTCTTTCTCATGGAGCCTCTAGATGACCTCCCAGCTTCCAGCTTCCACATTCCGGTAAAGAAATCAGTGCATTTTCCTTCAATAGGATCATTGAAGATGGAGAGAATTTGGAATTGAATCAAAATATTGAAGATGGAAAGAATTGGGTATTGAATCAACTCATGTGGCTTCTTTATAATTTTATGTCAGGTGGCATGATTTCTAAGGACAAATGAAAAGGATTATCCATCATTGTTGTATTTTCCTATTTCTCTGTTATGCCCTGTGTAGAATCTTCTACAACCATATTTTTCTTATAGGCCAAATGCAAATGTTATGGCCTAAGACTATGTCTTTTGACCTTGCCATTGCTTAAGTTACAAAAAAATCCATGTTTAACCAAAATTCATAAAAGAGGTTCTATATCTTTCTCACATGCCAATATTCCCTTTATAGGGATTTGTGGTGGCCTAAGGCCCCACACATAGTTCATGATCCCTAAGGAAAAAATGTTTTCGCCCAATAACTCTTTTCACATCAAATCATGGCCTAGGGACTAAAAGCCATACTTGGTGTGTCAAACCTCAAAATGACCAACATATGTTACTCATTGGCTAAATATTATCTATGTAGTATATAGGGCCTTTGAGGTGGTCTAGGGCATCACACATGACCCGTGAGACCCTTACCCTTAGACGTTATGTTTTGACTTGATAATATGGCCCAATCAATGATAATTATTCTTGGTCACACAAATCTTGAAATGACCATTTCTTTCTTGTAAGCCAAAGATTTCTCACATAGAGATGACATTATAGACTAGGGCCCATGAAAACACATCAAACATGACGTTATGGTGAAAACATCGATATAACAATCGATTTCTTTGCTAATTTTTTTAAATCTATTTTGTTAAATTTTTACCTTTTTCTTTTTTTCTCATTAGTTTTAAAAATAAAAGAAAATACAACTTTAAGAAGATATGAAAGCCTATGTGGTCGGGAGGGTATTAAACTCCCTATTGGTTGTACATAAACATGCCAAAGAAGAAATTATATAACAATGGGAGGGTGGAGATGTTAAATCTTGAGGTATAAATGGGTTGGGTCGAGATTGAGCAAACCGTCAAAATGGTTAAACTCCATCGCAATATTTGCTTGCAATCGATGTTTCATTCTTTATTCTATCGATTGCAGCCAGCTGATTCCATCGTGAGCCCGTTCCTCCATTTTCCAAGGAGCCATGAAAATATTGCCACTATAAAATATTAATCAATAATTTAATAGGTAACCAATTGTTAGAAGCATTGACACTATTGTGGTGTTTGGGAATTAATGGTGTTATGGAAAATGTGGATGAGGAGGACTAGGAGGGTATAATTCTTGTTCAGGGTATGCCAGTCAGGAATAATAATAAGGGTTATGTTTGTTGTTTCCATCATGGTTTTACGACATGGCACCAACTAAAAGACGAGGAGGCAAAATAGCTTCCTGTAGACAATGGAGGCTCGGATATCTTGTGCACGCCAATGTCAAGGGATTTTCAGCATGGCCCGCTAAGGTACTCCAGTCTATTTTTCATCCCCATTTGGTTTCCCTTATTTGATGTATGCGATGTATGTTGTTGTTGTTGTTATTTGCATTTGCCACATCAAATTATATACTTCTTATGCCCTATTTTAATACCTGCTTGTCGTCTAATGGTTTGTGTGAATGTTTACATATTTTCATACATTTTCATTTCCACTGTGTCGATTGCAATTGATATCAGAAATATTTTTCGATTGCCTAATATGTGCCAATATTTTCTTCTTACTCCTATAATGGAAAAACCTTGTTGCTGCACAGGGATTCTCTGAAACCATGCACGAGAAATCAAACACTATATCAGATATTAGTGTTTAAACCCAAGCAATGGATGCAAGTTTTTGTTTTTTAAGGTTGAAATTTCCTTCCGTCTAGCTCCAAGAGGATTACAATTGGCCTGAATTCGTCAGGGCCACAAGCATCCTATTTTTACCAAACTTCGTGAGACAAGAATACATTGCGTTGGAAAAAATGTGGGTGATTTGAAGGTTGGTTGTGATTCAAAAATCAATAGGCCAAGTCGCCACCATGGTTTGAAAAAAATTTTATACGGCAATGAGCTCTACAATTGGAGCTAACCGAAGTTGTAGAACTTGAAAAAGAAAGAAAAAATTATGTGAACTGAATTCGTTCTCTTCCATATTTTTGTCCATTGGTTCTCTGATATCGGTGTACCTTCAATATATTTATGCAATCTCACTAAATGCCCCTTCAACTCTCGCTCGTCTAGTATTTTTATTTTTGAATAGTCCACAATTACATTTTTTTAAGGAAATCTATGAAGTTTAACGAAATGCTTCATTTCTTTTCTCAATCTTCTTTAGGGATTTACGCTTTTACCATCCGTACTCCCCCAAAGCACTCCACCTTGATGGTCTACATGGGGGAATCTGCAAGCATCTCGATGTACCATTATGATTTCCTACTATGATTCCTCCAAACCACAAATAGAAATCCCACCACCGGAAATTGTTTGGGTCCAGCCAACATTGATCTGCATGATATGAAATCTCGCTTAATTTTGAAGAAAATCCTGTAAAATGCCAATGGTATCATAAGCACAAAAAGAAGTTTGTTGATCATTAAAATTAAATATCCACTCAAGGAGAATAAAACTAAAACTAACAAGTTCTCCATAAAACTAAAACTAACCCAAAATCAATGAGCTAGAAAGACATTGCCACTGGAAAACACGTGGATGATTTGAAGGTTGATTGGGATTTAAAAATCAACAGGCCAGGACGCCGCCATGGTTTTGAATTTTTTTTTATCTAGTAATGAGCTCTACTAATGGAGCTAACCAAAGTTGCATAACTTGAAAAATAAATAAAAACGTATGCGAATCTGAAGGTTGAAGAAAGGTTTATGGGAGTGTAATGAGCGGTCATATTTATATTAGTTATTTTGAAAAAGAATATAACAATAATAAAATGACTTTGTGTTCATTAGATTGTAATTGTCAATTTCATATATCAAATATTATGACTCAAAGGGCCTCCACATTCCATCGTGATGGTTTTGGGATCCACAAGCAGTGAAGAGCACCATGCATTTGCCTTTACGTGTAGTGAAGAGAAAAGGTAAAAATAAATTCAATGGAATTGTTACGTCTATAAAAACTTGTGCCCCATGAGCTACAATATGTGTGCATAAGGGGGTTGGTTTCTGCATTCATTATGTCATGAAAATTGGACAATAAGCTACTAATGGACATGTTGACTATATAATATCAATATTCAATATGAAGATTGGCTTGGGATATTAAAAACTTGAAACAAAATATTTTATTTACCTGTCAACCTTATTTGGTCATTCAATGATCTTCAATGCATGAGATTATAAGAGGACCCACGTGAATGGTTGACATAAAAAAGGGTGTCTCTTGTGCAAATAGTTCAAGTTTCAATTTCAAAGGTATAGTGTCTCGACGTCCAGGTCAGGTCTCGGTTTCAAAGGTATGGTTCCTCCACGTCCAGGGGTTTCAAGGTTCTCTAAAGATACCTAAAACTTGGAAAAAATCCTATAACTATTGCCCTTGGATTTTTGTATTTTTTTACATTGTAAGTTTCTGTTTGCATTCAAAGGATCGAGGAGAAAACATCGACTTATTCACCGAATGCTTTCAAATTTAAAAACTTTATGTACAAAATCTTTTTGTAGGAAACTTATTTTCACTTATTTTCTTGGACTTGGTTTCATCACATAAACTTATTATTTACACAACATTATCTCATTTTTAAAACATATTGAAGTTCTCTCCAGTGTTTCATTTCCCCCACTTTGGGGGTATGCTTGTTTATAACACCTTTATGATATATAAACTACTTTCACCTTAATAATAATAAAATATGTAAATATAATAATAATATATAATTAATATAAATATATTACTACAGTTCATATGATTTAATATAATTAATTATATAAAAAAAAGAACATCAAATTTATTTTGTAATGAATGACCATGGCCATGGGTGTGGTGGTTTCATTTTTGTCGAGATTGAGTAGACCCTCAAAATCAAGATCGCGGTGTTTAATTCTTTATTCTTTAGCTTTCCATTAATTATTACTGCCACAGATATAAAGGTCGAAACCTACAACCAACAGATTCCATCGTGAGCCCATTCCTCATTTGCCAAGGAGCCACGAAAAATATTGCCACTATAAAATATTAATCGATAATTTAACAGTTATCCAATTGTTATGAGGTATTGGTACTATTGTGTCATCAGGGACATGGTAAAATTAATGGTGTTATGGTAATTTTGGAAGAGGAGGACTCGGAGGGTATAATTCTTGTTTAGGGTATGTGAGACAGGAATAATAATAAGGGTTACGTTTTCCATTACCATGAGGTTTTTATGACATGGTACCAGCTAAAAGAAAAGGAGGCAAAGAAACTTCCTATAGACAATAGAGGCTTGAAGATCTTGTGCTCGCTAAGGTCAAGGGATTTTTGGCATGGACCAATAAGGTACACCAGTCTATTTTTCATCCCCATTTGTTTTCCCTGCAATGTATGTTGTTTATGTTATTTTCATTTTCCACATCAAATTATTTACTTCTTGTGCCTTGTTTTAATACCTGATTATTGTCTTCCAAGGGTTTGTGTGAATGTTTATAGATTTTCATAGGGTTTCATTTCCATTGCGCCAATTACAATGGCTATTGGCATCTTTTTCAATTGCCCAACATGTGCTGATATTTTCTTCTTAATCCTAGAATTGCAAAACCTGGTTTCTGCACCAGGATTCTCTGAAACCCTGCATAAAAAATCAAACCCTATATCATATATTAGTGTTTAAACCCAAGCAGCAGATGCAAGTTTGTGTTTTTAAGGTGGAAATTGCTTATGTATTGTATTTATTATGTGAATATGCATGCATCTACTGACTGGGAATAAAGTTGGCCCTACACGGTTACGAATGCACCCGTGTTCTTGCCAATCCCACCTGTATTAGTGCAACCTGATTGAAGCCTGCTTGCTAGCCAGAAAGACTGAATCTTGCTATCCACCCGGATGAAGCGGTGGACTAAAGTGAGTGGTAAACTAGAAATAATGAATATCATTGTTCATCCGAAGAAGCAATGAATATGGGCGTAAAGTTGAGAGATTTACCAATTGAACCTATTGAATCAAAACCACCAAAAGTAGAGGTGGAGGTCTAAGAGATAGTCTAAAAGGTAAAGGCTCTAGTTTCGAAACCAGAAGCACGAGTGAGGGTATCATCCGGCTTAAAAACACAAGGATTGCTCTCTGGAAAATGGCCATGCAATCAATTTCCCTAGTGAAGAGATTGGAACAGGGACCAACATGTGTCTCCCCCACTATGCTCCAAGAGGATTACAATTGGCTTGAATTTGTCAAGTCGACAAGCTGCTTATTTTTATCAATACGATGGCCCTTAAAAATATGAATCAGTAATTACAACTATTTTTCATTTGGCTAAGCACATACTCTTATGTCATAATCACCCAGGACTTGCACCTGGAATTTAACCCGACGAGTAGACCGATATTCCACTACTGAAATACAATAAAGTAGAAATGTAAAAAACATATGTTCACCGAAAAACATATTTCAAGTGTTAAATGAGATACACAACTAAATTGAGAAACCATCAAATATGAATTGATGGCGCATGTCTGACTTCAAAATTATGGATCATTTTGAAAATACATGAAATTGTATCAATCAATTGATGTCTTGCAATCATTTCACTTCAACTTCACTTGACAAATCAGTGCATCCTACATAACTAGCAGTAATCTTGGCAATGCTGAGAAACACCTTCAAAATACCTCTCTCTACACTAGATCTATGGGAAGATGAGGCCATCCATAGAAGCCAATCAAAATGATCACAAATTCCTTTAAAATAATGTCATATAAGGCTACAGCCTTAATATATTAAATAAGTAATCATGTATCTCTGGTAGTAATCATTCTACAAGGGAAGGGTAGCTGCACAGAAAATTGATTATAAAAAATTAGATAGATCCTGAAAAGTGCCTGGATCTCATTGCAACTGTTTAGTTATGTAGAATTTTTCCTTACCTGGACATGTTATACATCTATTCATGGTGCTCCAGAAAGTACAAAACACACATATGATGCAAATAAGTTCCTTGATATGAATCAGAAAGATCGTATATACTTGCGAAATTCTCCAAAGTAAGGTCCTAAACAGAAAACATAGATCTCAGTGCTGAGGCTATCCATTATCATAACAAAAAGGAAAAACCACAATAAAATAAAAGAATACATGTGCAATAGAATATTCATACAAACGTTTGAGGCCTTCTAAAATATATTGATCAACATCTCTCAAAAGGTCTTGTGCAATATCTGTTGTCATCTCTACTGTACCAGTGTATATAAATCTGACACTAGTACCCCATTAGAATCATCAAACATTCTTGGATAAAGCATATTTTAGTTCTAACATGTCATAATTTCTTTCATATTCAGCCTGAACTCTTTATAACAGGAATGAATCCTTCGTTATTTCCATAAGAAACACATAGAATAAACCATGATATTACCTCATCATTAGTTGAAAGAGGCCCCGGTTATATTTGGAATTTCAATATCCTTTGCCTCTCTTTCCTGTTGAGGGTTCACAAATTTATCCCCAAACAATTTCTAGTTATTGTTTGAAGCCACAATGCACTTAACATGTTTGGTAATATCAAATTCTAGGGTAAACAATGTAGTCTACAATAACATCAAATTATATCACTTGAATTTTATAGGAATCAGAAAATGAGAGACAAGCCATATTTAACATAACCACTTGTATCCCATGCCAAAAAAAATGACACTCATACTCGGTAGCCACCATTAAACATAGTACAAAATGCATATGAAGATGCTATAAGTGCATTCCTATGGGCATAAAATCACCTACCTATATTTAAGCACCGTATTGTTTTCATTTGTTAGAGTAAGAACAACGTTCTATAATAAATCATTGAATATTTCTGGAAATCTTTATCTTAACTTTCCATAGAAACCTATTTAGCCTCCTTTGAGTAGCTATCCCATTTCAAATATCTAATTTTATGCCATTTAAAATAAACTTATTAAATGTGGTATTAAATGTGTTACTGCATAACGTCACCCACCTTCCACTAAAAAGGTAACATCTGATAAAGTGTGACTGTTGACATATTACTCTCCCAAATATACTTGCAAATTTTTTTAAATATGAACAACAAACACAGATTAAAAGAAATTCATTCAAAAACTAAATTGATCATCTTGTTTATTAGAGTTGAAATACATTAATAATTGATAACCAATCCTCATAAGCAGTAGAGTGTTACTAAAATGAGTTTCTTGTTTGCTGATAAATATCGTTTGAGAAGTAGCCTATCGAGTGATGAAGCTGCCCTGCCTCCCTCTAAATGATGTCACTGGGTTAAGGAAGCTATATATGCATGTGTTGTAGAGGCTACAACTGCTTTATTGGAGCTAGTGGCAACTGGTGTGACTAGACAAAATAATGCATACAAGATTTCTGCAGATGAAAAATATTATACTAAATGCTTTGATAATTACAAGAAGTCAGTTAAGGGAAATGAGGAGTGTGTCAAAGTAAACACACTGATACAAAAAGAAGAAACAGAAAGTAGTATTTGGGCTCAACTATGTTAACAATAATTTAATGATTATCATAAGGAAAATCCTATATGAGAAAAATAAGTCTTGGGATTCACAGTTGAGATATGCTTTATGGGTAGATATAGTAAGCACTAAAAGATCTACCAGAACATCACCTTTATGATTATTATATGGAGCCGATGTCATTATTACCATTCATCTTGTAATCCTAGTAATGAATATTGTCTAGGATAAACAAGAAGAACATAATGATATGAAATGAAGAACTAATGAAGTTATTCATGTACGATAGACACAAGAACAATTCAATGACAAATTACAAGCATACCAAGAGAAATGAAAGTATTATTTGATACAAAGTCTAAATACATGACGTTTTCTCTAGGAGACTTGTCCTAAAATAATATAGGGGGAAGGGAAAGCCAAGGAAACATGGTAAGTTTGATAACATTTGCTGCAACCATTTGTTGTAGAACTAGTTGAAGGACATAACTCTTACTCTCTTAAGAAATTGCAAAGAGACAGTCTTGGATCACCCATTAATGGGTGTTTTGTTAAACACTTCTTGTTTTGTTAAGCATACTAAGTTACTGGTCATTGTAAATATTCAAGCCTTTGAAATGTTTTTTTTTATTAATTAGCTAAAGTTTTATAAATTGTTTGATTTTGAACAATAATTTAAATTCTATAAAAATTATTTTTCGTTGATTAGCATAAATAATTAGTATTAAAATATAGAATCCCATTTCTTTCTCTTTTTTTCTATATCACTTGTTTCTCTACTCTCTCTAATTTGAAAATACTTAGCTAAGCATTGCATTTTCAATCTATAATGTCTCAACTAAAGTTGAGCCCAAATATGGTGAGGAAAAAAATGAAAGACTCAAGGGACTGATAAAGAATCAAGGATGCAGTTGGATTGTGGTAAAGAACATGGTGCACACATTATTTTCAAGTGACACATCACACCGACAATTATAGGAAATCCATGCAATGTTGGAGATCTTAGTTAGATAGATCAAAGAGATAGGGTGTCAACTTGACAAAATGATAAGTTTCTCAATGCAGAGGAGGATGGGGAAGATAACATGTTTTACTATGTATATTGATAGATAAAAGTTTGCAATTCCTTTTGGTTTAATCAACATATGACCAGAGGTAATTATCCATATTTGTAAGAAAATATGCTTATTTCAACAACCATAATTCCATTAATTACATATCTAGAATTATTGAATGCTAAATGTTTCCATCAATGTGATCTTTGGTAATTTGGAAATGGTAGTTGGAAGTTGAAAGATGCAACACCAAGAGTGTGGTAGTTTGTTAGTACAATACCAAGAGTCGTAACATTTGGAATTTTTCTTTTACTTGTATATTCTTATCCCATACTGATTAGATTGAGCCACAAATCATATTTAGGAATGTTATGGGTTGAGGTTTCCTCTAGGGACAATGTTTGAGCTGCAGCATATTCCATTCATGGAGGTACTTGTCCAATCAAGGACAACCTTTATGTAACTTAGTTGTGCTCCCCTTTGATTATGACCGACCTATAATGCTTCAAACACTCCTACAACAGAACGTTTATGCTCCTTATCTCCACTCATTCTAGAGCGTTCATACAATAGAGCTAAAAGAATAGAGCCTTCATAAGTTCATACAATAGAGCTCCCACCCACACATACATATTTTAATTGCTAATTAGGAGGTTGAAGGATGCTACAAGTGGTGGTACTTCTAGTTCTAGAATCCTTCACTCTTATATGCCAACTGATGGTATCAATCCCTTTCTCTTATGTCTACCAGCCCATTTTCAACCATTATATATTCATTTAGCTTCCAAGAACTGGGAGTATGGAAAACTTAAGTGCTTGCTGGAAAATCTAAGTAAGAAGCAGAGCAATTATGAAGGGTATTGGAAAACTTTGAAAAAACACCATTCCATCCAATTCAGTTTCTTTGAAATTCTGATTATAACTCCTAAAAATGTCTATACTGCTGAAAAAAATATAAAAAATGCAACTACACTTTTGAGGAGTAACAACCTACACACTTGAAAGTAGGCCCTTCTGTCCTCTTTATGAAAGGAGAGCCCAAATTGAATAGGCAACAATTTCCTCTTCCTATTGGGTCTTAGGGCTCCAACTCCCAGGAAATAGTTTTCCATGCAATCCAAAACCTCTTATGAATAGTTTGTCAAAATTGTTAAATTTTAAAAAGGTTAACCATATTTATTTGCCTGAGGTTCAAACTAGCAAACTTGGCTTGTTTTCGAACTGAGTGTTGAATTTTAGCATGTGCATATATTATTTAAATTTTGCAGACTGTAAGATAGATAACAATAAGACAACTATAGTAGATAAACAAGCATAAACACAAATGAACACCAGATGTTTTCATGGGGAAACCTTTAAATGAAACAATCCCCAAAAGTATTAGTAATTCATCCCTTAAATGAGATGACTGAGTTTGTAGCAGTAGTAAGAAAAATATATCAATCTGAGATGAATGTTTACACAAATTTGTCAAACCCTAGCAAACTTGACCAAACCTGCCATGTGGAAGATGAATACAAGTTTCCCGGAAAAATTATTCTGTTGCCCAAAAATTTACAGACTAGGGTCTGCCTGAATTCTCTTTCAGCTACCTGAGACTTCTTCCCCGCTACCTAAGTTTCCTAGAACCTGCCTACTATTGTCCAGATGAAATTAGGGCTCCTAGATATTCTTGAGGGCTACTTGAACTTTCCTATGTGCTGCCCACAACAAATTAGGGTTTCCTGGATCTTCTCAAGGGTTGCTCGAACTTTCTTGTGGCTACCTGTGAACAGTATAAGATGCCCAGATCTTTTTGTGGGATTCCCAAAGCTTCCTTTGCCTCCCTGTGAATAATTTATGGCTTCCCGAGAATTTTTTTGAGCTACCCGTATGTCCCTATGTTTTCCTGTGATTAAATTAGGGTTGTTCAGATCTGTTGTGGCTGTGCGTATCTAATGTGGAGCTGCCCGTGAGTGTGGTGGCCTGTTTAGTTCATACGATTTTTTTCATGATTTTTTTGCAATGTTTAGAGGAGACAAAAAAATTATAACAATGCAAAAAAATCATATTCAGGGAAGAAAATTTTATCGAGAGACCTAAAAACTTTTTTTTAAATGGATTCAAAATCTATTCATCTGCAGTCATCTATATTTGTAATAGAAAACAAACTATTCCTTTACTATTAACTACAAGTATTTTAATATATCAATAGCATGAAGCTATGTTCTATAGAAAGTAACAAGACTATTTTGTGACTCTATTCAAAGATAGGTAAACCCCAAGACACCTACTAAATCCATGTTCATAGCAATGGCAATGTCAATATCAAGTATATGGTACTTGTAGTTATGGAGCATCATTTTTATTCACAAGAAAATTAATAGGTATACTAGTTATGGGGAATAAAAGAATATTGGAAAATGATCTAATATATACAAATTTAAAAATTCCTAGGACGTAGATAAGATAAGATCATTTTCTTAATGTCCAATGAATGTCCACAAAAGTAGTGTGGTCAATAGGATTCAGAAGTACAACTCAATGCAAGTACATACGTGGAGGGAAAAAACTACTCCTATCACAAATATACACAAAAAAGAAAAGTAAAATAGCTAGACAACTGACCATAGTAACATGAATCAATACAATGGAAATGTCATTGTCATGCATGAAGTGAGGATTCCAATGCATAATGGTCCTATTTCCAAGTATAGGCACATAAAAGTCACTTGCAACCATCTGTAAATAATAATTTATAAACTTGGGCATGTGTTCAACATCAAACAACAATAAGATCAAGTTTGGGCAGTTTTGGATACTATAATGGTGTGAAACCCCCTAAAAACTTATACTGGGCACATGTAAAATTTATCGTAGCATGGAGAATTAATTCTAGGCATGAACAACAAACCTAAGCAAACCTGGTTATGCCCTAAAACAATCATCTTTGACATACTTCATGTGGGTTTTAGTGATTTGGAGCTAGTCTTAGCCCCTTAATGGAATCACCTTGAAATCTAGGCATAAGAAGGTCAAATATGGGCATAATTTCAACATTGAAACAACATTATAGGTATATATCAAACCTCCAAACAACACTAGTAAGCACAATTTCATTTCATGTGCCTCCTTGCAGCCATGATCAGCAAGCTATTGGCCATTATTGAGACACATCAGCAATATTTCCTCAAAATATTTGCAACTACACCTTCCAGTAGTTACAATACATGTGGTTCTTTATTTGTGTGCTAGGCTAATAAAATCACATTCCATGGCAATGCAATTTATTGAGAGAGGTGGATTGTCTTCCCTTTTGATCCCTTCCTAGAAGTTTTTTTTTTGTAGTGTGGCAATTTATTTTATATGACATATTCTTTAGGATACCAAAACTGAAATGATAAATTTTGGCACATGAATTTGAGGACCATGGCACATTTAAAAGTATTTTGACTGCTTTTGAAGGAATGGGCCATTACTTATGGATAGAACTGTTTATGTCACAATGAGGAACAAAAACTAAAAATGACAAAGAGAGTGAAAATATCAAGCTAGAGCAAGCCCCTTGGTTGTTAAAACATTACAAAGCCATTTTAGTCTTTTGGAGTACCTTGTGAATTCTTCTTTGTAGTTAAGTATGTCCTTTGTATCACAGTTGTTAGTGAAAATAGTATTTGGTGGCAGATGTGTCTTCGTTCGAAGGAAGTAGTAGAAATAGGTATTAACAATACATAATTCATCTGAGGTAATTGTGAATAAAGAGTAGAAAATTAGGGATAATGTAATTATTGATCTAATACATCAAAAGGAAGTTATCATTGTTTAACACTACTTTGAACAAAAAAATGATGGTAAGTCCTAACTAGAGATGGTCATCATCAATCAATGGATGATTGCATGAACGTGTTTTTCACACTCATAACTCATTTTGACATTAGGGATATAGAAATAAATATTTATCTCAAGTAGTACCAATAAAAATACACTAGAATTCATTATTGTGGATACACTTAGGACTATATGCAGGTTTGTGTAGAATAATGTGTAGAAGTATGTGCTAAAAAGTGTGTCAACGTTTTTGGTTACCAATGTGAAAATTAACATAATGCCAATGAACAAAAATTTATAAAGCCAGTCAAAGAAAAATCACTATAAATCTAATTAGGAAAACATTGTGTAGCCTAACAAAAAACCTCTCTAGGTAGAAGAAGCTCACATAACATGATGCTAACAAAAAAAGAAAAAATGAGTTTGGTAAGAGGTTGAAAGATATAATAACTATAACCATGACAACAATATATCATGTATTCCAACCCCTTGATTATATTGTTGTGCATGATCCATTGTTACATCCATTCATCTATGGTGCATAATATCTACTTTTTCTATATGTCATTTCTCTTTTAGAGCTTTGGAACAAGAGGAAATAAATAAAGTATGAGTAGAAGAAGGTCTATGTTTTACCCAAGCATCTAGATTAGAATGTGATTGTGTTAAAAATTAAAGGATCAGATCCAGTACATTTGGAGACAAAGGACTTCCCCACCTAGGAAATATGCAGGCCATTACACAACTAAAGAAGGATATACCCTTCTCCACAATAAAAGGACCCTGGAAATTGCCTCGGATCCCAAATGGAGCAAAAATTGGTCATTAGTATACATTCAAATAATGATTTTTTCTTCTAGTTAATGGGTCATCAAAAACTTCTAACTACATAAAATCTCCTCAAGAAATGCATCTTAGGTCTTTATTGGTGTCTTCTTTGCAAAGAAAATGAAGAGAGTTCAGCTCATTTCTTCCTGTAATGCCCCCTTTTGATTTGAGTCATTGAATAAGAAATGAATGATCTTAGCCTTTCCTTGACACGCCATGGTCCTAGCTTGAAATGAAGTCTTTTCTTATAGTATTATAATATTCCAGTACTACCATTTGAATGTGAATAGTTTTTAGAGTAAGTTTTATTGTCTTTGTAGAGAATGGAATCTATGCTTTAAAGAAGGTATTGACCCAAACTGATGAGCAATTATAGACAATAAAACAAGAGATATATGTCCCATATCTTTTCAATTATCGCAACCTTCTTCCTCTTCTTGATCACTCTATTATTGCAGTGAAGGAAGTGTTTTCACCGTTTCAACACTTGTTTTTATTAAGTTGTTGTTGAGCCTAATTACTGTGCAAGTTTTATGGAAATATGCATAGCTGAACTCTTGTTGGAAGCAAGCTTTGCAATTTGTTTTCCTCCAACAATGGCTGAAAATAAGTTGCACTGAGATATGCATACCACCTCATATCAAAATTCAGACTAGTCATCATAAACACCAGTAACATGGTAAATTTTTCTTAGTATAAGTAAATTTCTTATGTATAATAGTTCAATCACGATATTTGTAGAGTTCTTGTGTAATCGTCATAGAGCTTTGTTGTTTTGTAATGTACGTGTCTTACATTACCTACTACATAGATTTATTTGGATGTTTGACAGATTAGGGTTATAAATTATGTGGTGGAATGTTTTGAGGGAACCAAGGATTGCAAACATATACCTCTGGCATATTATTCTATGTTTATCAATGGATAACTCTTCAATATCCCAATTAAGGATGCATTTTCTTTTTGTCTATAAAGGAGAACGTTTTCATTGATAATACAAAATGTTTAGTCTTGGTGGCGGTTGCTTAGTCTTGGCAGCCCTAGTGGTTGTTGTTGTTGATTACATGCCAGTCCAAGGTTACATCGAATACAACCTTTCACCAACACATTCATTTGAAGCATGGATATATTAAACACCGAAGGATAAATAACAATCAATGTGCAAACCTATCAATGCTTAAATAATTTTCGGCTAAGATGGATCTAGGCTAGTTTATTTTAATTTTAATTTGTTAACTTTGCTTTTCTTGTTTTCTATTTTTTATTTGATATTGGATGTCAATTTTTTCCCATTTTAGTTTTATGCACATTACAAGCGTTACACATCTCATCCATACTAGGCTGTAGAATGCACTTTTCTTTTCTCAGTGAAATCATTTAGGAAATGGGAATTATTTTTATGATCCCCCCATATTGGATATTTTATTGTCATTTACCCCAAGCTGATCCCATTGAACTAATTTAGCGGTCATTTGTTGGACATCAATAATTATTAATTATCTTATCTACAAAATTCTTAGGCTTCATTTATTTGATCTTAAGTGTGACATATGGGTTCAATCTCTTTCTTTTGGACTTTCTCTTGGATTAAATGATAATGGAATTCAGTATGTTTTTTCCTTGCATGGAAAACTAGACTTTTAATAAACTTAATGACACTTTTATTGTCATAGAGTAATGGTGTTGTTTTTTCCTAATGAAGACCAATTCAGCAAAACTCCTCAACTAAATAGCTTCACATGTTGCTCCAAACACTGCTTTCTATTAAGCCTCTGCAGATGATAGAGCAAGTATAGACTGTGTTGTACTCCATGAAATAGCAGATGAACTTATGCTGAAATAAACCTACCCTATTTGAGTTAGTGAAGAAAACTAACATGAAATCTCCAATTTGACTATTGAAATTCAAAACTTGATGCATATTTGATGTTTCTCTTTGGACATTTTGTTTCTTTTTAATGTATGATTCTGGGGTCAAATATATAAAGCACGTTGACTTAAAAACTTAAATCTAATCTAGCTTCAGTGAGAAATATCAAGCTTCCTACCAGTCTGTACAAAGTTGCACTAATGGCTTGAGTTTTTTTCAAAGCTGAAATTATGATTCCTTTTCTACTGGTGTAGTTGATGGTTTGCAATCATTCATCTTGAAACTTTTGAGCATTTTACAAGCATACTCCTGAGACATGAAATGCAGTCACTTCCTTAGCATATCTCCATATATAGGAAACAATGTAGATCTCTCAAGTCCACCATTTCAAAAGTCTTTTTAAGATTAACTTTCATATCTTCATTTCAATTTGTATTGCTAAATGTAATAATTCTGTCATCAATATACAATACAAGGATAATGATCCTATCATTTCAGATCTTCACATACATATTAGGATATAGAATTCCTTGTGAATCTACTTGTCCTAAAGTACTCATGTATTTTTGAATACCATCCTACTTAAGAGTGTAAAGTGTCTTGTTTTACAAACCAAATTTTCTTTTACCAGTTCAGTGAAATGTTCAGGTTATTCCAAGAACAATTCTACTATGTTTTACCATTCAAAAATTTATTTTTACACCGATAGGTGTTTATATCTTAGAATCTACGGTGGACTAGTGCCTATGTTTTTCTTAGATTGCATGAGGATGAGACAAGTGTACTTTCCATATTGATTTTATGGCAGTCATTCCAATTCAAAATAAACAACTATAAAAAAATAAAAATAACTGACAGCTATGCATCAATAACAGGGAACTAGTGCATGAATAACTCATAGATTATGCACATGGAGAACAAGTAACTCGTTACTGGCACTTAGCATGGGACCTATCATTGTCCACCAACCACAAGTTATGTGGTTGTGCTCGTTTACACCAATATGGAAAACTTACCATGCACATTGAGCTGCCAATGCAAGTGCAAGTAACATGGTGATCATGTTGGCCATTGGTGTAAATATCTCATCATAGTCTATGTCCTCTATTTCTCAAATCGTTTTTGTAACTTTTACCTACCTTTATACTTATATACTACCATCAGATTTATAGCCATTTACAGCCAATTGTTTCTTCTATTTTTGCAACTCAATATGTTTCCATGTATCATTTGTTTTGTAATTTTTGTTTTCCTTTCATGATATCCTCCCACTTTGAAGGTCTAAAAGCATTTCTCATGTAACAAAAGTTGTTTCTTAGGGATGTTTTTGAAGTTTCAAGTGCCATAATTAACTTTCCTGGGATTTATGTCATCCTGTGTCAAAGAACCTTTACCTTTTGATTTCTTAAGTTGGTTTATGGTTTGAATTCAGATCGAAAAAATCATTGATTCCTTCAAAGTGTAGAAATAAGGGGGGAATATGGCTAGCTTGGGGTGTTGGTTCCTGGCCTCGAGGGAATAACGACACATAACTTATCTATTACCTTCCTCCAAAAATTGATGTAGTAGGTTTCTATTAAGAAACAATCTTCTTACGTTGGTTGTTGGGGAATGGATATTATTGTCCCAAATTTTGTTCCCGAATACTTTTCAAGCTCTCCACAGTTGAGGGAACCCTCTCTATTGACCACGAGAACCTGGAATAAAAGAGTTTCCTGAGAGTTATGGATATTATTGTTGTGGCTTTGAAAGTGTGGGGTTCAACCCCTTTTAACCAGTTTGTCATCTTCTCCACCTTTTCAAGCACTATAAATTCAATTCTTCAGGAAATTGAATTTCACTTCAATCCTGGCTCTATTCCATACCCACAACACAAATTGCAATTGAAGGTACGGATGACCAAATTCTTTTGTGTAATTTCATGATAAATTTTCATTTTTTTCTATGTTATCTTGGCATTTGATTAGCCTTTTCCCAGTTCCATTGTAATTCATTTGTATTTGTTGTATACATGATTTACATCTCAGTCCTGCTCTATCGATCATTGATCATCCATTGTAGTTTGTGAAGCAGTTCTTAGTTTTCAGATTTATTTTTGTAAAGCAGTGGGAATTCTATAATTTTTTTTTTGTTTTGGTTGGAAGACTAACCCAGATTATCAAATATTTAGACCTTACTGAAGAGGACTTTCTAGGATTTTTTGGTTGTATTAAATACCTCTTGGCATACAAAGTTCAAACTAACCAAGCTCCTGTATACAACATGTTTTACCTGGCATACAAACTAACCAAGCTCTTGTTTACAACAAGTTTTACCAAGTAAGTAAACCTACTTGACCTAGAAATCAAGACCCATTGACCACCTAGACTGCATTTTTACTGTGTCCAGGCTCTGTGATCTCCATGCTCTTCTTCACCATTAGTGTTGTTTTCTCTCTCTTTTGTTTCTTCTATGTGAAACCTACAAAACCCATTTCATGTACCATTCCCTTTTCTTTTTGCATTTCTCATTTCTCATTTTTGGCAACATAGCATTACATATGTAGGCATTATTGTAGGAAAAACAAGATGGATTTGCAATCTATCAGAATGGAAACTAATACTTTCCATATGCAAGTGTTTAGAATCCTGCTATTTCAAATGTGTTGGTTTTGGATGAGAAAACATAATAATATTGAAATGTATGTCAATAGGCATGATAGGAAAAACACATGACAAATTATACATAAAACAATAAAGGTGAAACAATATTTTAGGAACAATGACAAAATCTAATGTGTTAATATTGCTCATCTTCATGATTCTTAAAGGGTTCTAGCTCAATGGAAGAGTTCCTGACTTATAAGCAGGAAGTTGGTGGTTCGATTCCTCAATGCCCTAATGATATTGCAATGTATTTCTAACGATAAAAATGTAGTAGTGCAATATTGATGCAATATTAGATGCAACACTAAATGCAAAAGAGGATGTAAAAGTAGACGTCACACAAAACAAAAAAGTATATGCAAAAGTGGACCTTATGTCCGATGCAAATGTGGACACAAAAATGGATGTTACACTAATCGCAAAATTGGATGCAAAAAAAGACTCAACACTAGACAAAATTAATGACTCAAAACTAGATGCAATACTAGGCGCAAAACTAGACGCATCAGTAGATGCAAAAGTGGACTCATAACTAGATGTAAAATTGGACATTAAATTGGGCACAAAATATGGTGTATCGATGGACATAAAACTAGGCATAACACCAGGTACAGAACTGGAGGCAACACTTGGTGCAAACAAAAACTTAAAACGAGACACAATATTGGATGCAAGATGGGATGAAACATTGGATGTAAAACTAGAAGTAATATTGAATGCAAGATGGGATGCAACATTGGACACAAAAATGGATGCAATATTAGATACAAACCTGGTTGCAAAGCCATTCACAACACTAGGCGTAATTCTGGGTGCAACATTGGACTCAAACATAGATGCAAAAAAAGACATCAAACAGGATGCAACACTAGGTGCAAACCTAGATGCAAAATACAACGTAAAATGAGATGAAACGTCAGTCACAAACATGGATAGAAAAAAATATGTAAAACAAGATGCAAATTAGATGCAAAATGGGATACAACATTATAAGTAAAATTGGATGCAAAACTAGATGCAAAACAAGACGCAATATTGGGCCAGAAATTCGATGCAAAGATAGATGCGAAATTGGAAACATAATTTGATGCAAAACATGGTGCAAGACTTGATGAAAAACTAGGAGAAAAATAATACACAACATTGGATGCAAAGCTAAGCATCAAACTAGGTGCAAACAAGAATGTAACAAAGGACGCAAAAAAAGATGCAAAATTGGGCACAAATAAGGGCGTAAGAAAAGATGCAAAAAATTGGGCACAAAAATGGATGTTAAAAGGGACGGGAAAAAAGATGCAATATATGGCATTTTATGAAATTTTATAATAGCACCAGGTTTAGCACCGGATTGTTCACCAAAATTGGGAAAAAATTACACTAAAATCTGGCGCTAAATCCAGGTTTTGTTGTAGTGACATTTCACCTATGGTGCTCATCAAACAACATTGTAGATGATTTGATCAGACTCAGACTGTTCTAGTGCACCCTCATAGGTGCTATAGCCAAGTGGTACATTTAGCTACCATAAGCCAAGTATCCAGATTTCAACTCCTTAGCCTTTATGTTCCTGCAATATTTTCAACTCCTTGTCAGATATGATGAAGGAGTGGAAATCTTACTATCTTGCCACCAGAACACTGCAACCCACATCATCGACCACATCCATGAGTGGAGGTGACATCACAGTGTGTGCAAGATCAAGCTTGATGATAGGATCTTCCTGGACTGGTTCTTGAAAACCTTGCAGCAACATATAGTGAAGTACGTCGCATCCGAACGTCCCCAAACAGAGGAAGAGGCCATTATTGAAGGCCCAATAGTTTGACCTCATCTATGCATAGTATGGATAGATTTACACTGTCATTCCAGATGCTCCCCATGCAGGAACCTCCTACCAGGATGCACTGGGGACATCCCATGCCAAAGATGGCATCATAGGTTTTGTCTCCCACCAACCATAGCACCACCTAACACCACCTACAATACCACCGCAACCAAGCAAAACCCCCAATGTTTCCTATCCAAACCAAACTATGGATTATGCAAGAATGATGTCCCATTCTAGAGCTACCACTTCTTATGCACAACCTGTGCTGCAACAATAGGCCCAGGCATTAGCTTGGTCGGCACAACAATATGCGGGAGAAATTCCCACATTTTTGGAACCTTCACCCCCCCAAGTCTACTATACAGTACCTATGCAAGCCACTCAAGCCCCCACCCCCACTCTGTCAACACCTTTAAGATAGGTGTTTGCACAGAAAAATTGTCCCAACCAGCCAGCCCCTAATAACCAACAAGGGAAAGCCATAAATAACCGAGTCTGGAACTAAGGCAACAATCAACTACAGGGAGGCTATCAATAACCAAACCCTCCCAACAACGTCGGGGAAAAGAGGTCATCCCAAAATCCTAAGCAACCAAATGCACCTATATGCAATTCTCCATTGCGCACAAATCAGCCATGCAAGTTGTGCGAGTTCTACGGGAACTATACACATGAATTCCCCTTCATGGGTTGCACCAAGAAAACCATTCACAATGAAGTTTAGCATGCCACCAATATGGTAGCCCCATATCAACCCAACCTAGCACCACCAGGGCCTCCACCCATGGTCCTCCAAAACCCATTACCATTCCAAGGAGTGGTAGCAACGGCACCTGCTCCCCAACCCAATCCCAATTCTTTGGGGGCACCTCCCATAGATGAAATAGGTGTTCACCACCTACTAGCCATGACAACTGAAGAGATTAAGTTACAGACTAAACAAAATTCGTACGGTACTAACACCAAACCTGTTGACCCATCAACGGCATCCACATCCGAAATAGCCAATGCACCTCTTCAATTACCCCCTTTTCCTTCATGCCCCCCCATATGGTGGGTTTCCAACAATGTCATGACTAGAGATGCTATAAGCTACAACATCGTGGATGATTTGGCCCAAACAGCTATGGCCATGTCCGCTCTTGAGGTACTCCAAAATTTCCCAACACAACGGAAATCCTTACTATCTACCCTTGGTGTCGTAGACCCCTCTGACTCCAAGTTGATCACATTCGACACGGAGAATGGAAAACCACAGATGCCATCAACCATTGCCTTCCAAATCCCAGTTTCCATCTGGAATTTGGTCATGCACTAGTACATAGTGGATGAGGGGGCATCGATGTGCGTTATGTCTAACTTCGTTTGGCAAAATCTTGGGTCCCCAATTCTGCAACCATCCTCTACTACTTTGCAGTATTATGATGGACACCCCACTAAAGAACAAGGAATCCTCCCTCATGTCCCCATCACATTAGCCAGGAAAATAGTATTGATTGACATAGAGGTTGTTAATGCTCAGTTGGACTATAACCTTTTCCTTGGAATAAGTTATATGTACACCAGGAGAGCCATAGCATCAACTATTTCTCATCTCATGATGTTCCCTCACGAAGGGAAAATCATGACGGTTGACCAACTGACTTATCACGATCAGTAAGGGTTCGACACCCACCAATGTTATCCCTATGATTAACACCATTGATCTATAAGGGCTAACCACACCCTCTAATGTTATCCCTATGGTCAACACCATGGTTGAAAACATACCAGCCTCCCCATTATTGAATCTGGGCCCTGGGTTGTTTGCCAATACCACCATGACAACTTCTTTCCCCTTAGTGTTACCACCGCCGACACCAAATGAGACTGTAGATTTGTGCATGCTCTCATCCAGCACTTCTGCACCCAAACAAAAACCAAAGTCCCAACCCCAAATGCAACCACAACATCGTCTGCAGCCGCAACATCAACAATAGCCACAACATCAACAGCAGCCGTAACATCATCCGCAGCCATAAAATTATGCGCAACTGCAACCACAAACTCATCCCCACATACAACCATTAGGGATTTATCTAGGCTCATCTATAGTCTACACAATTCCCTTTCTCTTTCCCCTACCTGGTGTCATGAGTAAGCCAGTAATGTCTACCTTAAACTTACCCAATTTCACATTGGGGATTCCCATGTGGTACCTTGATCCACCAGCCCAACCCCCAATACCCCAGGTAGTCTTAACCCCTGTGCAACCCATTGTGGTCGAATCTCATCCTCCACTTGACCTCAAAAACCAACCACCGCACCCTCACCCGCACTGCCCCACCCAAAAAGGGCGAGGGGAAAAAATGCGAAAGCTACTGCTAAATCTCAACAGATCCCACCTTGTGCTATTTGTGAAGAACAGGTTCATCCAACCCAAAACTGCCCTGATATTCCCATAATATGTGCACATTTGGATGCTATGGATATAATAGGAAACCTCCATGTGGTGGAACTCCCAAGCAGGCCAATAGTGAGAAACAAGGCGTTGAGAATAAACCATGCTTGCACCCTCTGTGGATTGTATGGACACTATTCTCACCATTGCGAGGCATTTTCTGAGTTTTGAATGGCTCTAGACAACCTTTGACAACATTCCCTTAAATCTAAGATCACTCTAATCGAAGAAATCCATCCCCCACCTCCTTCTTTAGACACCATGTCCATTTACATGATGTCCAATTCTATAGACCCTCTTGTCTCCACCATCACTATTGGTCCATCAGACTTGTCTCTTTGTTTCTTCTGCAATGATGATGAGGTACTTGAAGCCTTAACCGTCCCAAAATACCCATGGGACGACATGCACCATTGCTCGTTCTTTTTTCCCGAAGAGCTTGTGTCGCAGTCTGACCACTTTTTCGTGGAAGCCAAAGATTTCATTCATGGGAAAGTCGACTAGTTCAAAAATACCATTTTGGCACTAGACACATCTAAAGAATGGAACATGACCAACATCTCTCCAACCATCAAAATCAACATCTCAACCAATCCTGATATTGTTGAATAAATCATGTTGGGGGCATCTTTCTCCTCAATAGAAGTCACTTCTTACAAAGCGCTCTTCCAAGAATTTTGTGACATCTTTTCCTGGTCCTACACTGAAATGCCCAGGTTGGATCCATCCATTGTGGAAAACCACATAGACACATGGCTTGATGTGGCCCCCGTGCGCCAAAAGCAGCGGCCCATCCATCCTTCCAAAGTTTTCGCAGTTAAAACCGAAATAGATAAGTTCCACACAAACGACTTCATTTACCCCATTGCATACACCACCTGGGTTTCAAATCCTATTCACATGAATAAAAAGTACAGTACCATCCACATTTGCATAGACTTCTCAATATAAATGGGGCATGTCCCAAAGACAACTTCTCAACACACTTCATTGATTAGATTATCGATGCATGCGTCGGACATGAGGTCTTTTCATTCATGGACGGCTTTTTCAGATATAACGAAATCTAGATCCAGAAAAAACATCGTTACAAGGCTGCATTCATAACCCCGTGGGGCACATTCACCTGTAGAGTAATTCTCTTTGGTCTAAATAATGCTAGAGCCACCTTCCAGTGCGCCATGACATATTGTTTCCATGACCTAATTCACATCATCTTGGTCTACCTGGATGACCTTACCGCTTGATCACCAAAACAAGTGCAACATATAGATGACTTGCAACAAGTCTTTTTGTGGTACCGCAAGTAAAAAATTTGCTTGAACCCCCTAAAGTGCATTTTTTGTGTCCCAGTAGGCCATCTACTCAGGTTCATCATATCCCACAAAGGGATAATGGTTGATCCCCTCAAAGTTCAGGCTATCCTTGATCTCCCTTCTCCAAAAACTCAGCACCAACTACAAAGCCTCCAAGTCACGACCAACTTCCTTCACCGGTTTGTACCATAGTATGCAACAAAATCCCATGGATTCATTCACTTTATCTACACAAAAATCCCTTTTGTTTGGGATCAAAAAGCATAGGAATTGTCTGATGCACTCAAATAGGCCTTGGCTTTTGCACCATTACTCTCAGCACCAGACTTCACCCAAGACTTCATTCTCTATGTCTCGGCCATGGAGAGCACCATTGTTGTAGTCTTGGTCCAATAAGACGATGCTCTTCATGAGCACATGATATATTACATTAGCCAGAGGCTAGAAGGTCCCCCACTACAATATACACCCAAGAAGAAACTCGCCCTCGCTATCAGCTTCTCGGCTCAGAAGTTGCACCACTACATCATTGGAAACCATACCCAAGTTGTAGCTAATTCCAACCTAATGTGGTACCTCTTAAGCCGTCACCTTCTACAAGGCCACACAGCTAAGTGGGTAGTCATCATCCAAGAATTCGACTTAGAATTAGTTTCCCCAAAAAGTACAATGGCACTCACACCGATCGTTCTCATGACAGATCCGCCCTCATTGACCACATCACCACCACCCAAGGATGACCTCCATAATGATTTTCTATTTTTCATATCCACAGAGGACCCATGGTATGGGGACATCCTCCTATATTTACAAACACAAAAGTTCACAGCTCACTTAAACTGTGATGATAGGCGATGCATTCGACATCAAGTCATTGGCCACCTTTTGATTGGAGATGTTCTATATCATCGAGGCATTGATACCATCCTCCTTCGGTGCCTCACCCGTGATGAGTCCAAGACAATCCTTAATGACTACCATAGTGGAGCCTGTGGAGGCCACCTTTCTGGGTTGGAAACTTCCTAGAAGATTCAATGGGCTGGCTACTTCTGGCCTTCTATATTCACTGATTGCATAGAGGTAGTCAAATATTGTTGCAGCTGTCAAATGTTTTCCCGAAAGGCAAGAAACCCCCTTGCACTGTTACACCCTGTTGTCACAGTGGGTCCCTTTTGAAAATGGGAAATCGACTTCATGACAATCAATCCTGCCTCAGCTAATGGTCATAAATACATCATTATGGAAGTTGATTACTTCACTAAGTGGGATGAGGCTATTCCCACATTGGATTGCAAAAGTGAAACGCGACACGTTTCTTATTTAACCATGTTATTTCACGATTTGGTGTTCCTAAACAGTTGCTCTTAGACCTGGTAAACACTTTGAAGATGTTGTTTGGACTGAGCTTTCAACCATGTTGAAATTCGAACACCCATACTCATCTTCCTACTTCCCCCATGGCAATGGCCAAGTTGAAGCATTCAACAAAACCATTAAAACAATGCTCCAAAGGATGGTAGGAAACCATAAAACCAAATGGCATCATATGTTGTTCTCCGCCCTATGGGATTATTGGACATCCACAAAAAACACAACTAGTTTCACCCCTTTCTACCTAGTACATGGCGTTGAATCAGTACTCCCTATAGAGTGCCAGATCCCATCCATATGCCTCATGGTAGAACTCCTCCCTGATACTTTTCCTTTGGAATAACAACTCCTCCAACTTGATCAAACCATAGAAGACCGGTAAGCTTCCCTCCAAGCCATCGAAGCAACGAAAACATGGTCAAAGGCCCATTATGACTCCCATGTCCACCCTTGCACCCTTAGCAAAGGTGATATGGTTCTCGTCTATGACCAACTCAATGACAAGTTGGGAAAAGGAAAGTTTGATTCAATTGGGTATGACCCATATGTCATCCAACATTACCTTGGAAAAGGGGCATCCACCCTTATTGACTCTGATGGACAACTCTTGGAGAACCCCTGTAACGGGCTCTACCTAAAGATATTTTACACTTAACATCACCAATGAGTCGCTTGATTTTCCTTTTTGTTTTACAAATTTTTACCACAAGTCAAGGGCAACACCATTAGCTGCTAATCCAAAGTCACTCAGAGCCTGTTCGAGACACCTCTCACACCTCTGGGCTCAAATTTATGTTTTCTATCTTCTAATGAGACCATCGTCTCATGTTTAACAAGTAATTTTAGGGACCACTTCCTGGAAGTTATCTCAGTTTACGAGCCACATAATTTGTGATGTAAGTGTCTCTAAACCTATACTTGCATTACACTTGCCTACCACCACTCATGCCGATTCTCGAGGCACTTCCTGGAAGGCACATCATTTTATTTTATCATATACCTATCTAATCCATCCACCACACCTTACACGGGTTTCTGGGCCACCGCCCGAAGGATGGTTCATTTCTTTTACATAAATTTGGCATATAACTACCCCAAGACTTGCATTCACATAACATGTAGTCAAGTCCTCCCACCAAAACTCACACACAACTCTCCTGACCTCTATCCAAGATCCACCTTGGTTTTCATGCCTCTACCGCAGTAACTTGTGTGCCTCTATCATGATCTATCCTGTGCATGTATTGGTATTTTTAAGAGCTACCTACTCCATCCATACTACACGGATGACCTTTGGACCATTGTCCACTGTTCCAACATGGGGGCCCCACCAGTTCCTACTCGATCGGTTGACCATATTGGAGTTTCTTTTAAGCTCTTTTCTGACTCCTAAAAGAATGAAAATATGGACGAGCATAGCTGCTTCCTTTCCCACTCATTAAAGTATAGGAAAGGGCATCTACATCGTCTCATTTATCTCCTTTTGTAGACTATGTAGACCATCAAATGTAAAGGACCACCTTGGCACATTCAAGCCAAGACCATTCCCCTTTGCATCCTTTTATGCTTTCTCAGGTAGAGGGGATGAAATTCACTAAAAATCTCACCATGGGTTTTCGTTAAGCTCTTTTCCAGCCTTCTCATCAAGAAAATATCGCTAAGCAAACTTGGTTTCATTCATGCTCATAAAAGTATTATAAAGACCATCCAGTTAGTACAAGTTTAACCTTTTCTGACCTGATTGGACTACCAACGGTAAAGAAGTATCTCATCCCCTTAAGGTTGGTGTTGGGATTCTACTGGGCAGACCCGGGTTTTACCTTTAACTTCGCACCAACAAAAGACCCACAGTGTTGGCCCTTTCGGCAGCAGCCTGCGAACAGGCTACAGTCTCACCTGAAACAGCTATGGGGTGCCACAGGATCAGGTTTCTGCAAGCAAAAGAGAGAATCTTACTGTACCTATAATCTTTAACTATTAATAAACACTTAACACAATGCATGTATTATCAAATATGTAGCTTCGCGGTTAGATAAACAAACAGTTACTTGCACAGCCCTTATCTGGGAATTCACAGCGAAGCTAGTTATTAACAACAATCTTACTTTATCAGTTATTTACTTAGCAGTGCATAAAATATAATAGCAAATCAACACAAATGAACCACAACACCAGATGTAACGTGGTTCACCCCTAGTGTAGGGGTTACGTCCACAGAACTGCATTTTATTCAACTCTTTACAACTAAAACGACAGTTCTGATCTGCGCACTCAGCTGCAAATCCTTTCATTCCTCAAAGTCGCGCACACAGTAGCAGGCCTCTGCGCACACAACTACATATCTTCCTTTTCACCAAAAACCCCTCTGTGCACACAGCTGCAGAGGTTGTCCATGCACATAGCTGAGACTTAACCTTCTTACAAAAACCCTTATACAATCTCTTATCTTCGCATTACATTAGCTTTGTAAGATAATCATTAAATACCTAACCCTACTTCTTTACATAAGTTCCTATTTATATAGTGCACTGTTACAAAACCATGGATTTACACGATGGGCTCCAAAAACCCTAACCCTGGATTTAACCCAAGGGTTAATTACAAAAAGGGGTTTCGATCCACCCGTGACACCCCTAAGACTATTTTAGGTTGTAACACCGCTTACACTTCCACAAAAACCGCGGAGTTACCAAAACTAAGGACCTTTAGGGTCGGAGCCCCAACAGGCCCCTAAGACTCACTTGTGGCCCGTCCCGGGGCACTCTGCTACTATTCTAGTGGGAGAATATTGCTAGTGATACGTAGTGTGCAGTGTGCTGAAGCCATTCATCTGGTTGTTGGATGTTTGTGCATTTCCTTTGGACTTTTTATGCTGGTAATAATCTTCTAAATCTGTCAGCAGCCCCCTCTTTCAATCTACTTGCCGAACGCTTGACCATCCACAACTTCGGGTCCCCTTAGAATTACGTGTCAAGGTGCATAAGACAAACAGCCACCCTGGATCTGCTAACCCAGGAGGCTACAGCTTGGAATGTTGCAGAATTTTCCCATGCAGACAGGGGCTTTTCTTTGTGCGACGTAGAGCGCACTTCTATCTTTCTTCGGATCTCTTAGAGCGAACTTCTACCTTTCTTTGTGCCTTAGTCAGGCATGTCTGCTCCGGCGGATTGTTCAGAAGGTTCTGCAGACTTCTCTCTCTAACCGCTCATAACAGCTTCTGGGCTTTACAGTCATTCGACATGGTCTGAACTGCAGAACTATAGACTACGAACTGTGGGAGCTGGATGTCTTTTTAAGGACTCTGGCGATCAGGATTTGTGATAATGGGTCATGATGGATAGAGGATTGGACCCAAGTGTTGTGGATATCAGACATGCGCCACTAGATTTCGTAAAATCTCATCATTGAGGACGGTCAATGTAGAGCAAGTGCCAGTGCCGCCACATCTGATCTTCCCGTGCAGTCATAATTTTAATCTGCGACTCAACTTTTAGCTGCGCCGTGCTAAGGACCTTCGACTTTACATGTGACACGCGACCTGTGACCTTTTGACAGCTTAATTATAGTCTAGTACCCACTTTCAATTGTTCTTGGTACTTAGACTCGTCTTTCTTGTATTATTTCTAATTAGAGGGTCCCGGTTTGTCCCTATACTTCTTCAACTGACTTTCGTTCACCATGGAAGGCAAAGTTTCTCCGTTTAATTTGGCTAACTGGACTGCGCCACCATCACTAAATTTCTGAACTATGTATGGTCCTTTCCAATGGTTCTTAAACTTTTCAGGGAACTTCATGAATTTGCTGTCATACAAGAGTACAAGATCACCACTCTGGAATTACTTCTTTTTGATATGCCTGTCATGCCATGCTTTTTCTCTAGCCTTTTGCAGTTGCTGCTGGAACCCTGCAATGAATCTGTCTTCTTCTAGTTCTGTTATTTGGGCTAGCCTTTTATTCAACATATCTGGGTCATCCATCTCTGTGAAAGCAGATATTCTGAGACTAGGAACAATATACTCCATTGGCATAACTGCTTCTTTCCCATAAACCAGGCTAAAAGGTGTGTGACCTGTCAACTTCTTGCAAGTGGTTCTATAAGCCCATAATACTGCCGGGATTCTGAGATCCCAATCATTTCTATTAATATTACAAACCTTGGTCAGATTCTGCTCAAGAATCTTATTGAAGGCTTCCACAGTTCCATTTGCTTGAGGATGGTACGCAGTACTCTTCTAGTGATATACCTAAAACTCTTCAGTCAATGCTTCAATAGTTTTATTCAAAAAGTGTGACCCTTGGTCACACATAAGAATTCTAGGACATCCAAACCTTGTTAAAATATTGTCGAAGATGAACTTCGCAGCTGTAGCAGTGCTACAATCCTTGACTGGTTGAGCTTCATCCCAATGAGTAAGGTATTCAGTTGTTGTAATAATATACCTTGCTCCTGATTTCTTTGCAGGGGGATTTATGGGTCCAACAAAATCAATAGCCCATTTTTCAAAGGCCTGTAAAGTTACTTGCGGAACGAGGGGCATCTCATCCCTCCTGGATGGTTTTCCTGTCCTTTGATAGATATCGCAACTGTGGAAGTACTCCCTAGCATCCTTATGAAGTGTAGGCCACCACAAGCCGGCTGCCAAAATATTCTGCGCTGTAGCTTTCCCTGCCTAATGACCTCCTGCTGCTCCAGAGTGTGCTTCAACCAAGATCAATGGTTTTTCATCCTCGAGGACGTACCTGCACAGTATTTCATCTGGTCCCATCTTGTATAGTTGTCCTACTATTAAAGTAAAATCAGCAGCTCGAACAACCAACTGCTTCTTCTGCTGCATTGTCATCTTCGACGGTGCATATCCTGTAGCCAAATACTGAACAATGTCCTGAAAGTAATCATCAACCATCTGGATGGTACATAACTGGGCGTCAGGAAGACCTTCATCCAGGCTAGTGGGCTCTTCCCCTGACTCAAGCCTCGACAGATGGTCAGGTCCCAGGTTAAGTTTTCCTAGCTTAACTATGATCTCAAAGTTGTACTCCTGAAACAAGATGAGCCATCTACATATCCTTCCACCTAGCACGGGTTTGTTAACCAAATATTTCAAAGCAAAGTGGTCAGTCAACATCTTAAAATGAGAACCTAACAGATAATGTCGGAACTTTTGCAAAGCATATACCATGGCTAAACCTTCCCTTTCTATCGTGGTATAGTTCTTCTCTATTGTTGACAGTTTGCGACTTGCAAAGGCAATAGGGTGATCAATGTTACCTGCACCTGTCTGAGCCAATACTATACCCAAAGCGATGGAGGATGCATCGACATGCACATGAAGCTCCTTATTCCAATCAGGAAATACTAAAATAGGGGTAGTCACCATCTTCTCTTTTAAAATGTCCAAACTGGCTTGACATTCAGGTGTTCATTCAAACTTAATCTCTTTCTTCAGCTATTTCTCCATTGGGGCTGTGATCTGGGCATATCCTTTAATAAATTTCCTGTAGTATCCAGTGTGACCAAGGGTAGTGCGAAGTTTCTTAACAGACTTCAGAGGAGGCATATTTGCAATGATTGCTATCTTCGCAGGTTCTACCATCAATCCTTGCTTACAAACAATATGACCTAGCAAAATTCCAAAGGGTGCACAAAAGATACACTTTTTCAAATTCAAGGAGATTTGGTGCTTTCTACACTTATCCAGCATAAGTCTTGAACTAGCAATGTGATATTTTAGTAACCCGGAGATAGTCCAATCATCAAAACAAACTTCTAAGAATTTATGTATAAATTCTTTAAATGCACAAATGACTACTCGAGAAAACATAGCAGGTGCATTCTTCAATCCGAAAGGCATAACTGTATACTAAAAGGATCCCATTTATGTAGCAAAAGTTGTCTTATGTCAGTCTTCTGGAGCAATTCTGATCTGATGGTAGCCTGAAAATCCATCAGTAAAAGAGTAGAATTCTTGACCTCCGACATTTTCAAGGACTTCATCTGTAAAAGGAGTGGGAAAGGGGTCATGCAGACATGCATCGTTCAGCTTCCTTAGATCAACACAGATTCAGATTTCACCCTTAGTCTTCTTTTCTTATACTACCATCGGACTGACCCATTCGGACTCTTCGATAGGCTCTATAATTCTTGCTGCAAGCATCTTATCGAGCTCCAGTCTTACTTTTTCTTTATATTTAGGGTTTAGCCTATAGGGACGATGTTTCACAAGCCTCGCATCAGGTTTCAGAGGGATCTTTATTACTCCTATATCACCAAGGATACCTTTCATCTCGGAAAAATTCATCAGAAATAGGTCCTAATATTCATGGAGAAGTTGGGTCACTTTACTCACCATTTCATCATCCCAATAATCTCTAATTGTAGCATACTTGGGATTTTCCCCTGACACAATGTTTACGGTCCGCGTCTTCAGAGGCTGAGTCACTTCAGGTGCTTCGACCACTGGTCCGCGTACTTCGCAGTTTCCTTCTGACTCCGGAATGTTAATGTTACGTGGATCATCATCCTCGTCAATTATGAGGTTTTAACATTCAACTGCATTAGCTTCTTGTGCTTCCCAATCTGTTTGGTATTCCCCTATTTCTTCGTCATCAAATATCTTAGTACGGATCAATCTAACAGCTGCATCTAAAGCAGGACAAACTTCGTTAATAGAAAATGTAAGCATAAAACTATCAACAAGATCATCCCAACTTACAGTACCGTGTCGAAGCTCGACCTCTGTATACCAGTTTTTTGCTATAGGTTCCAAAGTGTGCACAAACTTATGCACCCATTCCTCGCGAGGTACATGTTCCCATGCTGCATAACATTGCTTCAAATGTTCCTGAGGACTATTCTGCCCATTGAACTTGCTTCACAACTCTTGAGATTGGTCTATGAATCTGAGGCGTAGAAATTTCTGGCAAGCTTCCCAGCTGTGAATATACTTCCTGTGGCCATTCCACCATCTCGCTGCTGTAGCCCTTAGTGCTGCTTCCAGAGTCTGCATTCTCTGTGATTCTGGCACTTGTTCTAAGAACTGCACAATAAATTTTCCTGGGTCTGTCAACCCATCATATGTAGGAAAATATCTAGCCTGTGTACTAAGGCATCTAAGAGATTTGGTAATTCATGCGCACCGATGGCCATGTAGCTCTTATAGTCAATTCTGCCAATTCTCTAGACCATCATCTGAGTCAGACATGCAGGATCTATCACATTGCCAATCCATTACACCTTTGGCATTAGGATCGACATAATCTTCTTCTTTAGCTGTGATATTATAGATATGGTCTAGAATATCCTGATCTTCCTCTCTGAATGGCTCCGTATATCTTTCTCCTTGAGAGGGATCCAATGGTAGTATAGCTCTCAATCCCTTCCCTTCAAAATTCATTTGTCTCTTTTTAAGATTGATAACCGCATCACTATCTATTTCCCACTCAATTCCTAGCAAAGCTGGATAGGGGTTACTGTCATCAATGATCTCAATAACTTCAAAATCTGCTACAGTGCTGACTCCATCTATATCCACTGGTACTCTAGGGAATCTTCCTAAAGGCAGAATCCTCTGTTGATTGGCTAATCTCAACTGGATAGGGGACCAGTCAAGGGTGGGCTTTCCCATTTGTTCCCATGTCTATTTAGTTAAGATATTGACTTCTGAACCCATATCTAAAATAATATCCTTCATGTCATATTCTCCTATCTAAGCATGTAGTCTCATCTCTCTTCTAGTACTTCTAATTCTACTGACAACTTTTTCCTTACCAAGGATTTGCAAAGGTTCACAAGACTGAATAACTTTTTGTAATTCATTTAAGGCATTCTGATTTCTTAAAAATTTGATGCAACTCTGTAAAAACGATGACAGAGTACTTACTTGGCCTTGTGAGTCTTCCTGGAATTACAGCTGCTGATGCTACTTGTTTCACAGGGGCTTCACTTGTTGACCAATATACTATCACGTTAGTTCATATTGTGGGTTTTAAAATTATCAAAAATCGAACCAATATATTGTAGGTATTGGGGGGATGATGGGTTTAAGGTGGGGCTGGGTAGGGTGGTTTATAAGGATTGAGATATGAAAAGGGGTGGGGAGGAGGTTTTAAGTATTGGGAGGGGGTTTCAACAAAAGGAGTTTGGGTCAATATCTCTTGAAATTAAGGGTATTCTTTAATATCCCATGTTCGCACGTGCTATGTGAGAGGTTCACTAAGTGAAGTCCCCGTAACTTGTTTGCTGCTGGCAAATCTGGATCAACAAAGTCTTGTCTGGATTCCAAAAAAGTTTCTTTTTCTCATCAAAAATCAAATGCTGGAGTCTTCTCTACGGCCTTGTGAACCCAAGCTTCGGCAGGCTGCTTCTCCTGGCACTACACATTTGTCGTAGCTCCACTTCTTGTAACAACATTAACAGCTGGGATTGGTTGTGGCTCGACAGCAATCAACTGGACACTCGGACTAGGTTTGTTGTTTCTTTCTTGAATTTTAGCTAGCAACTGTGGGCACTGCTTGATGACATGATCGAATGCTCTGCAGTATCGGCATGTCGTGGTTGGGTTTTGACAGTCTCGAGCTAGATGTCCTGCCTGATTGCAGTTATAGCAAATAACTTAACCTTGACCTCCTCCAGGCATACCACGACCACGGCCTCTAAAATTTCCTCGACCACCTTGGTAACCATATCCATCATTGCCTTGTGCATCCGGGTAGATCCTATAAGTGTCGTAGGTCCGCTCCCTCATAAGGTCGAAGCTGCGACATTTATATTCATTATGGCCTACTGACTTACAAAATTTACAGTAAGGGTTCTTTGGGACTTGAACATACCTCTGTAACAGATATCAGTCTTCTGGTCGATGCTGGCCAGTAGTTCGACAGATCTCACAGTACAGAACACTAGGATTTAGCGGGTTTGGTGCGCCAGTATTCAAATAGTTTCTCAGCATCGGACACTGGTCCTTGTCATGGCCTTCTGTTTGAAAACATATACACCATACCTCTTCGCGAGTGGATTTCCTTTTTTTCATGTCACGAAGCTCTAAAGCCATCTCCGTGAGCTGCGCTTGAATTTGAGCTATGCCAGAATTTTCTTCGACAGGTGCAGTTTCAAGATTTATGGAAATCTCTAAGGCCTCTTGCTAATCAGCAACCTTCTGTTGCATGAGTGGAGCTCTGATGTGAGGTAATAATGCTGCAATAAACCACTCCTTATGTTGTGCTGGTCCAATCGTGAAGCTAACTTGGTCAAGTAGAACTTTGAATCTCTGATCAAAGTCCCACACAGATTCACCTCGCCGCTACTGAATCTCTTTTAACTCAGTGATGCACTGCGACTCTGATTTAGGTTTCTTAAATTCTCGGATCAGTGCTACTTTGATGTCAGCCAAGATAGGATTCTGCGTGCTAGCAAAATTCATAAACCAAGTTAGGGCTTGGTCTCTGAAAGAAGTGATCAGCTACACTCATCGAACATCTATGTCTATAATGTTCTTCACGGTCCACATAGCTTCACATAGAAACCATAACTATTCTAGATCTTCTGACCCAGTTCCTTTAAAAACCGGTAGTTTGATGTCATCATGAACATGGTCCATCTAGGATCTAGGGGGGGAGGAAGGGTTTGAACTAGCTGGGGAATACTGACCTGCGACAGGGATACTCGGGCTAGGGTTACTTTCAGACTACGACAGGTTCTCGGGGATAATAGGTCTCTGCTGCGGGGTTATCAGAGGGTTTCTAATAGAGGGGGCCTCGGTGGACTCAGAAGCTTCAGAGCTTACAGGGGTATACTCAGTAGAGGGGCTGATATCTCTCTTATATATTTTTCCGCTTCGCAGCAAACCACTTTGCTTGTCGAAGTTCCAGTCACTTCCAATCATAGGTTAGCAATACTAGATCTAACAATCTAATTCTATAAGCAAGATTCCTTTTTCAGCCAATAGTATTTTAATATTCAAACTAAATAGGTTCAAGTACTTACCCCTTGGTCCTTTGAAAAATTGTCATTCAGCTTCGCTAAAGGAGGTACTTCTGTCAATGGCGAACTCCGTCACAAATGCTTCGAGAGTTCGCACAGTCCAGAAATCCACAGCTCGCGAGATCGCGTTGTTCACTCTTTTCAAGATAGCGATTCTTGCGGGGGTCCAGGGAGGAAACTGGTTTTCTTGGAAGTTCGTCCTCCTTTCTGTTAACCTGGATAACCATTGGTGCAACTCTATGTGTATAGTACCAAAGAAAATTTCATGAACAACGGAAAATACGTACCTTTGCAAAAAAATTCCGCGCTATGATGAGGATCTTTATTTTCCTATTCTGCAAACTTCAAATAGGTCGCTTCGATCCAATCACCAATTTTTTTTACAGAGGGTCGCCAAAACATAGCCCTCAAGGTATGATGTAGATCCCTCTTCAACAGATACTGAGTTCAACCGGAAACGGAACCAATTTGTTGGGCTTCTACTGGGCAGACCCTGGTTTTACCTTTAACTTCACACCAACAAAAGACCCACAGTGTTGGCCCTTTCGGCAACAGCCTGCGAACAGGCTACAGTCTCACTTGAAACAGCTATGGGGTGCTGCAGAATCAGGTTTCTGCAAGCAGAAGAGAGAATCTTACTGTACCTTTAATATTTAACTATTAATAATCACTTAACACAATGCATGTATTATCAAATATGTAGCTTTGTGGTTAGATAAACAAATAGTTACTTGCACAACCCTTATCTGGGAATTCATAGCGAAGCTAGTTATTAACAGCAATCTTACTTTATCAGTTATTTACTTAGCGGTGCATAAAATATAATAGCAAATCAACACAAATGAACCACAACACCAGATGTAACATGGTTCACCCCCAATGTAGGGGTTACGTCCACAGAACTGCATTTTATTCAACTCTTTACAACTAAAACGACAATTCTGATTTGTGCACTCAGCTGCAGATCCTTTCAGTCCTCAAAGCCATGCACACAGCAGCAGGCCTCTGCGCACACAACTGTAGATCTTCCTTTTCACCAAAAACCCCTCTGCGCACACAGCTGCAGAGGTTGTCCACGCACACAGCTGGGACTTAAGCTTCTTACAAAAACCCTTATACAATCTCTTATCTTCGCATTACATTAGCTTCGTAAGATAATCATTAAAGACCTAACCCTACTTCTTTACATAAGTGCCTATTTATATAGCGCACTGTTACAAAACCATGGATTTACACCATGGGTGCCCAAAACCCTAACCCTAGATTTAACCCAAGGGTTAATTACAAAAAGGGGTTTCGACCCACCCGCGACACCCCTAAGACTATTTTAGGTTGTAACTCTGCTTACACTTCCACAAAAACCGCGGAGTTACCAAAACTAAGGACCTTTAGGGTCGGAGCCCCAATAGTTGGGAGAGCTCTCCTATGTACACTTTTAACCTTTTTCATGCACAAGAGACTATCAACAAAAACGATCCCCCATTGGAGTCTTCTTCATGCTTCAAACTCTCTAAAGTTGAAAGCACCATCGAGCATTTACTTTCTCGGGATCGCCAAAAATCCATGAGATCGTACCACAATGGTGTCTCTAGACACCACCCCACAGATAATAGTTTGGTAGCATTCCCACTGTGGGTATCCTTTGTTCAGAGTACTCTGCAATTTTTCTTCCTTGGATCCCATCAATACCAAAAGTTTCTACCTCCCCCAAGCATTTCCCATCTGCAGTTACATCCTCGGTATTACAGCTATGATCCCTTTCCCATGATTTAGTTTCATTTGCTGCCTGGTCCACCCTATCATCATGCTTTGAACAAAGGAAGTTTGAGTCCACTACACTCCCTCTGCCCCTATTCAACTCCTTCCCTCCCCCCCCCTTCATTCAGTGGGTTAGTCCTCATATTGTCTCACATCTTTTTCCTATTTCTCTCATGCTTCTGGTCAAGGAAACACCATTGCCTTGACCAGTTTCATGTCTCCCTTTGTTGACAAGAACACATGTATTCCAGAGGATAGACCCAAAGGTTCCTATATCTTGGTTTCATTAACCTCATTGATGAGTTTCTGAGACCACTTGAGAGGAGTCCTTAGTGCCTCTCAAGATGGTTGTTTCTCATGTGCTCGAATTCAGCTACATCATCGCATCGTTGTGATTTGTATAGGGTATTGGTCCGTGCAGTATCTTGTCGAAGACCCTAGATGTCACTTGAATCTAACACATTGATGATTCTATTGGAGGGACCCAAACAAGTTCATGTCCCTTGTGATTTTTGGGTTGTGTTGGAGACAATGTTTAGAAGCCCAACACTGCTTCTATATAGATTTATGATTAATGCAACATATTTGTACCATAAGAGACTCTGAATCTCCGTCAGTGGGTCCCTACAACTATGTACAATTCCATATCCAGCAGGCCATCAATCATAAAGATATAGCATTCCCTGAGAATGCCATGGGTCCAATCGAGCAATTCTTCATATTAGTATTGTATTAAACCTCTCATTGAAGCAACCACTATTATAACAACAATTGTACATGATTAGCTTTTGTATTATAGATCTTAGATCACATTATTATTTTGACATCGTTACGAGCATGGGGATTCCCGCCTCGTCCATATACATGTCACACATTATTTGTATCTCACCCATTGATGGTAACCATATTAATACAAAAAACAAAAGCCACCATGCCCCATCCTAGGAAGCACCACCTCTCCCTAGAAAATCCTATGATGTCCATCAGCAATACGATGAGCTCCTGCCCTCACAAATTAGCAGGCAATCTGTTAACCCAAAAAATCCCTCAGTAAGCTCTACATGACCTACACCACCCAAAGACATCTATGTACGACCCTCATTTGAGCCCTGCACCCTCAAAAAGGCTCAAAAATATGAAAAGGGGCTTAAAAACCCCTAAAAAGAGCCAAAATATCTCTCATAGGGGCTAAAACCTACAAAAAGGGGCTAAAACCCCTCAAAGGAGCTTAAAACCCCCAAAGGAGCTAGGAATTGGGGAAAAGGGGCTAAAGCCCGAGCCAGGGGCTTAAAACCCTAAAAGTCTCAAGAAAAAGTATAAATAGAGGGGTGGGGGTCACTCTCAAATCACTTCTCGTCTCCGTATCGTTATGCTGCCCATGTGAGTGCCTTGAGAACCTTTGCCTCTCAAGTCATTCACCCTCCCTCTCCTCCATTCTTCCATTGAGCCAAAGTTCCCATTCCATTTGAGAGGTGCTCCCAAAGCTAGGGCATGGTGACCCATTTCCACCCAGAGAAGGTATATTTGTCTTTTGCTTCATTTACATTGTAGTTTTTCTCACATATTGTACTTTCAGGTTTGTTGCTTAACATTTCATTGCAGGTTTCCATTCTGTTTCTTGCAGCTCTTTCATCTTCTAAAATTTCTTTGCAGGTTTTTACAGTTAGGCCCTAACCTTATTTGCAGGGTTTTATTTATTTTTTATTCCATCCTCATAGGAACCCTACCCTTCCGTCCTATATACGGAAGGGAGTTGTTCCTTCCTGTAGAAAGGGATAAATCCCTACTACATTAGGTCTAATAGGAATTACCAAATTAAACAACCATACCGGTAATCCTATAGTTAACCCAGGAACATTTAGAGTGGCAATAAAGGGAGGACCAATACCTTCACTAGGACAGAATACAAAAGGTACACCTTGGAAAGGGACCTCTTTATTGGTAGTCCCAGATGGGGATGCCATCTCTAAACTCTCTAAAAACCCTCTAACTACCAAGCACAAGGAAGCACTACTCAAACTAAAAGCAACAAGCAAGCATGTGAAAGGAGTGGATAAGAGTCAGGAACCTCACAGGACAGGCCAAAAGGATAACTCATATGGTTTGAGGATTCCTAAAGGGGTCTCCCGATATACGCTAGGTAGGTGGGAGCTCAAATCTGTAGTGGTGTTGTCTAATGCACAACTATTCACAAGGGGCCTTCCAATATACAATTGAGTACATGAAGTACCTTTCTATATACCTCAAGGGTACGTGAAAGGCCGTTTGATATACCAATAGTATGTGGAAGAACTGCATGAGTCCCGGGTTGTAGTGCAGACAAATTAATGATAGCTACCATGCTTACCGACACCAGAAAACATCGCTTACCTAACACTCAAATTGCTAAAATTTTTAACCTAGCACTACCGTTAATTTGATCTTGTGCGTTTAGGTGGAACCATGGAGTGAAAACATGAAATTAAAGAAGAAGCACACTGATCTACATGATAATGCAATTTTTCCTCTTCAATTAAGTTCTACCTAAGAGAGGGAGAGAGATTTTACTTTTCTTCCCAAAAATACACACCCAAATGCAAATGCAATTCTATCTTTTCAAACGAAAAATTAAAATATCAATGCACCCCAAACAATCTCTTAAGCAATTAAAAAAGAGATCTAGAGACCATCTAATGTAAATAAGCCAAGAAAGTTTCCTATCTTTTCATGCTTGAAAAAGATGCATAAAAACTTGATGGAAATATGATTTCACTAACGTTTCCAAACAAATCTAACTCTAATGCATGCAAAGCTGAAAACAAATATTTCTTCTTAATGAAAGTAAGATCTAGAATATCAAACAATCATGCATAAACAAGAAGAAAATCGTTCAACATGCATGTGAAAAAATCAAAGGAGAGAAAAATAAAACTTCTCTTTGGAACAGAGAAGGAAATTAAGAACCAATCTCTCCTATCAAGCACTAAAAAACTCAATATGCAAAAGGAAACAAAAATCACCCCAAGCAAAGAAACACTCAAGACAACATGGATCACTCATGCATTCCAAGTCCAATACAAACAAAAACCTACACATGAAAGTGAAATATATATTTCCAATTCTAATGAATAACATCCACAGAAAAGAGAAAGAGGTTTCAAACAAAGAAATGAATGCAAAATCATATGTAAGAAACATAAACTCTCCTTTGAATGCAAAAATAATACTACAATCAAACTGACTGCAGAATATACAATTATTCGCCCCTTAAAAAAATAAGCAGTTTAAAAATCCTACCTCAGTTCATTGAGACACACTGCACCGGGGCATTCTAAGTTGAATCGGCACTCCTAGCCTTCTACACACAGGCATCGTCAATGCTCTATCAATTGAAGGAGAAGGCGTTATCAACTCTCTATCCAAAAAAAGAAAATTTTTCCCTAGGATGGGCTGGCGCTCTGTCAGTCAAAGTTAAAGGTGCCGCTCGAACAATGGACTGGAAGGCTAAAAACCTGCAGGAGAAACTAGAAAAGTTGAGCTAGACTGAAAAGGGTAAAAATACTCAGAACAGAGGAAAAGAATCAGAAACATAAGATAGATAGCTTATCTTGTTAACTGAAACAACTAAAAAGAGAGAGAATGACATTCATAGATGGAATGGTTACTGAATTTTTTATATCTGACTGGATCTGCACCAGATATGACTGGATATTCCCTAGATATGACTGGATTAAACTTCCCCAGCGAAGACGCCAATTTTTTTATCAAGAATTATCAATTAGTGTGGACACTACTTGTTCCTCTGCAATGTAAGTCACAACTATAGAACAAAAAGACAAAGGAACATATCATTTCCTTGAATAATCAAATTAACTAACATGAAATAAAATATACCTAAACCTTGGATCTGCTTGTCTTCTCTCCAAAAGTCCTTGCAATAGCTCAGTACCTGCAAAATAGATGACAAGGCAAACAAAAGGGATGAGACCATCATGATAAATTGACTATTCATATTGGTGATCAAGGAATCCAATAATATCTAATTACAATCAATACAATCAAATATAGGAAATGGAAATGTCTTTGTATTAATATATGGATCAGAAATAAGTACAAACAAAAATCCTTGATGTCGATGGCTTCAATCTCAACAAGAATTTCTACAATATCCCATGTCTATGAAGACCTCTCCAACCACAAGCTAACTCTACTTTTCCTTTGATTTCATACTTCAAACTAGCATCATAAGGGTGTTTTTCCTGGCCTCCCCCACTCTCATCATGAAGGCTTCATTTATAGGCCTAGAAATCAATAGATGACTTGGAAAAAGGGTAGGATGAGATCCCTATATGTGAGGAAGGTGAATGCCACCTCTCCCAAGCATATAGGAACTAACCCTATGGATATTTTCCGCATGGAAGCTTCTAGAAACATATTTTTTTTTCTCATTTACTGACCACCGATGCTCTTAGTAAAACTGTCAGAAGCGTCGATCTTGTATTTTTTCCAAAGGAAGTAGAAACCGACGCTTATTGGTTAACTGGGACAGGCGTCACCCACGCTCTGTGTAAAAAACATAAAGGCATCGCTTCTAGGTCTAGGAAAAAATTAACCAAGGTGACTCAGGCCAGGCTTTTTGGGAGGTTGAAAGGAAAAGTGAAATTCTCATGGAGGATGATAAGGAATGTGATATTTCCAGGTGAAACACATGCAAGGCAGAAAAAAGAATATATTTTATATTTTGTGTCAACTTTTGAAGTTTTGGACCATATTTTGTGGGTATTGGTCATTATTGTGTAAAATCAGTTACGATTTAGTTAGGAATTTTTCTAAGTGTACCTTGAATGTAAAAGCACAAGCCTATAAGTAGATGTTGAATTACAAGTGTAAGAGAGCTAGAGAGACTCTTGAGAAATCCTTGTTGTGATCTGAGATCTGTTGATCTGTGAATTGTTTTGGCGAATTTTTGCAAAAGTAATATGACAAGGCGAAATTTGATTTGAATCATTGTGTTCTTTTCTGTTTTCATGTTTACTATTTTCTATGACTCAATGATGAATTCTATGTGAATCTATGATATGGATCTATGATGCAATGTTTCCCTATTATAAATGATGTTATTTTGTTGGATCTATTTGCACATTGATATGTTTACCATAGTTATGATTGAATGATGTGATCTATTGAAGGATAATAATGAATGGTTCTGTTAGTGCTTAATTGAATGATCATATCTGTGAATTTTGAGCTAATTCTATAAGTTGGCCCACATTGTCCTCTCCTATTGTGTGGAAACTTGGTTCCGTCATCCCTGCCTTGAACATCTCAGGTGAGACCTCATCTACTCTACAGGTGTTGCTAGACAGGGTAAGACCTGTCTATGCTGGTGCTTAGGGAGATCACGGTAGTTTGGATGTCGATAGAGTGGGAACCCCTATCAACTTTTTTTTTTGCTGGGTTTGTGTCAAAAAATGGTTTCGTTCAAACCACCACATAAACCATATTATGTACCACAACCGTAGATGTAGTTTGTATCGAAACTTCTGCAACAACAGTCTGTGCCACGTCTACCATATAATCATATGCAGGTGGCTCCACATCAGCCACAGTATGTTTAATTAGTGCATTATGTTCAGCAGTAGCTGAATCACCCACAAAAACAATTTTCTCTACCAAAGTACCAACAAAAAGGAGGATTGCGAGCATGAGGAGGAGGCTTTGGTAGAGGAGGTGGACGAGGTCGCAAACCTGTCTAATGTTATAATTGTGGTGTACTAGGACATTATTAGAGGGATTATCCACAGTTGCAGTGTATGTGTACATATTTTACTGTGATTGATCATACTATTTAGAACTTCCCACACTGATCACGAGGTGGGAGGCCGAGAACTTAAATTAAATACAGAACCAAAATCAGAATCACTTACAAAGCTAGAATCAGTTACAAATTTAGAACCAATTGTTGAATTAGAATCATCTATAGAATCAGAATCACTTGTAGAACCAGAATCAGTTTCAGAACCAAAACCAACATGTAAACTAGGTGGTAACTCAACTGATGAATCCACCAATGAACCAGAACCAAGGACTAACAACTACGACGATCTCGACGAAGCCCAGAACATAGGATGTTGATGTTGTTGTCATCCCTCATGGAGGTGTGACAACTAGAGAAGATAGTCTGTTACAGAGAGAAATTCCTATGGCTTGGGGTACCACAACAGATAGCTTGATTCTAGAAATTAATGCTTTCCAATATGCAAGAGAAATTAAATATCTAATGCTAAAGAATCAAAACTCGTACCTTATTCTGGACAGTTGAAGTAGATCCCCGTTGAGTTTTCCAACTCCGGCTTGAATTGATAAATTACTTCCTCAACAATCAGTAAACAAGACAAGAATGCGATATATATTGGTGTTAGATCTACTCTAGCATATATAATCAAGAATGTAAGAGCATTTGAAATCATCCATGGATAAAATATTCATTCAAACATACATTATTGGATAGGAAAAGATATTTCTATTAATATAAAATCAGAGATTACAATGAATACAACCTATGTCGGCACGCCTGTAAATCGAAGAAACTAAATCCCCCACTTGGGCCTCCACCACCTCAATCCTCCATCTCTCGATAGCAAGCTCACAAGAAAAAGGAAATATTGGGAAGAACACCAAATTGCTCCAAGGGACAAAGGGATGCAAACTCAAGCATAAGTTCCACCAACAATGGAATATAGTTTCTTTGCTCTCAATTCTCACATCTTCTTCAATGCATCCAAAGCCTTTCCTTATATAGCTCTTCAATGGGGCAATGAAGGGTCAAATCCGAGTGATCTCAAGCCATATGGAAGGCTAGGAGACAAGTGAGTCGAATCAATGTCAAGGAAAACTCCAAAAGAATTTGGCCTTTTGCACACATCCCGATGTACGTAGTTTTAGGGGTCAAACCCACATATATATGCGAGAAAGGGTTTAAAAGTCGTGTATGTCAATTTAAGCATGTTTTTAGGGATGATCTTGGAAACATTAAAGGTGTAAAAAAGGTCCATGGGGTCCAAAGAGTCTGCAAAGGGACAAGGGAAGGCCATACAAGTGTGATTCACTAGGTGTGGTAAAATCAGCTATAATAGATGCCCCCTAATGTGTGAGGTCAGAGGGGTCATACGATGGCAGGAATACAATATAAGTCCATACCAGATGTGGAGTGATGAATAACCCAGTGGAATATCAGCCACCCAATCGGAATAGTACAATGATAGAACTCCTCATATAACTGCAAATACATATAGCAGTCCCGGATACATAAGAGTACAATGGCAATGAATAGGCATGATATAATATGACATATGTGGTCACCGTCATGTACAATATACATAGATCAGAATCTCCATGATTAAGATATACAAAGGATCATGATATCCATGAAAGATGAAGATATATAATAGATCAAGATCTCCATAATGGTTGGAAATGTCTGACATATACTGGATTCAAGTCATGAGAGCTGAAATCTCATGAACACTGGCACGATCAAGGAGGTAGCATATAAGAGATGCCACCACTTTGGAAGGTATTCTACACAAATACCTACGAGTACAAGTCCTACTATGTGAATAGAGGTGTCGAGGTCGAACATAGCAGTCCATCATCTGATTACTGATCATTGATGTATACCGTTAACAGACACGAGATCACCCACCAATAATGATAATGGGAATCAAGGTACTAGAGTGCAAACTAACAAGTGTGAATAAATGTGTTGAGGTCGAACACTTGAGATAATCCATTTATAAAGGGACATTTATGTATTCCCAAAGAACTGTCGATGGCGAGAGAACCTGCCACTGATGACTGCAATTATCAAGGCACTCTCCAATGACACTATATTCCAATCCCAGAATAAATGATCTGAAGTCAATGGGATGAAATCCGCTGGAAGGAGGGTATTAAGGCATCCCCCATCATCCAACATGAGGTACTCAGTAAATCTGTATAATTTAGAAGGACTCAATCATAAGGTGCGTGAACTAGTAACTGTACCGGGCATGGCCGACATGCAAAGCCAAGATAACTGAGGAATGACCAACTCAGGTTTCAACTTCCTTAAAACAAGAGCATAATGTTGAAATATTGTAACTTAGAAGTATATTCTATATGTATATTTTGTGTTCCTCGATGGTCCTATCAAGAGAACCACTTGTATTATCTTGTACCCCGATGCTTCTAATCGGAAGAACTAATAAGAGTCATGAGGTTGTCCCCTCTAAATGTAAAGGTGGGTCATTAGCAACCTAGTGTGGTTACTTGAGCCTACATGTGTAACTCGAGCCTACATGATTAAATCGAGCCTACATGTCAGATGAGTTAATTGAAGTGAACAGATGAATATAAATAGAGGTGTGGTGCTTCTCATTTGAAACACACACTCTCACTTGTGTAGCGCATTAGTGGAGAAGAGAAGTAGCCGGAGAAGGAGGAGGATCAGGCTTTAATCTCCTTCCTGGTTTTATCTTTTATCTTTTATCTTTTTGGGGAATCTATATTGAGGAATATTTTGCTGGGTTTTTCCCTTTAGGTTTTTCCTAGGATAAATATTTGTGTTCCTTTTGTATGGTTGTGCTTGTCTATCTTTCAGTGATCCTGTTTATATGCTTTTGTTATGAAAATGAAATGAAGTACTGATGTCTTAGCTAAGCATATGAAAATTTAACATGGTATCAGAGCCACCCTGAAAGAAGGCATTGTGCAGCTATAGAATCTAGGGCTTCTTACTTTTTGGTTCTCTCTCCACAATCGATCAACAAAAAAAGTCTAGGTTGACTCTCCATTGAAGGGCGCATCTTTCTGTCAAAACGGAATTTGATTCCGAGCATTTTCAGTTTTCAGTGCGGGAAATTAGGGCTTCTTACAGAAGAAGAATTTTTGAGTGAGCCCAGCATAGGATTTCTCTCCCAATCAAAATTAGAGTTTAGAGACCTGGATCAATATTTTTGGTTGGGTGAAACTCCGGGAAAGTCAAACCCTAGTTTGACCCTGAGCTAGAAAAACCCTAAATACTAAAATGGCTAAGTTTTGGTACGTTCACGATATCCTGAGATTGGTGAAGGTTTAGGTGATGAAAATTGCAGATAATGAATATAAAATCCTTATGTATACTGTATCCAAAATTTAGCCTCAAATTCGTTATATTATGGGATATATGATCCCTCCACGTTAGGGTTCCAGCCTCTTCCAGAATTCATCCCTAAACAGGACACCTGGAGAAAATTGTTGTACTGTGCGATACAGAGGTCCAAATGGAATTCCAGAAGATGTTACAAAAATAGCACAGCCTGTAGTTTCTTTGGTCCAAATTTCAGAACCTGAATATGAACCATTGACACGTGTCATTCCATACAACTTGACTGTTCTGAACAGTCCTGTAACAGGTCACCTTGGGAAAATGATCATAAATTTAAATTGGTGAAACAAATTCTGATGAAACTTGTGTTGTTGGATCAGGGACATGTGAGGTTACCTTAGTGAAAAATTGCAGACATAGAGGAGCATTAATTTCGGATATATCAAAAGAACAGTAAAAGGAATTTCTGCAGAAGAAATTGGAAAACTAGGGCTTTCTGTTCCAGGAGCTTCCCTCCACTGTTTTCAGAAATGGAGTACATTGGACAGCTCCATTTGAAGAGATATATATTTATATCCAATCATATCTGAAATATTCCAATTTTTGAAAATTAGGGTTTCTCTGACAAACCCTAGATCAGTCAGCTCCAGAAGCAGGACAGACACCTCAAATCGGTAAGATCTAATATTTTGCTATTTGCATTTGAAGTTCTCATTTCAAAATGATCTATAACATCAGCTTGATGATAAGCTTGGTGAAGTTGAAAAATTCCAAGCATGGAAGTATTTGATCTCTCTGAATAAAATGAATTGGACACCTACATGAGTAGAGAGGTTCCAGTTTTAAAGGGAGATGAGCCTCAAAGACTTACACAAGAAGAACTTGATCAAGGCCAAGAAGATCATTGTTGATTCAATCACGGATCAACTTATACCACAGGTGTCTTCCCTAAAGACACCGAAGATGTTTGATTTCTTGATAAAGCTATTTGAAGATAAGAACTTAAATCAGAGGATGGATTTGAGAAAACAGTTGAAGAATGTGAAGATCCAGAATGCAGAACAACTTGAAGCGGTAGAAGAAGAAGTATGCAGAAGTGGTAATAGCCACCTTGAATGGCCTCCCAGGATCATGGGATTCATTCATGTGAAGAATGTATGCCAGAAGTAAGTGATTACTTTCAGCTCGACTAATAAGAAGAAGATGGGAGCAATTGAAAATCAAGCTCTCACCATTCAAAGAAGATCCCTCAAGCGATGAGGAATATGAAAAAAACTCAATTCTTGAAGAACCTCTTATCCATCTTATCATTTCGATAAGAAATTATGATTTCATGAATGAAGAAGAAGATAAAGCAGAATGATCAAGATGGAGTCTACCCATGAAACAAATAAAAGATAAGTATTCAATTGTCATTTCATGATATTATTTTGTTATACATTTGATTATATTCAGTTGATGTGTTATGCATGATAGATTGTATACTACTAATATGCATGAGTAGCTCATGGTTCTATACAAATCACCATTTCTACTTATCTAGAATGAAGCGTCTTTGCTGATATATTGGATTAGTGCACAATATCAATGATGTCATGGCAGAAGGCATCTAGAAATTTTATGTGAGATATGGATGAGTGTTGTATTGGCTAAACAGTTGCATGATGCATAAGAATTTGTCATTATGCATATGTTTTATGAAATAGTTCTAACCATGCAACTAGTGCATTTGAATTGTAGGGAAGGTCCTGTACAACCTCCTACAAGAAAAGAAGGATGAGACTTGTTCCAAAGAACAAGTGATGACAATTCAAGATTTACTCCAACAAACATGAATCTGAAGCTCCCAGGGTCAGAGACACCATGACGAAAGAAATAGCTTCAGAGAGAGGTAGATCCACCTCGAAGGATGAAGACCACCATGGGTACGAGAGATAAATCAAGATGAAAGAATAACAGTTGATCATGGGGAATGATGTATACGATATGATTTAGAGACATAAAGGGAAGTACGTAGTATCTTACATATGGATCTACAAGAACAAGTGTACAAAGCAAGGTTCATGATTTTCCTCAAAAAGAATAGATTATGACATGACATACTCTATTGACCAGTATATATCAAGCATAGAACCACCTGTACAGAATGAAGAGGGAAGATGATACTCCACTTCAGGGGGAGTGACTACAGAAGATATCTAAGTTCAACATGGTAAGACATTTTGGACAACTTTTGATGGATTGAGACTTTACCAAGAGTAAAGTGGTATCCAACCTTCAAGGTTGAATGCAGAAGACAAGGATATGTTGATGACCTGACAAGACAAACTCATGGAAGATGTTATGATGAAAGAATACTAGAATGATGTTTGGGATATAGTACTCAAACCAGAATGCAAAGATGTGGTATCTTCCAAATGGATTTGCAAGACAAAATATGTTGCAGGTAGAAGTAAAGAAAGACTTGTGGCTATCAGAAAGAGGAAATTAATTATGAAGAGACGTTTTCCCCAGTAGCAGGGTATACTTCGATTAGAGCTATCATGGTAGTTTCTTCCATGATGAAGTAAAGACAAGCCTTCCATAATGTTATGATTGAGGAATATTTTTACGTCGAATAGTCACAAGGATTTGAAGTTGAAGACAAATGGAATCACATATGCAAGATGAAGAAGGCCCTCTATGGCCTGAAGCAAGCTCCTAGAACTTGGTATGGAAGAATAGATAGTTTTCTTGTCGAACATGGGTTTTACCAATCCTAACCTTTATCTCAGCGTTTTAGAAGATGAACCTGTCATCCTGTTATTATATGTGGATGACTTATTCTTGACAAAGAATGATAAACAGATCATGGAAAGCAAGAAGAAACAAGTAGAAGAATTTGAGATGAAAGACCTTGGGTTAATGCATTATTCCTAGGTCTGGAAGTATGGCAAATTTTAGAAGGAATATTTCTCAACTAGGGAAAGTATGCAGTAGAGATATTGAAGAGATTCAATATGTTGGAAGGAAAAGTCATGGCCACACCCATGGACTCCAACTTGAAGCTGTTAGCTGATGACTCATCAGAGTTAGTGGATGTGTCTAAATATAGATAGATTATTGGACTAGACATTTGTTTTGCTATGAACACCTTGAGTCAATATCTAGTTCAACCAAGACAGGTTCACTTAATAGTTGCAAAACATGTGATGAGATATCTGAAAGGGACTATAGACTTTTGTCTATACTATGATGGTAACCATGACTACAGATTGTATGGATATACAGATGCAGATTGAGTTGGAAGTATCTCATTCAGGAAGATGCTTTTGTTCGGGGTCTGCTATGAGTTCATGGTTTAGCAGGAAACAGTCTAGTGTTTTTCTTAGCATGACTGAAGCATAATACATAGCAGATTGCTTTGCTAAGCTATGAATCCATATGGCTTCAGAAGATGATATCAAGTCTCTTTGGCCTGAAGATGGATACTACAATGATTCTATGTGATAACCAGATTTGTGATGATAGAGAATCCTGTGTTTCGTTGTGACACATAGAAATCTGGTATTTCTACATACAAGATAAGATGCAGATAATGATGTATTGAAGATATAGATGATGTTTCAGTATTTACATATTGTATATGCAGATGATGGTGATTCCATATTTATATACTAAATATAGAGATGATGATGCTTTCAGTATTTCTATACTGAATATATAGATGATGATGCTTTCAATATTCACATACTGGAGATATAAATGATGATAGTTCAGTATTCACATACTGAAGATGTAGATGATGATGGTTTGGATGATAATGTATTGACGAAGCCTCTATCTCGGGAAAAGTTCGAACACTTTCGAGACAAGCTTGGTGTTGTTCGGAAAGACCTTCCTCAAAAGGGGGAGTAGTGATGTTGTAGTGGGATTGTATCATCCCTGGGCTCTTTCCCTATAGTGATCCGGTGACCTCGGTCATCGAGAATGAAGAGGGATTGTATCATCTTGGGACATCTGTCCAGAAGTGATCCGATGACCTCAGTCCTCGAGAATGAAGAGGGATTGTATCATCCTAGGACATCTATCCAAAATAGATCTGGTGACTTCGGTATTCGTGAATGTGGTGGGATTGCATCATCCCTGAACTTCGGTTCAAAATGTATCCAGAGGTCTCGGCCCCCATGAATGTGGTGGGATTGCATCATCCTTGAACTTCGGTTCAAAATGTATCCGGAGGTCTTGGCCCCCGTGAATGTGGTAGGATTGCATCATCCCTGAACTTTGGTTCAAAATGTATCTGGAGTATCGGCCCCTATGAAAGTGGTGGATTGCATCATCCCTGAACCTCGGTTCAAAATTTATCCGAAGGTCTCAGCCCCCGTGAAAGTGGTAGGATTGCATCATCCTTGAACCTTATTTCAAAATGTATCCAGAGGTCTCGGCCCCAGTGAAAGTGGTGGATTGCGTCATCCCTGAACCTCGGTTCAAAATGTATCAGGAGATCTCGGTCCCTGTGAATGTGGTAGGATTGTATCATCCTTGAACTTTGGTTTAGAACGGATCCGGTGACTTTGGTACTCGAGAATGTGTGTTGATCCTATAATTCCTAGAGGAAGGATTGTCTGAGTTCCACATTTGTGTTGATCCCGTAATTCTGAAAGGAAGGATCGTTAGTAGCTCTGTAAAGACCTAAATCCCGTAATTCCAAAAGGAAGGATCATTGAATTGATCCCGTAATTCCAATAAGAAGGATTTTCTGAGTTCCACAGATGTGTTGATCCTGTAATTCCAATAGGAAGGATTGTCTAAGTTCCACATCTGTGTTGATCCTGTAATTCCAAAAGGAAGGATCATTAGTAACTTTGTAAAGACCTAAATCCCATAATTCTGAAAGGAAAGATCATTGAATTGATCCTGTAATTTCAATAGGAAGGATTGTCTAAGTTCCACAGATGTGTTGATCCTATAATTCCAATAGGAAGGATTGTCTTAGTTCCACAAATGTGTTGATCCCATAATTTCGAAAGGAAGGATCATTAGTAACTTCGTAAAGACCTAAATCCCGTAATTACAAAAGAAAGGATTGTTAGTAACTCCGTAAAGACCTAAATGCTGTAATTCCGAAAGGAAGGATCATTGGTAACTCCATAAAGACCTAAATCCCATAATTTTGAAAGGAAGGATCATTGAATTGATCCCGTAATTCCAATAGGAAGGATTGTCTGAGTTCCACAGATGTGTTGATCCCGTAATTCCAATAGGAAGGATTGTCTGAGTTCCACAAATGTGTTGATCCCGTAATTCTAAAAGGAAGGATCGTTAGTAACTCCGTAAAGACCTAAATCCCATAATTCCGAAAGGAAGGATCGTTAGTAACTCCGTAAAGACCTAAATCCTGTAATTCCGAAAGGAAGGATCATTGGTAACTCCGTAAAGACCTAAATCCCGTAATTCCAAAAGGAAGGATCATGTTGATGTTTTGATGATGTTGATGTTTTTATGATGATGATGATGTTTCTGATCGAACGATCAGATGTTGCTGATGATGATGATGTTCTTTGATCGAAAGATCAGAAGTTGCTGTTGATGATGATGTTCTCTGATTGAAAGATCAGAATATGATGATGATGATGTTTCTCTGATCAAAAGATCAGCAATTGCTGATGATGATGTTCTCTGATCGAAAGATCAGAATATGATGATGATGATGTTTTCTGATCGAAAGATCAAAAATTGCTTATGATTATGATGTTGCTGATGATGATGATGTTTTTTGATCGAAAGATCAGAATGTGATGATGATGATGATGTTTCTGATTAAAAGATCAGAATATGATGATGATAAGATCCTGATGATGATGATGTCGTATTATCAAAGTATGATGATGATGACGTACTGATTGAAAGATCAGAATATGATGATGAGTTGATGTTAGAGTATGATGATGTTCGGTTGATGATGGTTCTGATCGAAAGATCAGAGGTTGATGATAATGATGAGTCTGATTGAAAGATCAGAGTATGATGATGATGTTGCTGCTGATAGAAAGGTCAAAATGCTAAAGATGATGTTGCTGATCTAAAGGTCAAAGTGATGAAGATGATGTTGCTGATCGAAAGGTCAAAGTGCTGAAGATGATGTTGATCGAAAGGTAAAAGTGCTGAAGATGATGTTGCTGATCGAAAGGTCAAAGTGCTGAAAATGATGTTGCTGATCGAAAGGTCAAAGTGCTGAAGATGTTACTGATTGAAGCAGTTTAAGTATTAATGATGATGAAGACTGAAGATTGAAGATGAAGACTACATAATGTTGAAAATATTCCAATGATTTATATATGTGTTACCCTGATGATGCTGATGATGTCCTCTATCTCTCTCCTACTATTGTTGTTGTTGATGTTGTTGTAGAATACCCTTCTTGTTAAGGGGGAGTGTTGAAATATTGTAACTTCAAAGAATATTCTATATGTATCTTTTGTGGTCCCTGATGGTCCTATTAGGAGAACCACTTGTATTATCTTGTACCCCGATGCTTCTAATCGGAAGAACTAATAAGAGTCATGAGGTTGTCCCCTCTAATTGTAAAGGTGGGTCATTAGCACCCCAGTGTGGTTACTTGAGCCTACATGTGTAACTTGAAACTACATGATTAACTTGAGCCTACATGCCGGATGAGTTAATTGAAGTGAACGGATGAATATAAATAGAGGTGTGGTGCTTCTTATTTGAAACACACACTCTCACTTGTGTAGAGCATTAGTGGAGAAGAGAAGTAGCTGGAGAAGGAGGAGGATCAGGATTTGATCTCCTTGCTGGTTTTATATTTTATCTTTTATCTTTTTAGGGCATCTATATTGAGGAAGCTTTTGCTGGGTTTTTCCCTTTAGGGTTTTCCCAGGATAAATCTTTGTGTTCCTTTTGTATGGTTGTGCTTGTCTATCTTTCAGTGATCCTTTTTATATGCTTTTGTTATGAAAATGAAATGAAGTACTGATGTCTTAGCTAAGCATATGAAAATTTAACACATAACGACGAATGGTGACTAAATGTAGGCAGCATAGACTCGATATACAAAACTGGGACATCTCTGCGACACAGAAGGAATCGACAGAGGCTCCATAGGGACTGGAAGCTTAACCAGTCAGTGGAGATAAACTTAGATAAACGAGTATAGCTCCTAAAGTGAAACTATAAACCCAACCAATAGATGTGATATAGAGTGCTCTGTTCAAAGGTGACCCGACTCGACAGCTACCAAAGGTAACATCTTTCCTTGTCCGGATTTTTGGTTTTTTCAATTTTTTTGGACTTTTTCAAATATTAAAAAGCTTGAAAAAGAATAAAACTACTTTATAGTTACAGACTAGGAGGAGACGAGTGTCATATGGGCAAAAAAACTAGTTCCAGGAAGTGGAACATACCTATGCTTAATGCAAGGATACATGTGTAGGATAGCGACACTCATGGGAAAGTCCCCTCCCGGTAAAATAGGGAATCGGGATGCAAAGGATATAAAAGATGGCTCTACATGGCTAGGCATGAGACAAGCTCGAGCTATATGGCTGAAACTCAAAGTCAGGGAAGCCTACGTAAGGCTCAAAAAGGTAGGGAAAGCTCATGATAATGCAATTACAACTTGACATAAGGGAGTCCTAAGGGAAATAGGCCAACAAAAGATCAAGAGGAGGATGAGGCTCTTGCGAACTGTCATGGAAATACTATACAATGGACTCCCACACCCTAAGGGACAAAATGTCAGCATGGACACCAAATGCAAATAAGGCGCTAACTAGGGTACCCATGTAAGGTCAAGCTCTACTATTCACATCGTGCCACTTCTAAAATAGCGAGAAGGATCCGTGACATAATAGAATGGGTTCGTACCTAAGGCTATAATGAAATTGTCATAAGGTCGTGCAAAATGCAAATAGGGGTGAACCTAACCTATATGTCAGTTTAAACATCATACCTGTAATGGACACGAACGGGTCAAAGTAACGATCAAAACCATGCTCAAAATGGTCTCCTACATCATAAATTAGTCCAAAAATGGTCCAAAAGGATTAGAAACGGTCCAAACTATAGAAAAGGGAGTAAAAATTTTCAAAAATTTGAAATTTTCTATAAATAGTAAAAAATTCAAAACATTATATAACATTCGAAATTTTTACCCAATTGAGCTCAGAACTTCAACAGCGAATTCCAGGAGATCCAGCCAGCGGAATCCACTCATTAGAGGAAATTTCAACTCAAAATGGGCCTTTTAACTTTAACTCAAATTCCATGTCATCATGTGTTAGCCAATGAAATTGATTTAAATTTGAAATATCGTATAGGTCTTAAACACGGTTTTTAATATAAATTTGGGGATAGGTATCATAAAAAAAACTACTTTTTTGTTTGTATTTTCGACATATATCCCCGTGTTTTTACTCAAATTTCGATCGGGAGAGCTCGTTGGATGCGGAATTAAATTCCACATCCAACGAGTACCCACTCGGCATACTTTTGACGGACCCCGCTACCCCAAAAACAAGAAATACCTGAAAAAACATGATGATGACATCATCATCACGTTTTTTCAGGTATTTCTTGTTTTTGGGGTAGCGGGGTCCATCAAAAGTATGCCAAGTGGGTACTCGTTGGATGCAGAATTTAATTCCGCATCCAACGAGCTCTCTCGATCGAAATTTGAGTAAAAGCATGGGGAGATATGTCAAAAATACAAACAAAAAAGTAGTTTTTTCTTTTCTTCCTCCAAAATTAATAAATATTATTTTATTATTTTAACTATTATTTTATTAAATTTTTTTAAGAGGTCCATTTTGAGTTGAAATTTCCTCTAATGACTGTTTTTTCCAGGTACTTACCCATGCCCTGCTCTTTCATTTTCATGCAAATTTTATCTTTTTCCATGGTTAATTTGGGATTCTAGGCTAATCTAAGATGCGTGCCTAGGCCCATGCGAAAATCGAAGATTTTTCCACATATAGGGCTGGATATACACGAAAAAATACCTCAAAGTCGCATACATATGCGGTTGTTTAGCAAACAATCGAATATGTAGCCACGCTCAATGTTTTTAAAGTGTTCTAATGGATCAAAATTAAATTTTATGTGCAGGATGGTCCTAGAATGGAGAGAACGGGAGAACGGTGATGTAGAAGGGGAAGTAAGGGCAGATCTAATGGCTCAACAAGATTTGTGGTCATGTGGGATCTACAAGTTTTGGTGTCTTGGTGACTTAAGGGCCAAGCCAAGACTGCTACAAATGCTAGTAGACTACTTGGATCCAGACTTAGAATCATTCCAGATAGACGAGATGTCCTGTTGCCGCCTTTCACACACCTAGGTCATGTGGCAGAAATCTTCAAGCCACTCGATGTGTCCTTGGGGGCAAGTCTCGAGTCAAGGCTGTCACCTTGTTCTTGACTCCTCCATTTAGGCTCAACTCCTAACGAAGCCAAGGGGGGTAGACCCTATTAAGTTACTAAGGATTATTTCTTAGTGTGGTGATGTTAAACTGAATCAGTTACATAGGAGTTCAAATATTTTAACTATAGACAATTAAAGATGACAAGATACGAAAATAAATACACAAAAGCACAAAGCTGATAAACAATATATATATGAAGCAAAAATGACCAGTGCCTTAAAATGGAGTCAAATCAAAGAGATCAATGTGCTTACATGTGCTTGGAATGAATGTTTTGTGATTGCATCTTGGTATGTTTTAAGTTAAAATTGAAGTATGAATTGATTAAATTAGGCTAAGGGGGACTCCAGATATACCCAAGAGTACTTGGAGTATGTCCAAAACTAAAACTTCACGGCTACCCAGAAGGAATATCTGGGCTGAAATGGAGTCACTAAGGCTATTGTTCATAACGCACCCATTAGGGTGTGATAGAGATCGGTGCCCTGAGGTCACTTTTCAGAAGTTCCCGCTTCCTTTGGGTATTTTTCCACCATAGAGGTTTGATCGAGGTGTTGAAATTTCACCTGATGGTTTGTCAATTGAGGAGGGTGATTCCTAATTATGCTAGTCACCCAAGTGCTTTTGATATAGCTTGACTAATCGGATGAACCGCAGCCAAGTGCAGAGCATACGCAATGGATTCTTGTTGATTTTAGTAAGTTTTAAACTGGATGTTCTTGTTTAAAAGAAAAGCCTCCAAGAACCTCTTTCGATCCAAGTGGATCTCAATCGGGGAATCGAGGAGGGGTAAATTTTATAGTTTCTTATAAACAAAATGTAGAAGAAAGCAAAAAGATACACAATTCATATTTCTTAATTAATCCTACCATGAATCTCTTTCCCCTTTCGGGTCAATCGAGAAATCGTGGGGTAAGTATTACGATTACTTTGAAATGTGAGATATGGAGTATGGAACTAATAAAAAGATCAAGTATAATACCCTGTAAATCAGATCAATTCTAGTAAAAATGAAATAAACAGAAAACGACAAAAAGGGCACCGACGCGAATCCCCCCAGGGGCGATGGGGAATGGGATCGAAAGAGCCTATTCCAAAAATTATTTTATTACAGCGGTTACAATATCAAAGAACTAATAAATCAGAAATTTCTTGGTCCTTATACAGGATGAAACCAAGTTTTTACAATTTTGCAAAACAATTAAGATTTTTTTGGCGAAAAGGGAGACCCCTGGGGGGATTTGAACACTCCTGAGACCACTTCGGACAGCAGCTTCCCTTCCTTTCTGTCAGACCTTCTAAAGTACATAGAGAAAGTTAGAATAACATGTTCCTAAAGGCACTTTAATATTACCTTTGGATCATCCTACTTTATCTCAAAAATAATGCGGTTAAACTAGCTAAAACGACGAAAAAGGAACCAAGGAAAGCAAGATTTCCTTGGGATCTTGGCTTACTGTTTGTGCAGCCAATCAAATTGCAATGATATTTTAGAATATTAAACTTATCGAACAGCAAATGAAACTACCTTAACAGCAAGCTATGAATTTTCACTAAATTGCTTGCGAAAATACGGTACTTTTAGCTAGATCTCTTGAAATTGAACTTTAGGTGCAAAACAAAACTAAGATATAGAATTTGGGAGGGATATTACTGATTATATCTATGTGTATTTTTATTAGTGAGATAGAGTAGAGTAATAAGAAATGTTTTAAGTAACCGATTTGAGGAAAATTTTAGATTTTAAAGGAGAGAAAGGGGAAGAAAGGTGCTTGTTGTTGAAGCAGATCTACAGAGGAAACTTGTTAGTGGAATGCAGAGGGGCAATGTCTTCACAAAAAATTGGATTTTTTAGTGGATTCAAACTATATCCACAGCTCGTCCAATCCTTGCTACCAGAAAGCTAAACACACAATCCTGCACGAAACCTCATGAGATCTAGATATATATATGAAAAAGAAACAAAGATTACATGCAAATAAACTTATTAAACATGTATAATCAAGATCTTCTAACATATATTCTATGAGATATAAGAAAAACAAGTAACCTTACTTGCCCAATTATACTCCTATTGATTCAGCTGAATCGTTCAAGCCAGACAGGGTTCAGATGCAGAAATTGAGAGAAAAGTCGACAACATCAATAGCCGTAACACAATTCTTAATCCACACATATGAGAGCATTACACAATTTCTCCTTCAAAGCTTCTTTATTTCAACAATCAAAAGATTACAACAGTATTACAATGGCAATCCCTTCAGTCCAGCTCTCACTAGCTTGGAAGAGGGAGCCTCAAGCAGGATATATACAATTTACAGGCCATCCAGCCCAGGGGGGGCACAATTCCTCATGGAATCAAGTGAAATCAACTGATGGAGAGTTCATCAATGCAGAACTGAGGCTAAACTGAGCCTACTTGTCAACCGGGGGCCTGGTCTAGCTAGCACATCAACCCATACACTGACACATCGGCCCAAAACTCATCCAGATGAGCCAAAACGTGTTGCGGAGAGAGGGAGGGCGAAATTCCCCATAAAGGATGCTCAAGATCAACTCTGGATCTGATTTGATCACCTCCTTCAGTCAAGGATTTGTCAGATCCAGTCAATCTGCTTCAGATCTTACTGATTTCAATCAAATCGGCTGAGAATCCATTGATTTATTGATTTTGGATTTGCTCCATTATTCATCAATTTATTAATTAAAATAATCAATAATTGATTTTTGGGGCTTTCTGACCTGAGTGATGGAAAATCACTCAAAACTAGGAAACAGTGGATCCATGGGTTTACATGGTGCTCTTAGCTTGAAAATGAACACCCACATGACTGAAACCGATTATTTGGCCCACTTTTATTACAAAATTAAATTTTCCAATTAAACTATTAAAAAATAGCCTAAGTTTTGGAAAAATTAAAATTTAATAAAAAACACTGAAAAACTAAAAAAATGAAAAAAATGAAAAAATGAAAAACACCTAGGGGGACTTAGACATGTTCATATGACTCAAAAATGATGTCTAGCATGCTTATACATTGACACATAGACTCTAATAAAGTCAATAGGCCCAAATGCCAAGCCGACCACCCGAAATTTGGAGGTATGGAGTGAAAAACTCAGAAATTATCAGTCGTTTGTTCAACAACCAATAATAACCAAGGGAAAAAAACACCCTGGGCTGATCGGATTGACAAATGAATTCTAAGAGACCGATTCTTTTACAAACACTATCATGCTAGAACATTTATTACAATACCCCCATGGGGTATGAACATGTGATATAGTACAACAAGCACTTCCCGTAAGTACTTCCACAGGTCTTCTGAAGTTCGAACAAGTTATCCTTGTTCGGTTCACCAGGCTCACTTGATAAAAAACCACTAAGTACAACTTAGGTGGTAACATTCTGGGTCCAACTATGGGATGTGTGCTTGATTTGGTCTTTGAGGCAAGGAGAGGATATGAGAACACTAGAATCTCTGGTTTATATACCATGTAAAAACATCTCAACTTGACAAGAAAAACCTCAGTAGCACAAGTTTTATAAAAAACCAAATGAACCATTAAGCTGATTTATTTAAACAAAATAAATGTAACTAACTAAAAGAAGCAAAGTTTTATTATAGCTAAGTATAAAATAGAAATGCAGAAAGTAAATGCTCTCTTTCAAAGAGCTTATTTTCCTACTCTAAGCATGACATAAAAAGGGTTAAGTGTAATCAGAAATCCAATGTAACCACCTAAGAATTTTATTAACATAAAAAAAAATTCCTTGTATTTGGTTACCAGCCAAAGTAAGGATACCTTATTCAGAAAATGCAAACCTGCATGATGATTCAGGATGGGCGGGATGGATGGGAAATCATAGGCATGAATAATGTCATAAAAATTCTTCCCCAACTTGTATGTGCTCATGCAGGATGCTTCTATCCATGACTGGATAGGACTGATATACCAATCAGAATGATGGGGCGGACTGACTACATCATCATACTGATCACCGGGGTTTATCAAATGATAACTCATTGCACAAGCCCCAAGTAGCTCCAAATCATAAGGAACCTCTATATGTGAAAAATATGCCTGAGACTAATTTTCTAATAACTGCATCACATCTGTCTTTTCACAACACTGCCTCTCCATGTCTTCATTATCGATACCTTTGTGTGGCTCTGCATGATATAACTCTAAATGATCATATGGATAAACTGCATGCTCCTTTTTCATATCAAAGTTTCCCAAGGCCACATGGTCCATGCTCTCTCCTTTAGATATGCCATAGACAAAAAAATCAACAAAACCATCAAAAGTTTCTAGTTCATCATTTTCCTCTTTATTCATGTCACAGACTGGATTTTCCATGAATGTCCAGGACTCCTCATCAACATCTTTGTCGGGGATAAGGGAGTCTTCATCACTTGTATCATGCTCCAAGCTATACTTGTCCTCATTTTCATCCTCATCTTCTTCAGAGAAAAGGTCACAAGGTAGTAAACTTTCCGAACTGTCATCATTATATGGAGAACACATAGGAGGCCAATCATGTATATTACAGTTTTCATCATAAGTTTCACTATAAGTTTCTGCAATGGTTTCATCCTCAAGCTTGTACTGTTTAGATGGTGATTTCTTTTCTCTCCTTTGATACACAACCCCCTTGAACCTGGCCTCCTTCATTTCCTTAATTGCTTCCAGAGAAGGGATTACACTATAGAAGTTAGATAGGAGATCCTTCTCGAAACCGTAATCCGTGGTCTGCTGCCAATGTTGGTTTGATAGAGGGTAGGTTTGGCCTACCATGTACACATGATCAGACTCGCCTGATGTTGTTTCCTGATTACTAACCTCCACCATCCCATGTTCTATAATTTGGTTTGCTATGTAGCAAGTGTTTTCTGGGTGGAATTCCTCACAAGGTCTACACCATGGAATTACTTCATCTACCAGGTTAGTTGAGTCTAACTAGTTTGGAATCCTAGGCTCTTGCTGAGGAAACTTCTTTTGATACGCTTGATTCTGTTTTGGATGAAAATTCCTAGGTCCACTATTTCTCTCCAGTGTGACTATTCTGTTTTGGATTTTATTCAATTGCATAGATTGGTTTGTCATGAATTGGTCCTGACTAGTCATCATTTTTTGAAACATGCTAGTTATCTTTTCCATGGGTTCTTTAGAGGCTCCCTTTTCTTCTGATTCAAAGGATTTTCCCTTTTCTTCGTTGTATGAAGTGTTTCCCCTAGTGTAACCTGGACTGTTGGATTTGCCCGAAGACTGCATATTCCTTTCTATTTTCTCGGCCAATTCCTCAGCAGTCTTTAGATCGGCCGGCTCTTTGTCCCTTAACTGGTACCTCAAATCACCAGTGAAAGCTTCGATGTAATATATGAGGATGGAGGCATCCCTTGGCTTGATTTCTCTAGGGAGGTCAGCAACCACACGCCTAAACTTAGTATTAAATTCATCAATGGTTTCATTCTCCATCTTCTTTATGTTATGGAGGGCAGCAAGCAGATGTCTTGGTTCTTTCTTTTCCCCCCATTTGTTCTTAAAACCTTCTAGGAATTCATTAAGGGTTTTATATGAATCATCACCAAGGTTTTCATACCATTCCGCAGCATCATCCTCTAAGGATAAAGCAAAGAGCTTCATTTTGATATCTTCATGGTTAGAGGCAACATTATCGCAGTAACTGACTAGGTGCCTTTCAAAATTTCGGAGATGAGTCTTAGCAGTGGTAGCATTATTTCCCTCGAACCTTGGGAGATTCTTGATAGCATAATTCAGAATGTAATGAGGACTACCTACTATCTGAGAAAAGTCAAGGGGTTTGTAAAATTCCATCATTTCTTGAGATTAGTGAACATGACTCTCTACAAATATGTGATGGATATCTGAGAGGGATTGGTCTCCTAAATCTTCAAGGTTTCTACGAGAAGTCTGCCTATTCAATCTTTCCCTAATAAACCATTTGGGATCAGGGAGAGGATTGAATAATTGTCAGCGGTTTCTTCTGGTAGAAATTCTTGAAGGGATGTTAGCTAGTGGACTCGCCAGATGGATCAAGTTTTAATTTTTATGTTTTTTAAAGACTAGATCAATCAATTTTTTTTTTATCTTTTTAGTTGTTTAGAAAAAAGTTAAGAAAAGTCGTACTCGGGAATAAAAATATTTATCCCCAGCAATGGTGCCAAAAAGTGTTGCCTCCTTTCACACACCTGGGTCACGTGGCAGAAATATTCAAGCCACTCGGTGTGTCCTTGGGGGCAAGTCTCGAGTCAAGGACGTCACCTTGTTCTTGACTCCTCCGTTTAGGCTCAACTCCTAACGAAGCGAAGGGGGGTAGATCCTATTAAGTTACTAAGGATGATTTCTTAGTGTGGTGATGTTAAAATGAATCAGTTACTTAGGAGTTCGAATATTTTAACTATAGACAATTAAAGATGACAAGATACGAAAATAAACACATGAAAGCACAAAGCTGATAAACAATATATATAAGAAGCAAAAATGACCAGTGCCTTAAAATGGAGTCAAATCAAAGAGATCAATGTGCTTGCATGTGCTTGGAATGAATGTTTTGCGATTGAATCTTGGTATGTTTTAAGTTAAAATTGAAGTATGAATTGATTAAATTAGGCTAAGGGGGACTCCAGATATACCCGAGAGTACTTGGAGTATGTCAAAAACTAAACCGTCATGGTTACCCACAAGGAATATGTGGGCTGAAATGGATTCTCTGGGGCTATTGTTCGTAATTCACCCGTTAGGGTGTGACAGAGATCAGCACCCCGAGGTCACTTTTCAGAAGTTCCCGCTTCCTTTGGGTATTTTGCCACCGTAGAGGTTTGATCGAGGTGTTGGAATTCCACCTGATGGTTTGCCAATTGGGGAGGGTGAGTCCTAATTATGCTAGTCACCCAAGTGCTTTTGATATAGCTTGACTGATCGGACAAACCGCAGCCAAGTGCAGAGCATACGCACTGGAGTCTTGTTGATTTTAGTAAGTTTTAAACTAGATGTTCTTGTTTAAAAGAAAAGCCTCCAAGAATCTCTTTCGATCCAAGTGGATCTCAATCGGGGAATCGAGGAGGGGTAAATTTTTTAGTTTCTTATAAACAAAATGTAGAAGAAAGCAAAAAGATACACAATTCATATTTCTTAATTAATCCTACCACGAATCTCTTTCCCCTTTCGGGTCAATCGAGAAATCGTGGGGTAAGTATTACGATTACTTTGAAATGTGAGATATGGAGTATGGAATTAATAACAAGATCAAGTATACTACCCTGCAAATCAGATCAATTCTAGTAAAAATGAAATAAGCAGAAAACGACGAAAAAGGGCACCGACGCGAATCCCCCCAGGGGGGATGGGGAATGGGCTCGAAAGAGCCTATTCCAAAAATGATTTTACTACAGCGGTTAAAATATCAAAGAACTGATAAATCATAAATTTCTTGGTCCTTATACAGGCTGAAACAAATTTTTTACAATTTTGCAAAACAATTAAGATTTTTTTGGCGAAAAGGGAGACCCTTGGGGGGATTTGAACGCTCCTGAGACCACTTCGGACAGAAGATTCCCTTTATTTATGTTATACCTACTAAAGGAAAGTGAGAAATTTATAATAACATATTCCCAAAGGCACTTTAAGAGTACCTTTGGATCAGCCTACTTTATCTCAAAAATAATGCGGTTAAACTAGCTAAAACGACGAAAAAGGAACCAAGGAAAGCAAGATTTCCTTGGAATATTGGATTACTGTTTGTGCAGCCAATTAAATTTCACTTATATTGCATAATATTAAACTTATCAAAAAGCAAATGAAACTACCTTAACAGCAAGCTATGAATTTTCACTAAATTGCTTACGAAAATAAGGTACTTTTAGCTAGATCTCTTGAAATTGAACTTTAGGTGCAAAACAAAACTAAGATCTAGAATTTGGGAGGGATATTACTAATTAGATATATGTGTATTTTTCTTATTGAGATACATCAAAGTAATAAGAAACCTTTTAAGTAACCGATTTGAGGAAAATTTTAGATTTTAAAGGAGAGAAAGGGGAAGAAAGGTGCTTGTTGTTGAAGCAGATCTGCAGAGGAAACTTGTTAGTGGAATGCAAAGGGGAAATGTCTTCAAAAAAATTTGGATGTGTAGTGGAGTCAAGCTAGATCCATAGCTCGTGCAATCCTTAGATCCACAGCTCGTCCAATCCTTGCTACCTGAAAGCTAAACACACAATGCTGCATGAAACCTCATGAGATTTGGATATATATATGAAAAAGAAACAAGGATTACATGCAAATAAACTTATTAAACATGTATAATCAAGATCTTCTAACATATATTCTATGAGATATAAGAAAAACAGGTAACCTTACTTGCCAAACTATACTCCTATTGATTCAGCTGAATCGTTCAAGCCAAACAGGGTTCAGATGCAGAAATTGAGAGAAAAGCCAGCAACATCAATAGCCGTAAGACAATGCTTAATCCACACATATGAGAGCATTACACAATTTAGCCTCCAAAGCTTCTTTATTTCCGAACAATCGAAAGATTACAACAGTATTACAATGGCAAGCCCTTCAGTCCAGCTCTCACTAGCTTGGAAGAGGGAGCCTCAAGCAGGATATATACAATTTACAGGCCATCCAGCCCAGGGGGGGCGCAATTCCTCATGGAATCAAGTGAAATCAACTGATGGAGAGTTCATCAATGCAGAATTGAGGCTGAACTGAGCCTACTTGTCAACCGGGGGCGTGATCTGGCTGACACATCAACCCATACACTGACACATCGGCCCAAAACTCATCCAGATGATCCAAAATGTGTTGTGGAGAGAGGGAGGGTGAAATTCCCCATAAAGGATGCTCAAGATCAACTATGGATCTGATTTGATCACCTCCTTCAGTCAAGGATTTGTCAGATCCAGTCAATCTGCTTCAGATATGACTGATTTCAATCAAATTGGCTAAGAATCCATTGATTTATTGATTTTGGATTTGCTCCATTATTCATCAATTTATTAATTAAAATAATCAATAATTGATTTTTGGGGCTTTCTGACCTGAGTGATGGAAAATCACTCAAAACTAGGAAACAGTGGGTCCATGGGTTTACATGGTGCTCTTAGCTTGAAAATAAGCACCCACATGACTGAAACCGATTATTTGGCCCACTTTTATTACAAAATCAATTTTTCCAATTAAACTATTAAAAAATAGCCTAAGTTTTGGAAAAATTAAAATTTAATAAAAAACACTGAAAAAACTAAAAAATTGAAAAAATGAAAAACACCTAGGGGGACTTAGACATGTTCATATGACTCAAAAATGATGTCTAGCATGCTTATACATTGACACATAGACTCTAATAACCTCAATAGGCCCAAATGCCAAGCCGACCACCTGAAATTTGGAGGTATGGAGTGAAAAACTCAGAAATTATCAATCGTTTGTTCAACAACCAATAATAAACAAGGGAAAAAACACCCTGGGCTAATCGGATTGACAAATGAAGTCTAAGAGACCGAGTCTTTTACAGACACTATAATTCTATAACATTTATTACAATTCCCCCATGGGGTATGAACATGTGATATAGTACAACAAGCACTTCCCAGAAGTACTTCCACGGGTCTTCTGAAGTTCAAACAAGTTATCCTTGTCTGATTCACCAGGCTCACTTGATAAAAAACCACTAAGTACAACTTAGGTGGTAACATGTCCCTCACCATAGAAGTGGAGGACATATACTTTATTATTGGAATTTTTCAACGTGGGGAAGTGGTGAACCTACGCTCTCATGGGCCAGGAGGTGGCCTGACTATAGATGAGTACATAGCAGTGTACTGTTATCCAGACATGAAGAAGGTGGGGAGTCAGATCCCAACTAACTCCATACAAGTGCTAGGCCTAAAGGCCATTCTACTGACACTGCGCAGGATAGCAGGGCTAGCCTCACTCCACCAGGCCTTCCGACCATTAATGTTCTATGCCATGGAGGGCATGAGGCCCATAGTTTATGACTGGAGTACAACATTGTTGAGAAACATGAAACAACAGCTCAATGATTGCGAGATGGGTAGGGTGCGAAACTTTGGTTTCAGTAGCATACTGAGCATGCTCTTCTTTGAGCGTGTTCCAATATTGAGCCCTAGAGTTGACGTTCCTCTACAAGGGGTTCACGATCCATCCCAACAGCGTTGGGTAGATGCGATGCGTAGACTGGGTGGAGGTAGGGTGTTCAACCCCTATCCAGCTGATTTATTTCTATGGTGGCGACAACAGATAGTTGCCATCGATGATTACCCCTATGCGGGGATATATTTTTGGGGAGACCCCGACATGCCTCTACCACTAGGATCGGCATATGGTGAAATTGGTAATGAACCTCGACCCTTTTTAAAAAAAATTGAGTTATTAAATTTTTGTGTTTTCTGATTATGTGGAATCAAAAGACATGTTTTTTGGGTGACAATACATAGTGACATCCTATCATATGCATGCAGATGTAGGACCATGGAAGACTGAAGGCTTCCCTCATCATAGACAGAGGGGAAGACGGGATGACATTATGGGTGTGGATGTAGAGCGAACGCTCCAAAGCATTCATACCAACTTCGTGAGGCTTACACACAGATTACCCATGGCACAAGTCGAGGACTTGCTTGATGCCATGCAGTGCCAGGTGGTGGGTGTACCACGAGGATGGGTGCGGCTATTTTGACGACTAGATAGAGCCATTGTGACATTCCATGATCATAACCCCCCTCCTCCTCCATAGGCTTAGATACCTGGGAGTGATACATTTTGTACTACCGTGTATTTATATTTTGGTGGCTCGAGAGCCCCATTTTTGTATTATGCAACTATGTATTACCATATTTTGGATGTTTATAAAAAACTTTTATGATGATCTATTTATTGATTTACATGTGTAAAAATTTATGTTTGTGATGAGCTTATTGTCTATGAAACAAATGCCAATCTAACACATAGTTAGCATATGAGTCAGCGACTTGATTATTAATTCTTGGAACATGTATGTATGTTATATTGTCAAATTGTTGTTTTAACAATCTCACATGTAAGAATATTCTTAATAATGTTGGATCCCTGACATGGTACAAACCATTAAGCTATGACACTACTAACTCCGAATCAAGACATACCTCAAGAGAGAGAACACCATGTGAAATGGCATCTCGTAGAAGCTCGATAACGGCACTATACTCAGCAACATTGTTCGAAGAGGGCCATAAACATACGCCTCCTAAAGACAATACTTGACCCGTAGGAGTATAAATCACGAAAGTAGTAGAGGCTGAGTGTTGAGTGTAACAGCTCGCACCATCCACGAATCCTATGAAGGTGGAAGATTCCATTGACATCTGCCAAAAGAAACAGAAACTAATCACAAACCTGATCACCATAAGAAAAGACCTACCTATGCAAAATTGTACAATAATATACAATAGTCAGCCTTGGCTGAAAATCATGCATAGTACTTTTTAAGATAGATCCCATTTCTAGGATTTGCCAAGGCCATTCCCTCATAATCCACTAACTCATAAACACCCTTCTCTAATACATGTTTAACGATGTAAGGACCACACCACATGGGGTTAAACTTTCCTTCCCCCAAGGGTTCTTTCGGTTGATCCCACAAAAGGACCAAATCTCCCTCACTAAACCTCCTTGGATGGACAGACTTATTGTACTGGACCTTAAGGCATCTTAATGTTGCTCATCAAGTTGCTCTAAGTGGACCAAACGCTCCTCCAATGGGGAAGCGTCTGGTAAGAGCTCTATGGCTAGCTTCAAAGAAGGAATCTCGCACTCAACCAACAATACCGACTCCACTCCATGTACAAGCTGATATGAAGAAAAACCCGTGGCAGTCTTAATAGCAGTTCTATAAGCCCACAAAGCAGGATATAACATAATGTGCCAATTCATCTTTCTTTGAGTGATTTGTTCACTACTTCAACCAGTCCATTCGCTTGAGGGTAGTAAGAGGAGGAATGCTCTTGCTTGTACCCTAACATTGAGGCCAACTCTTCCATCATATGATTCTAAAAGTGCATGCCATGGTCACTGACAAGATCCTTTGAAATACCGAGATGAGTAATAATCTGGTTGAATACAAAGTGTGCGGCTGTCTCATCATCGGATTTTACTGTAGGCACGGCCCATTTCATGAAGTAGTCAACAACCACTATGATATGATGATGCCCCCCAGCTGAAGCTAGGTTTCAATCCATGAAATCAATCCCCCACTTAGTGAAGGGACCGGCGGTGATGATGGGATGTAACGGGGAAGGTCGCGAGCGCATATTCTTTGCAAACACCTAGCAAGGGTGGCACTTCTTGACCGCATCTACACAATATTTAAATATCGATGTCTAGAAATAACCCGCTCTTAAGATTTTTTGGGCTGTAGAAAGCCCAAATAAATGACCACCACATGCCCTTCCACAGAAATCATTCAGCACAAGCTCAGCCTCCTCATGAGTTAAACAATGTTGTAAAATGAAATCTACCCTATGGCGGTACAAGGTGTTATCCACTATGAAGTAATTCTTGGATACGTGACGTAATAATCGTCGTTCATCCCGTGAGAGGTAAGTAGGGACCTTCAATGTTTGTAAATATATGATAATGTCTCCATACCATGGATCCAAAGTTGAGTTTAAGAATATGTGCTCATCGACAAACGTATCTTCACAAACCATCTCCTCCTCTTCGCTTGGGAAATATGATATAAGCTCCACAAAAATTAATGATTTCTTCGATTTTGCCAAAACAAACTCGAGATAAAATTCTTGCAAGATGACAATCCATTTATTATACTTTCCCCCAATCATCCTTTGAGTGAGGATGAATTGAAACTGATTTACATGGGCTATAACCAATGTTTGGTGAAGGAGAATATAATGTCTCAATCATTGAACCGCATGTACAGTAGCTAAGGAAAGCTTCTCAACATGGGAATAACGGACCTCCACATCAATAAGGTTTTGGCTCAGGTAGTATATGACATGCTCTTGGAGATCCTCATCCTCTTGAACCAAAACCATACCAATCGTCTCCATGGACGTGGCCACATAAAGTAGAAAGTCACGGCTATAGTCAGGTGTACTAATCACCAAGGCCGATGCTAAGGCTCATTTAAGCACATCAAAGGACTCGTGGGATTGCTCATCCCAACAAAAGGTGGTGTCCTTTTTCAAAATATGCATAAATCCTCTAGTCAAATTGGCAAAGTTGACAATGAATATCCGTAAGAAGTTTTCCATGCCTTGCAAACATTGAAGATGTCTAATGTTTTTGGGGGAAACAACTGAAGTATTGCTTCTAACTTCAAACGGTCGACTCTTATACCTCCTTGGAGACAATGAACCCTAATAAGTGACCATAATTCATGCAAAAGATGCACTTTTGAGGATTCAACCTGACCAAATAATGGCGGCACCTTTCGAACACTAATCTCAAATGATAGGAATGACACATTCTCATACGAGAATAAGTAGCAAGGTCATCCAAAAATACCTCAATAATTGATTTGAGATCATGGAAAATCAAGGTCATAGCCCACTGAAAAGTGGCTCTGGTGTTCTTAAGGCCAAAAGGCATCTTCCGATATGCAAAGGTTCCCCAAGGACAAATAAAGGAAGTATTATGTTGGTCCTCAGTTTAATTTGTATCTGATTGTATCCAAAAAAGTCATCCATAAAGGAAAAAACCTCGCTACCTGCACACTCATCCAAAATTTGATTAATAAATGGTGTGGGGAAATTGTCTTTAGGATAGGCATGGTTCAAATCATGGAAATCAGTGCATATGTGGATCACTCCCTACTTCTTATCCACCGGAATAGGATTTGAAACTCACTCTGTCAAGGGAAAAGAATAGATGAAACTGGATTTCAACAGTTTTTCTATCCCTGCCTTAATCACGGGTTCTTTCCTAGGATTCACTGCATGCAAGCATCATCAAACAGGCTTAGCATTTGTATAAGTTTTAATCTCATGTTCAACAATGCGAGGGTCGATACCTGGCATTTCATCGTAATACCAAGCAAAGATATCATGAAATTATTTAAACAGCTTGGTGTACTCTTGAATCTCAGCATGGGAACATTCTATCCCAATATAGACATTCTCAATCTTGCCAGGATCATGAGAGATATTGATAGGAATGGTAGGATATATATTTGACATGTTCCCATTAACCATCGGACTAGGAGAGCTTAATGGAACCATGGGACTACCAATTCTCTCACTAAGAACCTCCCTAAAATCCTAACTGTCCAAGTGGTCAAACATGGGAAGAAAATAAGATCTATGATGCAGTTCTTCCCAAGGTGGCTCAACCCCTGACATGGCCTCAATAATCGCTTTGTCTGAAGGAAAAATACTATCAAGGCAATCATGCGTGTGAGAAGATTGAACTGCCCATGCAGGAAGCACATACGGGTCCTCCTCCTCCGTCTACGAAGAGGAAGGACTAGGCTCTGCAACACTCCCAATATTAGCTTGATAAGCTACCATAGTTGCAGGAAATGGCACATCCACCATGATGGGTTCACTCAAAGTACTCGGTGTAGGAAGAATCCAAGGATCTTCCATATGGTTTGTGCAAAAATACACCGATCTCACAGATGTCGAAACCTCACTGGAACTAGACCCTATCATAAGGACATGTGCAGGACAACTAAAGCTTCCCATAAGAGATGGATACATGCCCACACCCACATTCCCAGTTGCTGGCTAAGAGTGCTCTACAATCAGGATCGAAGCTCGTGGAGATGCAGTAGCTGATGGATTCTTGAATGAAATTTGATCAATCGTAACTATATTCCCATTAAATGGAAAACATACGACGCGAAATAGAGAAGAAGCTACGGCTTACATACTGTACATCCAATTCCTACCTAGCAAGAGAATATAGTCAAGGGGCACATCAACCACCTCGACCTCTATCGCAACAGTCTTCCCTCCCAAATGGACCTTAAGGGAAGGAAGGATCTCGTGCAGCCTAAATGATCTCCCATCAAAAGCAGTCAACATGGTACCGGATTTAGACAACTCAGAGGAACCTAAACCCTTCCAACATGATAAAGACATCATAGAAGCAACATCACCTTCGTCAATCACAGTGCGCTTGACGGTCATGTTAAGACATTAGACATGAATCAAAAGAGACACATAATAAGGCAAGTGAGGCTGCAGTCCCGCGGTTTCAAATTTAATCACGAAGGAAGAATTATCATCATTCACACCAAGGGTAGAAATCAAAGCCTTCCTTTGCGAAGGACAACTCTGAAGTACTTCTAGTGCAGACATCGCACAAGGATTGTGGCCCGAATCCTCGACAATAGAATAGTTCTGGGTGGCTCGGGCATTAGGATTGTGACCTAAATGCTTAAATACTCCCTTACGAATGCGAGGTGTAGCTTCAGGTTTATCCATAGGTTTTTTAATATGCAAAGGAGTCCTTGGTGGATCAGGTTCCTTTTCTGAGTCGAGTTGTGACGAACCATAGTCCTTCGCATGGGTCACAACCTTCGTAGCACACACCGTGTTGATGCAACCATGACCACTAGCCTTCAGTGGATCTTGATCAACACCAGACTAATCATGGCTCCTCAAGTTCATTTTTTGATTGTGAGGTAAAGGATTGTTTAGCACAGCTGGTCCCTGTGCTAAGAATCTCAAGGCTTCATCGATACGAGGGCACAAGTAAGTGAGGTGATCCTCCTTACATAACTTGCAAGGAAATTTAACCTTACATTTAGATTGCTTGTCTCCCCCAACACTTCGGGTTTTCTTGTCATTAATATTAGCATTTTCATTCCTATTCCCACCCTTACGATTGTTCTTACCCTTCTTTTTATTCCTTTCGGGTTGCTGGTTACCCTTTTGGTCTGACGATTGCACCGAAATCACACCCATCGTTTCGGTGGGTTGAGACAAAGCCGTGGCTTGTCTCGAAGAAGATTGGTTGATTGATAATTGACTAGCCTGTTGCAAAACTAAATCCATAGGCTTAGCACTTACATAACCAACAATGCCATTGGCATGTGGTCCAAGTTTAACTTTGGGGTCGAAACTAGAACACGGAGCATTGGGAATGATCTCATATAACAGACTGGATTGAGCATAAATCAAGTCCATTTCCTGCACCCTAAAAATTGCTTGTTCCTTGTTTTGAATTCCGGATGTAGAAACATCCTTCGCTATATAAGGCAATAACGACTTAAGGAACCATTCAAGGAGAGACTCTGGCGGTATGAAGGCTTTAATCAACCTCTTCTGTCTACACCACTCTTGTATATGGTCTGAGATATGCATGGATTTATCCTTCCTAAATGTCGACAAGAGTTCCGTACCAACATTGTAACGTGTTGGTAGCTGGAAGTGGTCGAGAAAATTCATTGCTAGGTCAACAAACAAAGCAAATACCCCCCTAGGTAACTCTATATACCATTTCGCGGCAGGCCCTATAAGGGGGAGTTGAATCAGCCTTAAACGGATCGAATCTTTGTGTAAGGAATTGGAAGAGAACCATAGGTGAAATGTAGTAACATGCTCTCTCGGATCCTCTCCTGGTNAAGGGTGAGTTGAATCAGCCTTAAACGGATCGAATCTTTGTGTAAGGAATTGGAAGAGAACCATAGGTGAAATGTAGTAACATGCTCTCTCGGATCCTCTCCTGGTTTTTCCTCAAACTTAGGTATGTCTAAGGGAAGCTTATTGGGGACAGCCGGCCAAGCTGAGTCATGAGATATAGGATCGTTCATCAGTCTCAACAGGTCAGGAAAATTTAGCGTTGTGAGAAAATGGAACCTAGAATGAGCAGGCCGATGCACCGCTCCCTGATAGTTTTGGTTTAGATAGGTCTAATTACTGTAACCACCATGGCCTTGGCCATAGTGCCCTCCTCCCGTTTGACCCGTGTAGGGTGGCATGGAAGCACCATAATGTGGTATACCTTGACTATGTGGGGCTACAAAGCCATAATCAGGACAGTAAGTGGTTTATTGATACCCGTACCCATAAGGTGAATAACCATGTCCATACTACATCCCATAATAAGGTCCATAAGACATCCCATGAGATGTCCCATGACACACTCCCTAAGTAGGAATGTAGACTCTGAAAGTAATGACATGACCTCTAGAAGTAGGGATACGACTCCCGAAAACCACAGGAGGTACTTGAACTTGAGACACAACTATGCGAGTATCAACAGTATGGACATGATTCGTATCGACATTTCGGCTCAAAGGACCATGTGAATGAGGTGGAGGAATGACATTCAAAGAACAAGGAACTGAGGATGAAGGGATCTGTGAAATTATGTACGTGGTGTTCCCTATAGTCACTCGTCTTGGATCTAGTATCCTAATAGGATCACTAACCCTAGTTCTAGGAGGAATATGTGATGTAGCTTCCACCGCCAGGATGGAAGGTGCAATATGACTCGTGGTCCCAAACGTCTCTGCATGGTAAGGAATGGGAGTGCCCCCAGGCGTAGTGTTAAGTTCAAACTCTGATTTGACATGAAATGCCAAATCATGTGTGGGAATACCAGACATACCATAACTACCATAACTAGTGCTCGTAGGTTCATAATGAGTCTCGTATTCTGGCATCCCATACCGATGATGCGTGCGTGGGGAATCATAGCTAGAGTAATTAGGTCTATCATGGAAAGCACCTATCTTAGAAATCACAGGACCTAACTCAAAAATCACAGGAATATTAGGTGAAGGGTCATAGGTAGGAGTAAACTCCCTGTCATCCACCTGAAGTGGAGAAGAAAGCTCAGGAATACCATCTTCATGATCTCCCATCGTGTGTGAAACAATGTGTGAAGTAGTCCACCTAGACCGTTTGTTTCTCTCTCCCAAAGGAGGAGGAGATGTAGAAGGTGGAATTCTTGTTAAATGAAGAGAAAGGCAAGGAGCCGCACTCGAATCCACAATGACTCAAAAATGTAAAAGACTCTCTAATTACGCAAACCCTAAGCAAGCTAGCATGCATAGAGCATACACCAATAAAATATAAAGCCAAACACAAGAAATCAAGGGTAGGATAATTGAGCTCCCGAATGAAGTAGGTATGTCTCACCTAGGAGAGGCTTGAGACTCCCATACACAACAAGCGGAGGTACGTAACAAATTATTGTGGCCCTCATATTCAACGCATAAAGCGACTGTGGTGTCCAACCCCAACCTGTCTGGGACACCTAGAGAATAACCCATGCAAAGTACCCCCTCGATATCCTAGGTAAGGCAACTAAGGTCACCTCAATATAATCAATGCTCAGGCAGACATTTGCAGGCAATATTGATCATATGGGCAGGATAACAAATCCTGAAACTCTTGAAAGAGCCCCCAGATATGAATACATTCCTGGAAATATATCCAGTGCTACTTAGTTATGACTAGGGGTCTTCCCAATCAATAACCACTCACACTACCTCGTGCTTAACTCCCTTTTGAGAGGAGGATCCTAAGAAACACCAATTATACCAAGGAATTTCACACTCTCACCTGGAAATACACATACATGTTGTTTAGTGGTCTTGGAGAATTTACTGACAATGTACTATTCCAGGACCCTAAAACCTAATCTTGTTGGTGAACCCTATAAAAGAAAAAGGTGTAGTCAATTTTAATTAAGTGTTGATTTTATTTGGCTTTATTACTCACAAGAGGTAGATGGCCATGCAACTAACGGTGTTATGATGCAACATGAAGCAAAATCCACACCTAAAAATCAATGCAAATGCATTGTGTCCAATGAAAATAGGGCATGATACTACATGAAATGCAAATTTTTTCTTCAAATGATAAGTGCAATCGTTCCTGTATGAAGTCCTGACTAATACTTCAAAGCAAAACCTAGTGCAAGTACCATGCAAAATTCAAAAATGCAATGCATAATGATGCAAATAAGAAAATATTTTTGGATTTTTTGAAATAAAAATGAGATACTAAAGCAAAAGAATGATTCAACTACCCTGAGACTCAGGAAGCACACTCAAATAGCACTCACACAAAGTACTAAGGTAACATAAATCTAATGCACTAATCCCAAAACAAAAAATCGAAAAATGCAATGACAAGAACATTCTTAAAAAAGAAATTTACCCTAAAAAAAATGTCTCTGGTTAGAAACAGAGGTGTATACAGACTCTAGCAGTGTCAAAGGAGACTCAGCAATCATCAACATTCAACTAGAAACAATCAATCTTCCTCTAGAAGGAAAAAATAAGGGCATACGCGACTGTTCGTAGTAAACCCACATATGTACGTGGATATATCAGTGAAAACCACATATATACATGAATGTGATTTAAAAACTCACGTACAGGAAGAAAAGTGCATAAAAACAAAGGCAAACAAACAATCTGAAGCAAACTTCACACCAATCAAACACTACCAGGCATACATGCCCCCAGACCTGACACATAAATAGAGAAATAAGAGCAATTCAAAGTCATTGAATGCCGATAAAAACCCCCAAAGGACAACTACTAGGAACTCCCTAGCAGAGTCACCAATTCTGTTACAGAGAGAAATTCCTATGGCTTGGGATACCACAATAGAAATCTTGACTCTAAAAATCAATCCTTTCCAATATGCAAGAGAAATTAAATATATAACACTAAAGGATCAAAACTCGTACCTTATTCTGGATGGTTGAAGTAGATCCCCATTGAGCTTTCCAACTCCAGCTTGAATTGATAAATTACTTCCTCAATAATCAGTAAACAAGACAACCATGCTATATATATTGGTGTTAGATCTACTCTAGCATATATAATCAACAACGTATAAGCATTTGAAATCATCCATGGATAAAATATTCATTCAAACATACATTATTAGATAGGAAAAGATATTTCTATTAATATAAAATCAGAGATTACAATGAATACAACCTCTGTCGGCACATCTGCGAATCGGAGAAATTGAATCCCCCACTTGGGCCTCCACCACCTCAATTCTCCATCTCTCGATAGCAATCTCACAAGCAAAAGGAAATCTTGGGAAGAACACCAAATTTCTCCAAGGGACAAAGGGATGTAGACTCAAGCATAAGTTCCGGCAACAATGGACTATAGTTTCTTTGCTCTCAATTATCACATCTTCTTGAATGCATCCAAAGGGTTCCTTATATCTCTCTTCAATGGGGCAACAAAGGGTCAAATCCAAGCGATCTCAAGGCATATGGAAGGCCAGGAGACAAGTGAGTTGGATCCATGTCAAGGAAAACTCCAAAATAATTTGGCCTTTTGCACACATCCCGATGTACACAGTTTTAGGGGTCAAACCCGCATATATACGCGAAAAAGGGTTTAAAAGTCACGTATGGAAATTTAAGCATGTTTTTAGGGATGATATTGGAAACATTAAAGGTATAATAAAGGTCCATGGGATCCAAAGAGTCTACAGAGGGACAGGGGAAGGCTATACAAGTGTGATTCACCAGGTATGGTAAAATCAACTATAACATAGTCCAATTCCACAAATTCAGTTGGCTGGAAATAAGAATGTATAGTTCGATATCGATTCTCAGAAAGACACATTTTTTGAAGAATGCAAAGTGAGAGGAATAAATCTTAGTAAGTTACCTATCTAGAAAATGTCGGCTGCTTTTGATTCTAGCTCGGTAACAGGACCATCGCAATAGCATGGTACCTTGCAACAGTTTTTTTAAAGTTGCTTGTCACTAGCGAGAGATCTCGATTCTCTTGTTGATGTTGAGAATCTATTGCATCAACCGGCTAAGCAGAGGAAATATTCCTACGATTAATTATTTAGATAAGAAAAATACGAGGAAAGAGATGCGCATGAACATTCATATTTGGGACTATGAGGTATATTCGTTCATCCTGAATCTAGGCTTATATGTTGATATTCTGACAAGATAGACATGGAAAAATATGGGGAGCCGAATGTTGAGTTGGCCCCCCATGCAGTTGTGGCTTTCTAACCAGGCCAGAGTAATTTCGATTGGGAGATTTCCTGTTGTGAATATTTAATTAAGTATAAATAAATAGATTTTTAGGTTGCTAGTGAAAGGGCGTAACCCTTCACTATGCTTACTCAATCCGTATAAAGGCGAGCTTATTGTAAATTTATGTCATCATCTAATATATTATTCTTATTTAACATTCAAAATGAAAGTCCTATTCGACTAGTAAGACTCCAAGCGGATATAGTTGCTTCAAGTGGTATCAGAGCGGATTTTTTCCTCCTGTACTAATCTCATATTCGTCTCATCCACTTACTTCACCCATCACTCATGCTTCATTCTTCATTTGTCTCACACACCCTCCCTTATGTTCCTTTTTGATCCACACAACTCCCCTACTCACTTTCCTGCCACTCCATGTAGTTGGGCAAACCCCTCCACACTCCTCCATCCATCCCTCAACCACTCACCAAACCGATCACCTTGACCACCTATGCACTCCCAACTCCCCATACACACATCTACACACTCACTAATTCCCTCTCCATTATCCACACACATCCCTTTTCCATTCGCTTCTATCATTCTTCCCTTTACCACTATCCCTCTTACCACTTAGTCATAGGTCAATAGTGCCCCACGCCATGCATTCCACTCTCCATGCCCCCTATCTCCATATTCCCCTATGCCATTTCCTCCATATTCCTATGCACATAGCTTCTCCTGCTAATCCAACACACTCTCACATACCACTCAAATACCATCCATAGTACTCTCCATTCCTCTTTCCTTCCTTTCACTCCCATGCCTCGCAACCTCTCCCTCGTCTAGCGCTGCAATCGACACAACTTGTAGACTCCTCCAATGCTCCCACACTATACTCCAACCTGCCCACCCAATATTCCCTCTTTGCATGTTCTCTTACTACCATCATTCCCTCGTGCCCTTTCCATTTCTCCTCACACATCGTTATTCCCACCTCCACAACCTGCAAAAAGAAAAAAAAGAAAAATATTATAATATATTATAATACAATATAATCTAATATATTATTTCAATATATTATAATATAATATATTTGTAATATTTCATTTATTATTATTATATTAAAACAAAATAATAAAATAAAGGCTTTATTATATAATAATTAATATAATAATTAATTATTATCCTTAAAATCTCACCATCCTAAGTAAAAATATTTTTCCACCCCTCAAAAGCCAAAATATTGTCGAAGTACACACCTCTGCATACAAGGTCCAATAACATGGCATAACTAAGAGATAAAATCAAACACATGGAGAAGGACATCACATCCCTCATCGCTAACCAAAACAACTTGAAGGAAGAGATGAAAATTAACAATACAATGCTTAAAAAATAAATAAAAGACGAAATTGTTATGGTACTAGAAAGAAGGTTGGATGAAAAATTTGACATCCTGAATGAAAAACAAAAAGACTTGGATTAAAAAATGAGTACCATGGCTCAAAACATAAACACATAAACACAGAACTTCTGCACCATGACGCAGAACCATAATACATTAATCAAGGTGTTACAAAAACTAATGCCTAAGACAGACCAAGTCAGTAGTCTAGACATGCTAGATGCCTCATTTCTTATTTCCACATAGTAAGCACTTTCTAAGAATCAAGAATAATTGCAAAAAGAAATAAAGATTAACAATGTGACACATAAGAAAGAGATAGAAACAAAAGTACTTCCACATATGGAGGCACGATTAAACAACAAAATAGACGCTATCAGTAATATAGTAGAGAATAAAAAGGTTAAAAATCACTGCCAACAACAAAGCAGTTGAAATTTGTCACTTACATCGTCCAGTAGTTCCAAGCCACCATCAAACCATCAAGCAAAAGAAAATCGATATCGTCCTTACATAGTGTACCCACCTAAGGAAAAAATAGAGTTGTTGAAATACAATGGAAGTGAAGACCAATGCATTGCTTGGATAAACAAGGAGGAACAATACTTCGACATTTACAATATTCAACCTAACAAGGAGAAGGTGAAATATGCATCAATGCACATGTAAGGGTACACCTATAATTGGTACTTATGGTTGAAGAGAGACAATTTTTTCTACACCTAGAACTTGTTCAAAAATTATATTTTTTAATAGGTTTCAAGGAATCAATGAAGATGAATTTTTTAGTAAACTTACCATACTACAATAGGTCGGAAGCGTTGAGGAATTCACACATCAGTGGGAATCCTTATCGACATGAGTATTCGGGTTTTTTGGCAAACAAAGAATCGAAACATATCTAGGAGGTCTTAAACCATACCTCCAAAAAGAGTTAAATTTACATGACATACCTAACGTAGAAGTACCAAGACATAAATAAAAATCCACAAAACGTAATTGGAAGGAATAAAAACAAGAGGTGATAACCATTATCGACAAGAAAAAGAGACACAATGTAAGTACTGTGAAGATACGTGGTCACCAGACCATCAATTCCACAAACCTCAATCATATGCCTATGAAATGGAAAATAGGTCGAATTCATATAACCATTACTCTGATAATAGAAAAAAGAAGAAAAACATATGTCATTGATGTGGAGATGATTGGACCCCTGGCCATAAATGTAGGAACAATCAGACAATACAGTGCAGAATCACCAATAGAAAGGAAGTGAAAGTATTTGCACAAGAAATATCGTCTGATTCTAATACCGACATCGAATCAGAATGAAGGAAGACATTAGGAAAATACTTAATATTTGAGGACAAATATTTTCACAGGGGGAAGGCAATGTCAGTGAATATTTAATTAATATTATTAATTATAAATAAACAGATTATTAGGTTGCTAGTGAAAGGGCGTAACCCTTCACTATGCTTTCTCAATCCATATAAAGGAAATCTTATTGTAAATTTATATCATCATCTAATACATTATTCTTAATTTACTATCAAACATAATAGTCAGATTCGACTATTAAGAGTTCAACCAGATACAGTTGCTCTAATTCCACACCTTGTTGTGGAAGCTGAAGGCATGAAGACCTATGTCGATTTTTTACGTAATAGAAGTTATTGATGGTGGAGGATCCTATCTCGTGTTGTTGGGGATTGGATGGGACATCGATAGTATGGAAGTAATCAATTTTGAGAGATGTAATGACATTTGACAATCAATATATCATAGTCATCGCCCCAATTGATCCAAATGAAGGGTGACAATATATTGAGCTGGTGAAATATGAAGTTGTTTGAGGATGGGATCATGCATACAATATTTCTAAATATTATGTCCATCGAACTACTGATGGGGAACTCGGTTGGTACAATGCTAACTCTGTTTATTTTGACTCTGGTGATGCTTTAGAGAACTGGCATAACCACTTGCATGAAGTGTCACTACGGAAGTGAGGATTAATTACGCACTAGTTGTGTCGCATTGCGACTAAGACCTTTGAGATACCCATTTATGAAGGACTTCCTGAGTTATCTGATATTATTGCTGAATTCAAATATAAGGTTTCAGAACCACAGCAATTGCTGGCATTGGAGGAAGCACTAAAGGAGACTCTAGCATGCTGGTGGGTGACCCATAAGAAGTCAATCACTAGATGGTCACAGTGTCGAATATTGATGACAATTCTCTTCATAGATGTAGAAGTATACCATTTTGGAAGGTACGATGAGTGAATCAAACCTGGTGATCATTTGATTTAATGTCAGACCTTGTGGGAATCATGACCAAAGGAGGAGTGGGTCCACTCCTTTGTCCACACATTGGATGAAATGCCACGATCTTGGTATGTATCAGCTGAGTTGCGTAGAGATATCACTGCATGGGAGGAATTGACTAATTTTTTTACTCACACCTTCAATTTCTCGGATGCCAATCCATATGTTCATAATTCATTACAAATTATCCATGATGTTGTTCTAAAGGTAGTGTCGGTCGTGTATCCATTGGATCCACATGCACATTTTCACATGCATTCAATGATGGAATGTCATAATGCAACTGGAGGACATAGGGATGATGATGATATAAGGAATATCAATATTCCAGAAATAGAAGAGATTCGGGATGTCACAGCATGGGATGTACCAATGGGTCCAATGAGTCAGCCATTGAAGATCGAGAAGGTCAACATTGGAACAAAAGAGAACCCAAAATTTGCAATTTTCGGGGACTACTATGATGATGAAACAATGGCAAAGATTACCGACTTGTTTGTTGGGCCAAGAAAAGGACGCAAGGAAGAAGCTGATGCACAAGAAAGGAAGGAAAGGTTCACACGCGAAAAAAGTGGAAAGAAGGAAGCAGAGGAACTGATGCAGAAGGATAGAATATGTGCGCAACGAAGGAAAAGAGAGCTTATTGGAGTGCAAACAAGTCAAGAATATCATGGCTTCTAAAGTCGGTGTAAGCTAGCAGATGATACACGTATGAAGGAATATATGTAAGTCAGGCCGATAACACCTTATGTCAGTCTATGATAGCTTGTAATCATTTTTTATGGCTGATTATGACCTATAATAGATGAGCGGTATGTAGTCAACCCTGTGTGGTCTTGTAGAAGTTATAAATAGGAAGAACTTACTCTATATAAGGGTTGGTCGTTGTTGATCACTATCGATGATCGTGGTTGGTCGGTGTTTTTGGTCGTGCTGTTGTTGGTTCCTCATTTTCCAAGTTAGTTAGTTTTGTTAAGGAAGTTAGGGTTAGTAGGGAGAAAGACTTAGAGAAAATTCTAGTAGTAGTAGATGGTTGTTGAGCCACAGATCTTGCAGTTGTGTGTGTAGACCACTGGTAGTAGAAGTAATCTGCAGCTGAGTGCGTAGATATAAGAGGTAGAAGAGTTTATCCAGGTTGTGTGTGGATCAATAGCAGTAGATAGAAGAATAAACTAGAGACCATGAGAGCAAGAAGATCGAGTCAGAAATACATATCTTAAGAACAGTCTGTAGATCGCAAATTGCAAGGTGTTATACACAATTTCTCATTCCAGATGAAGAGCACCTTGGTGGTTTTTCCCAGATGTGTTTCCATGTTATTTCCTATGCTGAATGATTGATGAATGTTGAATGTTTATGTGGATGTCAAGTAGTTTCTTACTATATATTGATGAGTTACTGTTGAAAGTATGCAACCATCTTAGTAATCAGTGAATGAATGAATGTTTAGCGCATTACAAGAATGTTATTTATGAGTTCATGGTTAAACTTCCAAGTTAAAATATAAGTTGTGCCCTATCTGATGAAGTGCAAGGTGTCAGCTACGTCACACAAGTTATGCTAGTTGTTGAGGTTAAGGATAGATTTATGTCATGTGTATGCTAACATACAATTGTTCCTCGGTCACGTAGCGACAAACTCCATCGTCCTATAACCTTTTTTGAGCACCTTGGTCACACGCCAATGGACTATAATACCTCACCATCTATGAAAACATGGTTGTGGAAGTTACCCATTAAGATATCTCGGGTGAGACTGCACCTGCCTCGTAGGAATTGCTGACTGGGATTGCTCTGTCAGGTTGATTTCTTGTTGTGTCTTATTGGTATTGTGTTGTTGTTGAACTACGGGTCTAGACAAGAAGGATAAATAGGCCAACATTGTTGTATGAATTCCAATATTTGTTCCCTATGAATTTTTCTGAGATGAAGGGGACACTGGGCGATTTAGGGGAGATGAATATTCCATTGAATGCAGATGAGAAAAATAGTAAAGCAGAGACCGTATCTCCTAAATCCGTGATACAATGAAAGGGTCAAAGAGGAGCTTGACAGAATGGTAGATGCTGGGATAATTGATCCAGTTGAAGAGTCGGAATGGTTTAGTCCTATGGTGGTACAAGATAAAAAGGCTGGTGAGGTCAGGATCTGTGTCGACCTGAGGAAATTGAATGATTCCTTTATACATGATCCATTTCTAACACCTTTCACTGATGAGGTGCTTGAAGGAGTCGAAGGTCAAGAAATTTATTCTTTCACTGATGGATTTTCCAGTTATCATCAGATCCGAATTGCGAAAGAGGATCGCCACAAAACAACATTTGTTATTGAATGGGGATGTTTTCAGTACACTATGATTCCTTCTAGGTTGAAGAATGCACCTATGATATTTTCCTAGATTGTTGTTGCTGCATTCAAATATTTTATTCATAATTTCTTGTAATTTTATATGGATGATTGGATAGTTTATGGATTGATCAGAGACCATCTGGAAAACTTGTGACTGATATTGAAAGATTTGGACATCATCAAATCACACTAAAATCAAACAAGTGTATTTTCTGCACATCTTTTGGGATGTTGTTGGGTCACATCATTTGCAAGCAAGGACTGTTGTGGACTCTGTGAAGATTGTATTGATTTTAAGCTTGTCACCGCCTATGAATGTGAATATTCTTAGAGTGACATTTGGGCACATAGTTTATTATCACAAGTTCATATGATGGTATGTCATGATCATAACTCCCATGGAGAAATTATTGAAGAAAGATGTAGCATTTGTATGGAGTTAAGAATGTCAAGGAGGTTTCGATACAATAAAATCCAAGATGTCTTTCACATCGATACTAGTTTTCCCTGTTTAGAACAAGGAGTTCCATGTCAACGAGGATGCATCGCCTATTGCATTGGGAGTGGTACTCATGCAACCATGAGAAGAAGAGCTTGATCACCTGATTTCTTTCGCTAGTCGAAATCTGTCATATGTGGATAAAAACTATATGACCACAGAAAGGGAGGGTCTGGCAATAGCATATGTGCTACAGAAGTTTAGGAATTACCTATTGGGCGGTCATTTCAAGATGTTTGCATACCATTCTAGTTTGAAATGCCTGGTCAATAACCCTGTGTTGGGGGGAAAGATATGGAGCTAGCTACTTCTCTTTCAAGAGTTTGATTTTGAGATAATTGTGAAGATGGGTTGCTTGAATGTTGGCCTTGATCATCTACCCTGAATTGAGATACACGAAGAGCCAGCAAACATTGAAGATAGTTTGTTAGATGTGCAGTTGTTCATAATTGACATGGTTGATGGCTACCATGATCATGTCATTCATTTTTTTGCTACAAGAACCAAAGAGAAGGACCTTAATACAAGTCAGAAGAATAAATTTGTAGTTAAAGCCTCGGATTTCTAGTTTATCACTAGAAAACTATATAAACTAGGACCAAATGAGATTTTAAGGTGATGTGTCCTACTGCATGAACAAGGGAAGATTTTGGCAGAGGCCCATGTAGAAGTTGTTGGTGGACATTATGGAGGATGAGCTACTAAAAGGAAGGTGCCTTGCACAGGGCTCTGGTGGCCCGCCCTTCATGCCGATGTGACTGATTATGCGTGAACCTACAATATCTGTCAATGAACTGGAAAACCATCATGAAGGGATGAGATGTTGTTGGTACCTTAGGTGACATTACAACCATTTGATAAATGGGTGGTGGAATTTGTGGGACCAGTCAACCCACTTGGGAAGCAAACTGGTGTGCAGTATATCATTACAGCTATAGACTATTTGACAAGATGGGCGGAGGTCACATTGGTCATGGATTGCACCACTGTGACAGAAGTGTGGTTCTTATTCAACAACATTGTGATGTGGTTTTGATGTCCCAGGATCTTGATGAGTGACTAAGAGAGTCACTTCATCAATCGCACAATCATTGCATTTACAAGGAAACTTCAATGTAACACCCCGGTTTTGACCCTGTTTTCATTAAATGTATATGATGTATATATTGTAATCAATCATGGTGTGGAGCTAAAGGAAAAAAGTCCCACCATGGATTATCATTTTTATGTTTCAATGATTAAATCAGTGCCAATGGTATTTTGTGCTAGCCAGGCACGTTATGATTTTTAAATCATCATATAAATATGAAATTAATTAAAAACCCACAACCAGATATGTCAATGCAACAATAATGAGAAAGGGGCATGATTTCCTAAGGATAAGGGGGGAGGGTGTTTAAGCCTTAGGAGCCATTGGAGAATAGCCATGTGTGACAAGATGAACCCATCTAGATACCAACCACATTTTTGTCTCACTCATCCTTTCCTTGTCTTATCCAACAACTGAATTAATTCTCCATGAGATTTGTTGGGGTAGTTATTTCCTTGAGGGACGTATGCATGGGAAGCCATCAGTGATTGGCATGACTTCCAGTCCTTTGACCACATGCATGCCCAGGGAGGCAGATCATAGTCAGTTCCTCACGTGGGTAGAAACAATACCATTCCACTCTCACGCAGTTGTTTTTGTCTTTCTCACGTGGGAGAAGTTTGGCCTCAGGAAGATATTGGTGTTCTTGATTTTCCCTTTCATGATTTGGGTATGTGTGGTGATTTTACTTCATGTTGGGGCTGTTCTCATTATTCTACACAGGTTGGGAAAACTGTTGTTATTTTCTCCATGAATTTTGGGTGTCATGAGTCGTTTTGGCCACGTTAGGGCCATAAACAACTCTGGAAGTTGAGTTTCTCAGGCTGAGCCATTTTAACTGATTTCCATAAACCACTTATACTATGAAACGAGAACTCGACACAGTTCTCGTTTTTGTCTCTCCTAATTTTAGTAGCTATTTTTACCCCCGTTTCAAAAATGGTTGATG
>LPNX010510710.1:155792-185377 GCA_001517045.1 Pseudotsuga menziesii
ATAAGTGGTTCATACCGGATTTGGCCTTTGTAGTGTGTTTCCCTTCAAACTCTAGAGATGTGAATTGCTATGTATTCTATGGTTGTTGGCCTTTGGACTGTTCGTGATTGGAATGGAGTCTGAGCCTACTTGATAAACTTAATGTTTATAGGAGCCTCACAGACAGAGCTAGAGGGTTTAATTTATTCTCTGCACCCCTTGAATAGCACCAGAAGAGAAGGCATGGCCCGAGGGACTGTATAGCAGAGAAGGGGATGCTTCCTTGTGTTGGGTGTGTGTGGATGTCTTAGAAGTCAGGCTAGCTTTTGTGCAGGTGTTCATAGCTCTTGGAGTGAGATCACTAGCTTAGAAACCAACCTTTCTAGATCTCTGTTATCCTGATAAATGCAACTATATTGGCTTGGCTGAGTTTTGTGTACCCTTGGATACATGTGAGCCTACTAGTTTACCCTTATTCCTTGTGGAATCATGCCCAGCTCGGGGGTGGCAATGTTCTTGAGTGATTGATGAGCACAATGTCCTATGGTTGGGTGGAACATTGCAGCGACATAGTTGGTTGTGGGTCAATATCCTTCTAAGATAAGTATTCTTGTGTATAAATCATTGCAACTATATTTGTTTCATAAATCCATATGAACATGTTAAATGCTGTGAATGAATGAAATTGCTTCCATTGTTTGATAATCATTTATGCATCTATGCATTTTTAAGTTCAATGCATTTTATTTTATGTTCATGGGGCTAGATTGCTTGGAATGTTAGCATGTTAGTCGCATCCTCTCTGCCAAATAGAGGGGTAAGGACATGACATTCAAATACAACACAACAAGAGTACCCCATATCATCCCCAAGCAAATGGGATAGTTGAGGAATTCAACAAGGTATTGGAGCATGCGCTTACAAAGGTATGTAATGCAAAATGTGATGACTTGGATTTGAAGATTCCAATAGTCTTGTGGGCATATCACACCACGTGCAAGATATCGATAGGGCATAAACCATTCAAATTGGGGTATGGGAAAGAAGCAATCATTCCTATGGTGTAAATTTTTCTGAGTCTGTGCATTGCAATAGCAACAAGCATGGATGATGAAGAAGCACTAGAAGAATGTTTGGACCAGTTAGTACAGACTAAGGAAGATCGCTCTGTTGCATGTTTTCAGCAGCACGTTGAGAAGGATCGACAAAAGTATTGGCATGATCGCCATATAAAGAAAAAATAGTTTCAGCAAGGAGACTTGGTGCTATTGTATGACAACAAGTTCATGAATCATCCAGGTAAGTTACAACTGCATTGGTTAGGTTCATATATTGTCAATTCCATTACTTCAGGAGGTGCAATTCAACTACAGCAGTTAGATGGTGCGATGCTACCAAATATAGTGAATGGTAGTAAATTGAAGCCCTATAGGACAGGCCTAGAACCACGTGATGCTTGAGGCATTGTGAAATGAAAAAAAATTAAGTAGGTAGGATGGATGGATAGAAGAATGGCACAGTGGATGTGCAAGAGTAGGATTCAGTAGCACGGTTAGAAGGTCATAATGTGAGAGCCGCAAGGATGCGCACAGAGTCAAATCAGTAATAAATGTAGTTAGTTCAAGAAGTTAACCAACGGTTCTTGTGGAAGTGACATGTATTGATGGTGGATCCGACCATTGGGTTGGCAGGATCAATGACGAATTCAGGTAGTTAATGCATGATTTGGTAATGATGAGTATGGATTTATTTGATGCTATAAGGAGGGGCTTAACGTGGTCTGAAGACACCATTGTGTAGAGTTTGAGCTAATTTGTAGAGTTGCAGAGAGAGTTTCCAAGTGAATCCCAGTGGATTGAGTGAGTTTCTAAGTCCAAAGAGGGTGCACAACTATTAAGTCTTGCAAGGAATTGGTGTGGCATACAAAGTGACCCAGTCATAGTAGATATTTCGAGTGAATGAGATACCCCAATCATACCAGTAACAATAGTGGAAGAAGTCACCAGTATGCCGATAGGATCATCATCAGTGACGAAGAAGAAGCGAAAGGGTCAGAACCCAAGCTATCCAGTGCCACAAAAGAGGCAAACCAAAACATCTAATAGGGCAGCAGAGGTCACTGTGTAGAAGTAGCCATCGATCTCGGGAATTGTGGAGTCAGTGGCTCATATAGGGGTGTACGTTAAGGATATCCCTAGGTATATACATCCCATTCAGCCCGGTGTACTGCCTCGATGGCTCACCAATAATCAAAAGTACCAACCAAGGATGTTGACGCTACCACAAGAGATGCTATGCACTACAAATATTGTTCCTGTGTTGATATAGATGAAGTACACAGAACATGACTTACTAGCATGGGGAGATGTTACAAAGGAACCGTATTTGTCAATGGTAGTAGTAGAAGGTGACCCACTAGAACGCGTTCTGTGATAATGGGTGATCGGGCTGAAAAAGGAAGGATTGTTGGATTTGATTAACATGTCACATTTTGGGCAACCGAATGAGGCGAATGCCTGCGTCAAGCAGTTGTTGTCTTGTTTTCATGGAGGAACATTGTGGTTGGACACATTAGTCAAAAACATGGTTGATTTGATCGTGATATCATGGGTTTTCCAAATGATGGGATAGACCCCTCATAGTATTTCAGAGGAAAGGACAATGATAAGAGGCTTACATAGAGACTAACAAAGAAATACGAGTTGCAGTGTGATGGATGGGCTTACAGCATTTATAGCATCAATGACCAAAAAGTTTGTATCAACACACAGGTTTTATAAATTAAAGTAGTTAGGAAGAATAGCCCCATTCAATGTAGCTCGAGGGTGATTACATGTGTAGTTCAATGCAAAGAGGGGGTCCAAATGAACTTGTCTCTCTTTCTGATGAACCAGTTGGTGGAGGATGTCATAGCAATATAGGCATGAGAGAGGACATTTACCTATAGTTGGTTCTTGATCTTAATCGCACTCGTGGCTTGGATGGAACCAATCGATTATCAAGGTATGGATTAGAAAAGGTGAAAGTGTGCAAAGGTGCATGTTATCAAAATAGATAGTGGGTCAAGGAACCTACCTGGACAAAGGATTGTGTGATCCAATTTTGGGTCTATTGGGAAGCACTGCAAGCAGAAGCTAGGAAAGTTCCAAGATTATCTGAGGAATTCATGACAAAGAACCAAACGATTGCATGGTTCGCAATCAGACCACATGCCATTCACATAAAAGCACGGTGTGACTTGGACAAGCAATGGTTGGTAACTCCTTACAAATTTTCCAACCGAGAGTTGGAGGTGATGGTTAGTGATTGTCCTGCATAATGGAGGGAACCGGTTAGTTTGGATGATGTATCGATGGGACCCCCAGCAGATGCACCTGTTGATCTCGTGCCTAAGGATAACTAGCAGAGCGACCATGATTCAAACAAAGAATCAACGGACACACCTACAGACACAGAAGCATAACGCATGTTGAACGAGTTAAGAACAAAGAGGCACATAGAGTAGGGTGCGAGTAGTAGCAAGGCGTCGGCAATGGAGTAGTTGTTGAATCAGCTTGTCAAGGCCGTTAGAGATGCAACTGATGTAGAAACAAAGGAAATGATGAAATCTATGTGGGCAGGATTCACAGAGCTAAGAACCAAAATTGATTTTTTGTACAATGTTGTTTCGAAGAGAGAACTAGTGGAAGGAGCAACTGTGGAGAAGTTTGTGTCAATAAGCACCAAGCCGTGGATTAGGAATGTTCAAATTCCCCCAACTGTGATTGACGTTGGAAGAGAATACTTGAATACCTCCCTATAGCAACTACAGGATATATCACTAGATATCAACATGTTGTCCACACAGAATTTGGTACACATGCAACGAGTCTCCAACCAAGAGTTGGCAGAAAGACAAAAAGAAGTCGGCGATTGATTGTTGCAGTCATGGGAGAAAGAGGAGAAAGTGTAGAAAGAGGTTGCATAATTGAAAGAATAAAACGAGAAGTTGATGGAAGAGAAAGAGTAGGAAATCGAAGCACTAAAAAGGAATTGAGGGTGAAAAGCGTCGAGGAGATTACATATTTAAAGAAGGAACAATATCGCCTTGTTGTTGAGAAGACACATCTCTTTGATAGCCAATTCAAGTTGGAAGTGGTAGTTGCGGATTCCTCTCAGAAATTCTTGGATAGTACTACGGAGTTGGATGCAGTAGCCAGATCATAGTGTTCTGGGGTCATCATTGCCCAATTACATAGGGACAACGACATTTTGGAGGCTCTGGTGCACTTGGCCATGCCACCATAGAAAATAGTCGAGCAAAAGAGTGTTATAGAATATTTGGCAAGACAGCTCAATGAGATGGAGCAAGAGGCAAAGAAATTGGTAGATGTAACTACACATTTTTGGGGAGATGTAGTGCAGGATGAGAAGTTGGTGCAACTGACCACACTGTTGCAGGAAGAAGAAAGGCAGCTCGCAACATTGAAGATGGCATTGAGAACGATGCCACCAATGGTTCAGGTTACGTGATTTGCATAGATGAAGGAGTTCTAGAGGCGCATTGGGAAGGCCCAAAAGCATCAATGAAAGTGCACTGAATAGTTAGATGAGTTCCGAGATATGAGTGCGCAACTTTCTGGTAAGTCACTTGCTCCGTTGTAGGCTGTGTAGGAGGGTAAAAAGGAGATTGATGAGAATATGGTCAAGCATCTAGTCACCCATGATATGATGACAAGCCAGACTATGGTTGAAAATATTATAGGACAGGTGAAGGAGATTACTCAGCAGTATGAAGATTTCAAAATCAATATTACTGAGTACACCATGTTCAGTTAGTGTGGCTCGAGGGAGAGCCACAAGATTGTATTGGGGTTATGTTGGAAAGGGGTTTTGGGTAGGTTAGTTGTGCAACATTGCGAATGTTGCACAATATCAAAAGACACCGTGCAAGTGGAATATGGCACACAAGAAATACAATAGAATATCTTTTATATTTTGTGTCACCTTTTGAAGTTTTGGACCATATTTTCTAGATATTGGTTATGATTTTGTAAAATCAGTTAGTATTTAGTTAGGAAGTTGTCTAAGTGGACCTTGAATGTAAAGGATCAAAGCTATAAGTAAATGTTGAATTACAAGTGTAAGATAGTCGAAGAGACTCTTGAGAAATCCTTGTTGTGATTTGAGATCTGTTGATTTGTGAATTTTTTTTTGTGACTTTGCGCAGAAGTAATATGACAAATCGGAAGTTGATCTGAATCAGTGTGTTCTTTTATGGTTTCATGTTTGTTGTTTTCTATGAATCAATGATGAATGCTATGTGAATCTATGATATGGATCAATGATGCGATGTTTCCATGTTTTAAATGATGTTATTTTGTTGGATCTGTTTGCACATCGATATGTTTACCGTAGTTATGATTGAATGATGTGATCTATTGAAGGTTAATAATGAATGGTTATGTTAGTGCTTAAGTGAATGATCATATATGTGAATGTTTCAATAAGTACATAATTTGGTTCACATTGTCCTCTCCTATTCTGTGGGTGTTGGTGGATAGGGTAAAACCTGTTTGGGCCGGTGCTTAGGGAGATCATGGTGGTTTGGTTTTCGATAGAGTGGGAATCCCTGTCGACTAGTTTTGTTGGTTGGTTTTGTGTGAACAATGTGTTTTTAATCCATTCACAAAGGAATGAAATTATGGGTGATGCACCCACTATTAATCAATATAACAAATTTATAGCTCTTGATGTAACCAATTAACTTCAATGTCTAAGGTGTGGAGAAACCTAATAAGGCATAGAGTGAGAATTGGGGTTGTTATTCTCAAACTAACATATTGGGAGAATGTTCCAAAGGTGGCATAGCATCCTCCATGTTAGGTTATAGTGGAGACACCATGGTGTTTTCCTCAAGGGAATTATGTGGGGATGCCTCTACTTCAAATGTTTCATCTTACTTTCATGTATTCCGTTAGAAATAGTTTTCATCACATTTGTAGCAAAGTCTGAGGTGCCAATGCTCATCCATGGCATTGGGGTAAACATGTAGATTTGTAATGATTGGGTGATGGAGTTAATATGAATAGTAGCCACGAGAGACATTATGGTAATAGGAAATGAAGGATTCATGGGATTTACTTAGTGTTAGAACTATTATTGTCATTGATGTCAAATAGGTTTGGATGCACCTAGTGTTGTCATTGATGTCAAATAGGATTGGAATGCATGTGAAGCTTGAAGCCAGTTTGAAGAAGTATATAGAATTGGAATGCATGTGAAGGTTGAATCCAGTTTGTATAAGCATATATAATTGGAATACATGTAAATATTGAAGCTAGTTAGAATAAGTATATAGAATTGGAATGCATGTGAAACTTGAAGCCAGTTTGAAGAAATGTATAGAATTTGAATGCATGTGAAGCTTGAATCCAGTTTGAATAAGTATATATAATTGGAATACATGTGAAGCTTGAATCTAGTTTGAAGAAATATATAGAATTAGAATGCATGTGAATATTGAATCTAGTTTGAACAAGTATATAGAATAATATTATCATTGATGTGAGCAACAATGTGACATCAAGAATAATGAGATAATTATTGAAATGTGTAGTTAGCAAAAGAAGAAAAGGATGTAGATGTGTACAATCTAAAAATAGAAAATATAGAGGATCGTCAAGATGCATTAAACTTCATAGTGAAAGAAGAATGAATGAGGAATAGTTTTAGTGCAAGAATTGTCAAACAATCACGGTGAAATTATTCATACAAGAGGAAAGAATTTGATGTAATAACCATACTTGAATAATAATTAACCTATATGTAGTACACTGATGATACAATAGAGAGAATTTGAATCCTCCATGAGTGATTCAAATTCCATGAATTGGGATGACTCCAAACATCACTAATTGTGGAAAAATTACTAGTGAAGGCTCACTAGTGTAACTCTTGACAACTGAAACACTTCACAATTGGTTAACTAACCAACGTAGGTGAGCAAAGGCACCCATATCCTTAAACCATGAAAAAGGTTCTCTAGAGTAACTGAATATGAACTGAGTGTGTCCCATCAGAGCATAACTCAACAAAGACTAGGGTGAACTAGTGATGGGAATCCCATGACTCAGTGTGGTATCCTAAAATACGGGGATTGGTCTATGGATATCCTAAACACATGTAAAGTGGCACATCAAGTGGTAGGTGTGACCTAGATAACATTTCCATGGCACTAATGAAGTGGAATAATATTCCTAAGCTAGGAATCTGACATTTAGACTATGTTGGACAAGGGAGGACTACAATAATCCTTACACCCCCACTTAATCCAAAATTGGAAAACCTGGGCCTTGGTAATTGAGACCAAAGGTCAACAATACAATCTAATGCAAAAAATTAATTACTCAATAAATAGAGGAAATGGGGAAAACCTCTTGGGAACAACCCCCCCCCTAAAAAATCAACAGGAGGGAACTAGATCAAGCTTTCACACTAAGAGACAAATTTCCCTTAGTAAAAAAAATATGTGAGAAAATTATTCATTTTGAACCTATGTAGAGAAGTAATGCAGTGTCATGGTCCTTGTGTGCACTAGTTTCCTGATATAGTGAATGTGAACCTCTCCATCTTCTTACAATTTGATGACAGAAAGGAAAAGAAATGTTGTTTCTTTTGTAACCAGAGTTGCATCTTTCGAACCTCTGTGACAGTATGGCAGAGTTCAACTTGAGATTCCATACATTGGGGGCTTTCTTGAGCCCATAAAATGGTTTCCCTATATTGTATACTAAGGAAGAATGATCAGTGTACCCATTAGGTTGTTCCATGTAGATTCATCTTCCAATTTACCATGTAGAAAGGGACTTTTGTATATTCTCTCTGGAGGAAGAGAGACACAATCTAATGTCTCATTATTCTGCCATGACTTATATCATTATATGTGGTTACCTACCTTGGTGAATCATGGCAAGCCACATTATAAAATTGTTGATCATACCCCACCATCATGTAGCACCTCTTTATGTGTTTCTAGAAACTCTCTTGTGTTATTTTTTCTTTAGATATGATTATTTTATCTAAATATTTATCTGAAAGAATAACAACTACAACAATATGCGTAAGATATAAAATATACACGAGACACAAATATTTTCACCTAGGAAACGATAAAGGAGAAAACCCTAAAAAACTTCGTTGAGATAGTAAGATGATCAAAAGCAGTAATAAGAAGTATTCAACTGCTATCAGTCTCCCCTAACTTTGTCTCTCTCCCTCTCTCATGCAAACTTGAGAGTGTGAGGTGTGTATAAATCAGGGAGAGCACCTCCCTATTTATATCTTTTCAACTCATTGACCAAACATAAAACTGGGGCCCACATGTCTTCCCTAATAGGGATAAGTTATCCCAGAGAGGCTACAAATACTAATTACATGATGTTACACTATGGACTATTTCCCCAACTTAAAATGGAGGTTGTACCTCAGGGTCTAGACATAAGTAAGACATCCCGCAACGGGGTAAACACATACCCAATGAGGGTGAAACAACATACAAATATAATACACACTGTAATATCTTCTGAAGCTACAAATACATAAAAAATCCCTATTAACTAGGAAGATATTCTCTCTCTTCACAAACATAAACATATCTAGTCAAGTTTTCATCACAGAGTGATCATCACTAAGTCATAGAGTCATCATAATAGTTGCTACCATCATCATCTTATTATTTGATCATTGTACCATACTATCTGTCAACAAAAGATTCTATAGAGACAACCCTTTCTAACGCTAGATGTAGGCCTAGTCCTCTGCCAGGTATTTATCACATATCGAGAAATCCATCATGTAGGAAATTTCCATGACCTTATTTAAATTACCAAGTAAATAACCTATGTATTTTGTCTTCTTCTCATCGTATCTATATCATCTCTTTTGTCCCGCACAAGACAAAACAAAACAAACAAAGCATCCATGGTCGACCTATGTTCTATTAGAGAACCAACTAGGTGCACCTCTCATTCTTCATGACCTTATCATCTCAACATGGGAACACACATATATGGATATATATGTAATGTCTCGATTTTAAATAATTGCATAGTAGGACAATTCCGTCAATCCTGCTAGTTTCCTAGATTGGATGGATACATTTGGAATTTTAATAAGGGAGATAATAGATGATGTTAAAATATTAGAATGTAATAAATATTTAATAATGGATCCAATTAAATAAATACAAGAGAAAATTGAATTTTCAATGGAGCATGGAGACACATGGAGATTATGGGCTCACACAAGCTAGAATGCCTATGCCACATAGCATCCCCCTCTTGTAATGTTGAATCGCACATGAAAAAAAAGGAAAGAGAAAAGAAATAAAGAGAGGAAAAAAAATTGGTCTCATGTTGTTATTCTGACATAGTAAGAAGTGAAGTCTCGTAGACTCGGTGTTTGGAGAAGACAATTAGTCTGTGGCAAGAAAGGGACTCTCTCAAAAGTATAAAACCGGTCGTAAGGAGTGCGACAATGTTGAAAGAAATACAGGAATCACAGATATGACAGTTTGATGTCATTAATTTGAAAAAATTGATAAATATTAGTGGCGTGATTTTTTGGTCACGTCTATGTTTATGGAAATAACTACGACTTAATGTCGCAGCTAATCGGTGTCATACATAAAAGTTTCCTTAAGTATTCATATGATCAACCCATGTGACTGAAAGGACATATTCCTTTCTATTGATCTCCCATTCATGTGAAGGACAGCCATGGAAAAATTTTGCACGTTATCAACCTTCATGCCCAAGATCATTTCATTTTGTTTGCATGAGAGAAGAGCAATTTTTTTTTTGCAACCTCAAGAGCTGGAGGAAATTGTTCAAAGCATGGTCATTTCAATCTTTAGTGCTAGTACAACTGTTCAATCTAAATTTGTGACTGCATCACCCACAATAATCATTAAATATATTGTGGCATACATCCCACTAAAACAGAAGGTTCCTCTAGTTGTTGAACAAGCTCCAATCAGACCATTAGGAAAATCAATTGCAGACCTACCAGAACCATCAGGAATTTCATGGGGAAAGTGCATAGGAAATAGAAAGTGAAAAGGAAAAGAAACAAAACCACCAAAACCACCACCAACACATGAGGAGGATGAAGAATATGAAACCATAAATGTTTTACCACCATATTTCCCACCAAGACGTGCGATTGCACCAAACGTCAAAATTCCAGCCAAGTCATAAGCCCCACTGGTAGCACCCATAGTGCCAGAAGGAGTTAAGGTGTTGAATAACATTCTTCCAAAACTGAAAAAGTTATCCTTCATCGACCACGATACAAGGAAACATAAATATTTGGACAGGAAGAATTATAGGATAACTGTACAAGACACACCAAATTCACCAAAGAGCTTGGTTCCACTGGAATGGGTGAGAGGACTAGACCAGTCTGGAATGTTGTCGTTGCTATACATGCCACACTTTGGCTGAACCACTGAAGTGAATACCTTTGTGTGATAGTCGTTAGTATCATTTTGTTAGCACCGGAATTGAGCCAAAGGTTGTAGAAGGCTTGCCCCCAGGTAACAACAAAACCACTTTCGAAGAGAGAAATGGACAGCTACTCTTTCAAGAGAGATCTCTCACCAAATGTTAACATTGCCAGATCTATATACAGGTGAAACTATAAATTATTTGTAAAATTGGTTGAAATAAAACACAGAACTATTGGGCGATGGAGTCAAGATATATAACAGAAATAATCAGAACTTAATTCAAGTAATTTCAACATGGGGGAAAGCTAGCCACTTGATCACATTCAATTCATAATTGTCTAGTGGAAAGGAGGAACATGAACAGACCATCAACATAGAGCATTGCAAAAAATGAAGTTCATATCAAATTTAGAAAAGAACTTTGGTGAATACCTGAAACAAAATACGGAGCATAGCAAGTATGAATTCCGAGCTCTTATACCCTAATTCTCAGATATGAAAGAAAACAAAATGGGAGATATAAACTGGAAAAAAATTCACATAAGAAAGGAAATAACAGACTGTAAGTGCGAACAACACATGAATCCCTGTATGAAAACGCTGACCTCGGCTCTGTAATTATATTAAAATTCCCTTGAAAAACACACACAATAAAATTACAATGGTTTCAACCCATTCTCCTTCTTTAGGAGGTATATTTATAATATTTGGTTTTCCTAGACCAACATCCGGGAATCAAAATTTGTTACAATTAGAAGGACATCCTCTAACAACCTCTTAGGTGGCACATTGGTTGTGACTTGCATGAAATGGCCAAACAATGAAATGTGAAACGTAGGATGAAATAGGCACGAGAGCATCCCATAATCCCATGTGGCGGGTGATGACTATACAAAGCTTTGAGAAAATCCACTGTTGGGAAGGGCATGCGATGTAGAGAAAATTTCCCATGTACCATCATTGTCACCTCTACAAGTGCACTTTGAGTTTGGGTGACCCATATTGTTGGATGACTCTCCATAAATTAGGACCAGGCATGTTCACAGCCATCATGTCGTATGCTTGCACTTGGAGCTAATTCATTTCTAGGTATGAAATCTTGGGGACTTTGGAGCATGCATCTTTAAAATCAAACAATAACTCAAAATCACTGACCAATGTGTCAAAAATGACCTTCCCTGATAACGCTTGTTGCATATCTCCAAATTTGTTGTGGTCTAATCGACAGTGCACTAGGCACTCCTCATACTCCGTTTGAGACATTAAAGGACCCTTTTCTTCCCAAAAAAAGGGGAGCCCTCTGCTTACCAATGGTCTGAATAACTTGACAACTTCTCAGACTTTGTGCTCGGTAACTTCTATTTTGGCCCGTACCATCTCCATGATCCTGTTCTTAGCCACTATCTTTTTGGCTCCAGAGACAATAGCGATCATTTTTTGAAAACCATATCTTCTAGCGGACCCGTCTGACATAGAGCTCAAGATTGTTATGGAATTCTTCGTGGTCACCAAGGGCCTTTTGTTCACTTCAGATGATACTATCTGGGCTTGTTTCTTGGCTTCTCTCATAGAATTTTCCTGATCTTCAATAATATCTAGGTAGGGCCGGAATTTGTCAGCTTCCATGATGATTTGATCCTAGATCAAATGCCCAGCACCATGCAAGGCAAGTTTGCTGACCACCTGTTGGCTCAATTTAGCATTTTGTTGAGCCAGTTCTTGGAATTTATCCTCTACCTTTTCTCTTCCTCGTTCCTCTTTAAATCTTTCCTTTTCTAGTTCATCAATCTATTGTTTCAGTTTAATGAGCTCGGTATCCTTTAATCCTATCTGGGACATTGCTCTAGAGAGGAAGTTGGTATCTATCTCTCCAGCCATACCTATGGACTGAATTGTATTCTCCATGCTTCTACTTTGAAGCTCATTTTCCTTCATTGCTAATTTGTTTTTCAATTCTACCTCACTATTCTTCAAAATACAGGCATTTTCTTCCCACTATCTCTCTTTTTCTTCAAGCTTCAGTAGCTTAACCTTGCAGTCAATAAGCTCATATTTCAATACCTCCTTTTTCCTTTCAAAGTCAGCCAATTCATCTACTTAAGAAAGCTGGGTGTTAGGGATTTTTAACTTCCTTTTCAAGGTCTGGATCTCCTTTTCTTTGTCATTGATCAATTTATGATCCAAACTCCCTTTCTGCATAGATCATTCTATTTTCATAGCTTCCTTTTGTAAGTTGTTGATTTGGGTTTTGAGTGCTTTATTCTCCACTCTCACCTTCCTTAATAGATTTGAATTTTTCGCCCTATTCTCCTCCAACTTAGACATATATATGGTAGCTTTAAGTAGTCTGGTATTCATTATATCCCCAGTCTCTTTTTTAGGTGTATTATGTCAGTAGTGGGAACCTTTGAAAGGTTCACACTGACCTCGAACACCTTGTTCCACATTGCCAAGGCTAAGTTAAGGGTATCAGTGGCATGATCCCTTACAGTTTTCAGTGCCACATTGGGGTGAGGCAACCGTGAGGCTTCACTGTATAGTTCTATTGTTTTCTCGAAGGTTTTATCAGCCCTCTCTTGGTAATACCTCAGCCATTATTCTTTGGATGCATGCTTTCTCGGAGTCTGTCCATCAAATATATACTCTTGTATTTGTAATTCGGCTACCTCGGGATCTTCCTGCCACTGTTCTTTTATTAAATTCTTCTTCTTTTCTTGTCCCCTTTTGACCTGCACCAAATGTTGTCTCAGTTTCACCTTCTATTTCTTGGGCATGTTGGCAGTGTCCATTTCTTTAGTGTCCATGGTCCCTTGATCCCCTCTTTTCATTGAACTTGCTGAATAGCTGACTAGTGATGAGAATCCACCTACTATCAAAGCTACTGTAGCCAACTCTCTTTGGGGAGAAAGTACCCCTGGTAGCTGTGAATTAGTGTCCTGTTCTGCGTTGGTTTCCATTAGGGCAGGATTAGGGAAATCATCCCAATTCACCACTTTATTGCATGTTCTATGGAAAACTCCATGCCTCTAAGCAATTTGGTGACTAGGGGAAAAGCAGCCCTACTTCTAACGGTGTATGGTTTTAATTCCCATGGAAAAATCAAACTTGAACTTTTCTTAAAGTTCAAGAAGTGTTCTTCTTCGAAAATGAGCTTCTGCCGGATTAATTATAGGGAGAAAACTCTGGGGGTTATAAAAGCTAGCAGGATGTAGGGTGGATGTATGAAGCCATACAACCTTATGGTCATTTCAAATTCTGTGAAGAACTAGTCTCCTATCTTCTTGCTATTTGACAATTGCAGCATTTGTCTCATCTCAAGAAACACCGTAGGTAGCCTTTCCTGAAAGAAGAGTTCATATATTTTGGCCATCAACTAGTTCATGAATTTACAGTAATCCGTGGCCATATCAGCAAAGATTGCCAATTCTGGTACTTGTAGGTCCTCCTCATTATAGGCTACGAACATCCTCAGTAAAAGGGACTGGAATTTGAACATTCTAGTGTCGTGGAAGTTCGTTAACTGAGAACGGATGTTCTTGGCAAGGAACTCATCAAATTTAAGGCAACAAGACTGACCAAATTGTCCAGAAAATTCAGGTTCAGCCAAACAAGTACTTAAGACAAACAAAAGACTTAGCAATTACTCTGGGACGTACGCATCGATATCTATACCTAGGAAATGACTGGCCAAGGAAATACACCACTGAGTTTCTTCATTGAATTGGTTGAGGTCGATAGGGTAAGATAGGTCGATGGGTTCTTCGTTGGGTTTAGAACAGGCCTTCAGGAAGGCTTCTTTACTTTCATCAGTAGACTCTCTAAAACAACATACAATGTCTTCTTCTCGGTAGTCTTGGGATATATGGGTGAATTCATTTGGGATATCCATGGTTTTGCGGACAACAGAAGCTTGAATTTGGAAAATGATTTTGGACTTAGACTTATTCATAATAACACCTTCGGTGACAGAGAAATTATTTGCACACCATTCAACAAATTCAGGGAAATGAGGGGTTTGGTCGATAGAGAAGAAGTGGAAGAAATATTTAAAAACACCGCAGGTATCTCTACCTCAATTCTTAAGAGCTTCCAATTTGCCTCTGCAAGTTTCAATAGATTCTCCCACTAAGATGGTATCAAAAATCTCAACATTTTCGTCCAATAGGCTCTCTTCTGTCCTCTGACCTGTTGCCTCAGGCTCTACATCATCTCTCACTCCTACCACTCCTATTTCGTCCATTTTTCAACTAACACTGAGGAGGTATCAAGGGCTTACCTTGTTCTATAGCATAGTCTCCTGGCCAGTCCAGGCTGGCACTCTGGATGTGGTTGGATATTCGACGGCTTAGAGGTTTCAGAAAAGACAAATCTTTGCAGCTTTGTGTGGGACTTCTTTATAGCTTTTCACCCAATCATAACTTTCGTGCATTTCTTAGGCGGTTTGTACTGTAGATTTTACCCTTCATGTCCTAAACTGTAGATACGTGGGGATCCTTCATGCCACGTCTTTCCTTACCTAGTGCGCACGCAACCCAACTGTTGATTGAAACCAACTTTCTTCACAACCCTCGATCCAAATGGACCCCACCATTCTTCGCAAAGTGAGGTCCTATTTTCCTCCGTGCTACTCTAGATGGTGAAATAAACTATGAACACCGATCTCCCTCTGATCCCATACACACAGTCAATCGAAATGGCCCATACCACTTTTCACAATCCTCAATCACTGCTTTTGTCCTCACTTGTTTGGGATGCGAAATCATTCTCAGACGTAGATCTTCTTGGGTTCCAATATCGACCGTTGGATGCATCCATTCTTTAAACTATTTTGCAAATCTGAAGAAGCATCTTGGGTCAGGCATGTTTGTCATGTGAAACGGTTTGACACTGTTGATCTACTCTCTGATCATCCTCATCCTTTGATCATGACTCCCCTTTGATGCCTCCAGTGCATCCAATGCTTTGTTCTTAGCCTTGCTTCCACTATCCACAGACCATCTCACTGTATTTTGACGTTCACCACCAAGGCTTACCCTAAGGCTGAGCGCTATCTTGTGTGTGCCCTTAGCTCTTTCTACAAATACTATGTTGCCTTCTCAACACTTCTCGGTGGGGCTGAAGGATGCGAGTATCACTTATGCTCAAAATCTAACAGAGTGTTAACAACCGGCTCCTCGAGGGATGCTATCCTCCCAGTGAGGTAGCAAGGAACCCCCAGACTAGTCACCTCATCCATTGAGAACCTCCTATTATTTTATTTCCTGAAAGAAAAACAAACTTCAAAAGAATGGTTACCTCTTCTGATCTTAGGGCCTTCTCCACAAGCTTCAAATATTCTGATTCACCATCCGTACTGATTAAAACACAAGACATATTTACACTATGATACATGGACCTAAGTCCCTTTATTCCAAGTCGTGCGTCAGGAACCTCCCATTCACCGTGCCTCCTTCATACTGCAACCCATACGGATACTGCAAAATGAAGGCATTGTCTCCTCTATGCACCGTGATAAGATAAGGGCCTACCCACAAATTGTCAAATTTTCTATGCTTCCATTTGTCTTCGTGAGGAGCATCCCATTTCAACACCAAGTCATCGAGTTGGAAAACATGTTCTTTTACTCTCCTGTTGAAGGTATTCTTCATTTTCTCCTAGTGTATCTGGACTTTCTCATAAGCCTTGTCCCTTACTTCATTAAGCTCAATGATCTGGTTGATCCTTCTTTGAATGGGATTGGGCTCGTCCAATAGATCCCATAATAACTTCATGACTAGAATGCCTAAAGAAGCAGGAAAAATTACTTCGGCTCCATACACTAACTAAAACAGGGACATACCAATGGCCCTTTTGGTGTTGATTCGGTCGGCCCACAAGGCATATTTCAATTTAGTGTGCCAATCTTTCTTGTTATCCTCCAAAAACTTCTTAATGATCATCAGAAGGATTTTGCTAGAAGATTCGACCAACCCATTCCCCTGTTGGTAATAATCCATAGAGTGATTTAGGCTTATATGGTACTTATGGAAAATATTGATCATCTTTCTAGATTTAAACATAGGGGTGTTGTTGGTCACAATCTGCCTCGGACAGCCGAACCTTGCCAGAATATTATTTTCTATGAAATCCATTATCACTTCTTCTGTAGCTCTCCTGGTGGGTGTGGCCTCAATCCACTTTGTGAAATAATCAGTGGCAGTAAGAATCCACTTATGCTACCCGGAGGAGTTTGGATTTATCTCACTGATGAAATATAACCCCCACTGCTAGAACAGAGCTTCGACAGATATCAGGTTGAGGGGGAGAGACACCACCTTTCTTTTCCCTTCAAAAATTTGACACTGGTGGCATTTAGTCATTTCCTTATAGACATCTGAGAACAATGTTGGACAATAAAACCCTTCTCTTAGAATTTTGTTCATGGTAAATTTCCAGGAATGGTGTCCTCCACAATCTCCTTCATGAAATTCCTTTTCCATGCGTTGAGCTTCGTCCTCCAGAAGACAATTCAGCAGTGTCCCCCTGAGGTCTTTCCAGAAGAGATATTGTTCTATGATACAAAAATTTTCAGCTTTTAGTTTTATGGATCTAGCCCAGGTTTTTCTTACCCCAGCAGGGGGTTGTAAATTCTATAATACAAAAACAATGTCAACATACCAAGGAGACGCAGAGAAATCAGTCTTCACCTACACCTCTGCTTCTTCCTGACTAAGATGACAAGCTAGAAAATTCAGCTGCAGAGAGTCACAATGGGAGTCTGTAATCATCCTAGCCAATCCTTTCCCTTTGATCAACTTCATGGGCTTGATTTCTATGTCATATTCCAGGAGCACTGCAACCCATTTAGCTCTCTTTCCTTCCGGGTCAGGCTGTGTAAGTATGCTTTTCACTACACTACAAGGTACATAGGAAATTATGTGGGAATGGAGGATGTAGATTCTGAAATCCTTCAAGGCTTTAACCAAGGCATAGGCTTGTTTTTCCATTATACTATATTTATGTTCTCCATCTCTTAATATCTTACTGAAGAACACAATGGGATGTTCTTCACCTCGATCATTCTTTTGCAGCAACACTGCCACTACAGTGTGTTCTGAGGCACAAGAGAATACTAAGAAATCCTTTTCAAAATATGGGCTGATCAGAATAGGAGCTTCTGAAATGGCATGTTTTATATCTTTGAAAGCCTTCTTGGCTCCCACTGTCCACTTAATTTCATGATCTTTCCTTAACATGTAAGTAATGTCCATCAGGATTTTGGCGAAGCTAGGGATGAATCTCCTCAAGAAGTTGACTTGACCAATGAAAGATTGGATTTCTTTCTTGCTCCTTGGTTCCTCCACTTTCAAAATGCCTTTTACCCTGTCTGGATCGATCCTGATTCCTTCCTTTGAAATAATGTGCCCCAACAACTTTCCTTCTTCCAAAGCGAAGTTCAACCTTCTAGGGTTCAAGGAAATGCCATATTTCCTACATTTAATGAAAACTATTTCTAGGTGCCTAATATGATTTTTATCCCACCTCTAGTATACAGTAATTTCGTCCATGTATATCACCACAAATTTGTCTCTCTCATCTGCAAAAGCAATATCCATGGCACGTTGGAAAGTTTCTTTAGCATTCATTAACCCAAACGACATCTTTGCATACATGAATGTACCCGAAGGTGTGGTGAAAGCAGTTTTTTCTTGGTATTTAGGCAACACCTTCACCTGATTGTACCTGAAAAAACCATCCATAGTGGATATCCTCTCTGAGCCTACCACCCTCTGCAGGATCTGGTCCATCTTTGGCAATGGGTAGTTATCTTTCAAAGAAACTTTATTTAAATTCCTGAAATCTATGCATAACCTTATTTCCCCATCTTTTTTTGGACAGGAACCAAATTGGCTACCCATTTTGAAAACCTCAAAGTTACTATTATCTTCACATCAAACAAACTCTTTACTTATTTTTGAATAATGGGTACTAGCTTCAGATTAATCCTCCTGAGTTTTTTCCTGAATGGTTTTTCTCCAGGTTTAATCGGAATAGTATGTTGTATGATGGAAGTGTCATATTCTTTGAGATATTCATAACTCCACGCAAACACATCCGTGTACTTTTTCATTAAGTTCACATACCCTTCTTTTTATTTAGTGGGAAATTTCTTGGACAATTTTACAATTTTGGGGTCACCTTCAGCGCCAATATCTACATCTTCAATGGCATCCATGGCAGGCTCAACCTTAGGATCCTTGGCTACATCATTTTGGTCAAAAATATATTATAAAGGGATCAGGCCCCTGGGAATATGATTTCTTTTTTATTGGACTATATCCCTGCCTCCCAAGGAATCCTTCAGGGTTCCCGTCCCAATGGCTTCTTCCCCTTCCTCTTCAACATCTAATAACCTTTTGGGGTCAGCGCCACCTTCATCAATGTGAGTGTTCACAAAGTCACCAGACATCTCCATAAATCTTTTGATCTTCATATCGTCTTCAAAGACTTTCCAATATTTAGTGTTATCTGGTATGGAAGGTCTATTTAAAATCTCCACTTTATATTTATTTTTACCTGTCATAGGAGCTTCAAATTTTCCTGTTGTAGTCGCCAGAGAGTCTACTACTGCATTCTCGTCTCTGGGAATCACCTGGACCATGTGTTCAGTGAAGAAATTTCCAAACATATCCCATACCTCATTCCGGTAGGCTCTCATTCTTGTATGTTTATTTTGATAGATATCATTCACTTGATTTACTACAAGCTCTGAGTCCCCAAAAATTTGGACCCTTTTCGCTCCTAAATCTTCCAGCACATGTAAGGCCAGCAACAGGTCCTCATACTCTGCTACATTGTTAGAGCATTCAAATACCAACTTATAAGAGTAGGTTTTGGTATCTTCAGTGGGGGAGATTATAACACAACTGCACCAACACCCGCTTTAGACATCGGGCTGTCGAAATAAATCTTCCACGGTCCTTCATACATTTGCTTCCTTTCAACTTCCAACTCGCTGGTCTCTTTTTTATATTTTTGTGGCACAATGATTTCTGAGCTGCAAGGAGATATATCATTGAAGAAAATGGAGGACCCCAAGTCCGTGTTGATGGCATAAACATGATGGATGTCGGATTGAGTCTGACTGCTCACGATGTAAGGAAACCTCTTCTGCTTTCATTCCAAATTGGAATTGTTGCATAGGTCATGTCCATTTGCAAGCTACCTTTCAGCTTCGAAGCCTAAGATCTTGACAGCAAAATACCAAACTTGGGAGGAATGTCAGCCACAACGACATCCATGACTACAATTTTAGATGGAAACTTATTTAAAGATACCACCATGTCTTTGATCAGTCCTAGACATTTCACCCTTTTAGAATCAAAGGAATATAGGTCTTCATAAGGCCTTGTAATTTCCAACCCCAGGCTTTCCACCACTCCCTTTGGCATCAGATTATGTGAGGCTCCCGAATCCAGCATAGCATTGTGTAACACCATATCATGCACATTCAAGCTCATGTAAAAGGGGGGCACCTCCTTGTCGTCCTTGTCCACGTTGTCAATCTTAGACCCCATAATAATAGTAGGGTTGTCCTCGGTCAAATCTAAGATGTCAAGGTGATCTTCTCCTTGATTTGCACTCATCGTTGTTATAGTGTCCCTGTACTCCTGATTCCCCAATAATTCATTGAAAGGAATCAAGACCTTTAGCTTAGCTAGATTGTTTTGGAGATTAAACATGGGAGGGGTTTTGCCTAGTTCGGCAGGTGCCACTGGCTCCAACTCTCTCACATTACTATTCCCTTTTTCCACTTCTCTGGGTGCCATCGAACCTTTTTGTTTTTGATTTCCTTTCTCAGGGCTAGTCTGACTACTAGAAGGCTGGTCTGAGTTTAGCCCTCCCTTATGTACAATAACATCGCCAGCAGAGTCACCACCCTTTTTATGTATAGCAACATCTCTACTCCTTAGCTTGATCTTCCTAACATCATCTATAGCATGCATATACCCTTTATGATATTTCTCCAATTCCTCAGTCAAGGTCTTGTCATCCACCTGAGCGAACATATCATCTTCCTCTTCAGTCAAGTAGTAGATTTTAGAGTCCAAATCGCCGAAATGATGGATATGGTCTTTAGTGGATTCAACTTCATCTTTGGCAGCCACATAGTTTTCAAGGAAAGGAGGCTTGATTGGATGCTCTTTTTGGTTTCTCAAATTCCTCACATCCCTTGGTCTATTTGGTTGGAACGAGGGAGGGACTTGCCTCCTAAAATTGGGATTCCTTATTTGAGGCTCGTTCTACTCCCAGTTCACTAGCTTAGACTCCACTATTATCCTGTCCATCAACTTTTGCATATTTTTTAGCATCATCTCAAATTCTATATCACTGGATGAAGAGGCGGAAGTAGAGGTGTGTTTTTCTTCTCTACCTTTCCTTTTGTTGATCTCTGCCCTTGGTTTAATTTTCCCACATGCCATCATATTGGCCTCTACTTCTAGGGCATCAGTGAACATGGATGGGAGAGTGTTTGACTTTATTTCTCTCAATAATAGGGAAAAATCATTATCAAAGGCATAAGCATAATGAAGTTTAGCTGTGCCATTTGAAGGGTTGATATCGGAAAGTATTGAGTTATAGAACCGCATGAATCTGCTAGAAAACTCATGGACTGATTCAAAACCTCCTTTCTTGAGATTGTTGTATTGAGACAAGACCTATAAAGGGCTTTGTTTATCATCCCATATTTCTAGAAATATGGTTTGAAATTCGACGAAGCTATGCATAGACCTAGTTGGAAAATATTTGTACCATTTCTTGGCTTCCCCAAATAAACTCTGAGCGAACAACCGCATTTTGACATCTTCATCATCCACCTCTTCCAGTTCGATGAAGTCATTGAAATTATCCACATGGTACCTTGCTGATACATTCCCCTCCCCATCATAGAGTGTGATTCTTTGGGCATAATTCATAGGGAAGTCTTGTAGAACTAGAGGTAAGGCTAACGGGGCAAATCTAGCAGCAGCCATTGGGGTAGGTCGGTTAGGAACAGACAGGGGGTTGGGAAACTAGGTGTTCTGAAAGATAGGGGCTATCTCTTTAGCTTTTGGTGGGTTTCTAAGTTCATCCAAAAAGAGTCAAGAAGATAGGATTGCAGCATATTAGGGTCAACCCCGGCGTTTCTTATGTTGGATTCAGATTTAGATTTAGTTAGCAGTTTTTCAGCCCTAACCCCCCACTCGGGTTCAACTAAACTGTACAAAGCTTGAGATGATGAAGTATCAAAAAATGGAGAATTCAATTTCTCTTTATTTATGTTCCTAAGTATTCTTTCTAGATTATCCACACTGAGTGAAGTTTTGGTATCAGAGTTACCTCTTGTGTGGATCTTTCTGGAAACAATGATATCTACTGTGGTACTAGTCGAAATAGGTGTGGAGTCACTAGGACAAACATACAACCTTCTAGTGAATTCAGAAATTTTTGTTTTCCCACAAAAATCCCGTTCTTCCTGCTCACTGGTCTCCTCAGTGGAGTTTCCAAGGCAAATGATACAACCTTCTTCACATGTATGAATCTTTGTTTTCCCATGGAGACTCTTTATCCTTCGAATATTTGTCGTTCTTCCCATGGATGATATTCAATCTCATCTCCGGCAATGGCGCCATTTTGTTATCACTGGAATTGAGCCAAAGGTTGCGGAAGGATCTCTCCCATGTACCAACAAAACCACTTTCGAAGAGACAACTAGCCTTCTACTCTTTCGAGAGGGATCTCTCACCAAATGTTAACAATGGCAGATCTATATACAAGTGAAACTATAAATTGTTTGTAAAATTGGTTGAAACAAAACATAGAACTATTTGGCGATGGAGTCAAGATATATAACAGAAATAATCAGAACTTAATTCAAGTGATTTCAACACAGGGGCAAGGTACCCACTCAATCACATTCAATTCATAATTATCTGGTGGAAAGGAGGAACATGAATAGACCATCAACATAGAGCATTGCAAAAAATGAATTATGTATCAACTTTAGAACAAAACTTTGGTGAATACCTAAAACAACAGATAGAGCATAGCAAGTATGAATTTCGATCTGTTATACCCTAAGTCTCATATATGAAAGAAAACAAAATGGGAGAGATAAATTGGAAAAACATTTACATAAGAACGGAAATAACAGACTGTAAGTGCGAACAACACATGAATCCTTGTATGAAAACGCTGACCTCAGCTCTGTAATTATATTAAAATTCCCTTGAAAAACACACACAGCAAAATTACAATGGTTTCAACCCCTTCTCCTTCTGCAGGAGGTATATTTATAATATTTGGTTTTCCCAGACCGACATCCGGGAATCAAAATTTGTTACAATCAAAAGGACATCCTCTAACAACCTCTTAGATGGCACATTGGCTATGACTTGCATGAAATGGCCAGACAATGAAATGTAAAACACGGGATGAAATAGGCACAAGAGCATCCCATAATCCCATCTGGCAGTTGATGACTGTACAAATATCTGAGAAAAGTGACCATTGGGAAGGGCATGTGATGCAGAGAAAATTTCTCGCATACCATCATTGTCACCTCTATGAGTGCACTTTGAGTTTGGGTGACCCATATTGCTAGATGACTCTCCATAAATCAAGACCAAGCATGGTCGCAACCATCATGTCATATGCTTGCGCTTGGAGCTTTGTCAATTCTGGGTATGAAATATTGGGGATTTTGGAGCATGCAGCTTTAAAATCAAACAATACCTTGAAATCACTGGCCAATTTGTCAAAAAATACCTTCCCTGACAACGCTTGTTGCATATCTCCAAATTTGTTGTGGTCCAATCAGTAGTGCACTAGGCACTCCTGATACTCCTTGTGAGACATCAAAAGACCCTTTTCTTCCCAGAAAAAGGGGATCCCTCTGCTTACCAGTCATCTGAATAACTTGATTACTTCTTGGACTTTGTGCTTAGTAACTTCTATTTTGGCCCATACCGTCTCCATCATCCTGTGCTTAGACACTATCTCTCTGGCTCCAAAGACAAAGGAAATCTTGTTTTGAATACCATATCTGCTAGCGGACCCATCTGACATAGAGCTCAGGAATATTATGGCATTCTACACAGTCACCAAGGGCCTTTTGTTCACTTATGTCGATACTATCTGGGCTTGTTTCTTGGCTTCTCTCATAGCATTTTCCTGATCTTCAATAATATCTAGGGAGGGCCAGAATTTGTTAGCTTCCATGATGATTTGATCCCAAATCAGATGCCTAGCGCCTTGAAAGGAAAGTTTGCCACCCACTTGTTGGCTCAATTTAGCATTTTGTTGAGCTAGTTCTTGGCATTTCTCCTTTTCCTTTTCTCTTCCTCGTTCCTCTTTAACTCTTTCCTTTTCCAGTTCCTCAATCTATTGTTTCAGTTTAATGAGCTCGGTATCCTTTAATCCTATCTGGGACATTGCTCTAGAGAGGGAGTTGGTATCTATCTCTCCATCCATACCTGTGGACTGAATTGTATTCTCCGTGCTTCTGCTTTGAAGCTCATTTTCCTTCATTGCTAATTTGGTTTTCAATTCTGCCTTGCTATTCTTCAAAAGCTAGATATCTGCTTCCCAGTGTCTCTCCTTTTATTCAAGCTTTAGTAGCTTAGCCTTGCAGTGAGTAAGCTCGAAGTTCAATACCTCTTTTTCCCTTTCGAAGTCATCCAATTCATCTGCTTTAGCGAGCTGGGTGTTAGGGATTTTTAACTTCCTTTTCAAGGTCTGGATCTCCTTTTCTTTGTCATTGAGCAATTTCTGAGCCAAACTCCCTTTCTGCGCAGATCCTTCTATTTGCATAGCTTCCTTTTGTATGTTTTTTATTTGGGCATTCATTGCTTTATTCTCCACTCTCGCCTTCCTTAAAAGATTTGAAGTTTTCTCCCTATTCTCCTCCAGCTTAGACATCTGTATGGTAGCTTTAAGCAGTCTCGTATTTAGTATATCCTCAGTCTCATTGTTCAGGTGTATGATGTCAGTAGTGGGAACCTTTAAAAGGTTCACACTGACCTCAAATACCTTGTTCCCCATTTCTAGGGCTAAGTTAAGGGTATCAGTGGCATGATCCCTTACATTTTTCAGTGCCACATTCGGGTGAGGCCACCACGACGCTTCTCTGTATAGTTCTATTATTTCCTCCAAGGTTTTATCATCCCTCTCTCGGCAATACCTCAGCCATTATTCTTTGGACGCATGCTTGCTCGGATTCTGTCTGTTAAATATATACTCTTGTATTTGCAATTCGCCTATCTCCAGCTCTTCCTGTCGCTATTATTTTATTAAATTCTTCTTCTTTTCCTATCCCCTTTTGACCTGCACCAATTGTTGTCTTGGTTCCACCTTCTATTTCTTGGGCATGCTAGCAGTGTCCATTTCTTCAGTGTCCATGAGCCCTGGATCCCCTCTTTTCATTGAACTTGCCGAATAGCTGACCAGTGATGAGAATCCACTTGCTATCACAGCTACTGTAGCCAACTCTCTTTGGGGAGAAACTACCCTTGGTAGCTATGAACTAGTATCTTGTTCTGTGCTGGTTTCCATTGGGGCAAGATTAGGGAAATTGTCCCAATTTGTCGCTTCTCTAAGTCTAGGTATCTTAGTGTGCTCAAAGGGCCTGCATTTGTGAGCTTTCCTTCTTTTGGAAATCACCTAGTGAGGATCATGATTTATTGTTTGTTCTGTGGAAAACTCCATGCCTCTAAGCAAGTTGGTGAGTAGGGACAAAATAGCCCTGCTTCTAACTGTGTATGGTTTTAATTCCCATGGAAAAATCAAACTTGAACTTTTCTTAAAGTTCAAGAAGTATTCTTCTTCGACAATGAGCTTCTGCCAGATTAATTCTAGGTAGAAAAACTTGGGGGTTAGAAAATTTAGCAGGATGTAGGGTGGATGTACGAAGCCATACAACCTTATGGTCATTCCAAATTCTACAAGGAACCAGTCTCCTATCTTCTTGATATTTGACAGTTGCAGCATTTGTCTCATTTTAGGAAACACCCTAGGTAGCCTTTCCTGAAAGAAGAGTTCATATATTTTGGCCATCAACTAGTTCATGAATTTACAGTAATCCATGGCCATATCAGCAGTGATTTCCAATTCTGGTACTTTTAGGTCCTCCTCATTATAGGTTATGAACATCCTCAGAAAAAGGGACTGGAATCTAAACATTCTAGTGTCATGGAATTTTGTTAACTGAGAATGGATGTTCTTAGCTAGGAACTTATGAAATTTAAGGCAACAAGACTAACCGGATTGTCCAAGTAATTCAGGTTCGGTCTAACAAGTTCTTAAGACAAACAAAAGACTCAGCAATGACTCTAAGACATACGCATCAATATCTAGACCTAGGAACTTACTAGCCAGGGATATACACAACAGAGTTTCTTCATTGAATTGGCTGAGTTCGATAGGGTAAGATAGGTCGATGGGTTCTTCATTAGTTTTAGAACAGGCCTTCAAGAAGGCTTATTTACTTTCGTTAGTAGACTTTCTAAAACAACATACAATGTCTTCTTCTCTATAGTCTTGGGATATATTGGTGAATTCATCTAGGATATCCAAAGGTTTTGCGGATGACAGAAGCTTGAATTGGGCAAAGGATTTTAAACTTAGACTTATTCATAATAAGGCCTTCAGTGACAGAGAAATTATTTGCACACCATTTGACATATTCAGGGCAATGGGGCGTTTGGTCGACAAAGAAGAAGTGGAAGAAATATTTAAAAACATTGCAGGTATCTCTACCTCGGTTCTTAAGAGCTTCTAATTTGCCTCTGGCAATTTCAATAGCTTCTCCCACCAGGATTGTATCAAAAATATCAACATTTTCTTCCAACAGGCTCTCTTCTGTCCTCCAACCTGTGGCCTTAGGCTCTACATCATCTCTCACTCCTACCACTCCTATTTCATCCATTTTTCAACTAACACTGAGGAAGTATCAAGGGCTTACCTTGTTTTTTAGCACAATCTCCTGACCGGTCCAAGCTGATGCTCTAGATGTGGTTGGATATTCAATGTGTTCGAGGTTTCAGAAAAGACAAATCTTTGCAGCTTCGTGTGGGCCTTCTTTATAGCTTTTCACCCAATCATAACCTTCGTGCATTTCTTAGGCATTTTATACCATAGATTTTATCCTTCACATCCTAAACTGTAGATACGTGGGGTACTTCATGCCACGTTTTTCCTTACCTAGTGCATGCACAGCCCAACCATTGATCGAAACCGACTTTCTTCACAGCCGTCGATCCGGACGGACCCCACCATTCTTCGCAAAGTGAGATCCTGTTTTCCTCTGTGCTACTCTAGATGTCGAAATAAACTATGACCACCGATCTCCCTCTGATCTCATATGCACCATCGATCAAAATAGCTTGTACCACTTTTTACAATGTTGAATCGCTGCTTTCATCCTCACTAGTTTGGGATGCGAAATCGTTCTCAGCCGCAGATCTTCTTGGGTCCCAATATCGATCGTTGGATGCATCCGTTCTTTAAATTGTTTCACAAATCTGAAGAAGTGGCTTGGGTTGGGCATGTTTGCTATGTGGAATGGTTTGACACTGTTGATCTGTCCTCTGATCATCCTCAGCCTTCGATCATGACTCCCCTTTAACGCCTCCAACGCACCCAATGTTTTCTTCTTAGCCTCGCTTCCCCAATCCGCATACCATCTCGATGGCTTTTGACGTTCACCAACAAGCCTTACCCCAAGGATGAGTGCTATATTGTGTGTGCCCTCAGCTCTTTCTACGAATATTGCGCTACCTTCTCAACACTTCTTGATGGGGCTGAAGAATGCGAGTATCACTTATGCCCAAAATTTAACAGAGTGTGACCACATTTCATGGATGATACCTTTGGCTAGAATAAGTACATTGGGTGTATGTTAAGCTCATCGTAGCGATCACATGACTCATGTTGGACAGTATAGATCAATTTCCATATTTATGAAAAGACCACGACACCGTGATGACAACAAGGGTTAAGGATAAGTATGAATTCAATACGGGAAATAGAGGGTTCCTAATCTCTTCCATTAATTAATTTACAGTTCACTTTGCTACAAAGGTATTGTTTGATAAAATGTTACACAAGATGCAACTGACCGAGTGTATTGTAGGTACGGTTGTGCTAATCGAACTCTATGCGGAGGGAGCTTAGATTAACTGGTTGAAATTCTTGATGAATGAATTTCTAGAAGACGTAGATGAGTCACAGGAATATGGTAATCCTTTATACTATTCCTAGTTGTTGATTTCATTTATTGTCTGGTCTGACCCACCAAACTACCAAGCGGTAGATATGCCCGTTTGTTGCAGAGGATCTAGATACCATAATATTTGGTTCACAAAGGATAACAAGAACAAGAAATGGGATAATAATATCGCATTTTTTATGCATGGAGAGGCCGTGAGGCATCAGGTGTGGAAGCATTCACAAAGGATCACAAGAACACGAAGCAGGATAATAATATCAATTTTTTTATGCATGGAGAGGTCATAAGGAATCAGGTGTGAAAGCAGGCAAGATTATAGATGACACTGTTAAATGGTTCTGCTAAATTTTTAATTTTCATGTTAGTTTGCATTATGTTTTTATACATCCACGAAAAGATCCACAACGCCAATGATTGGTGACACAGTTTTTATTGACTAAAGAAGAAGTGGAATCCATTGTCCAAGAATGGTAAAAATAATGTTGTGTCCCTATTCCATATGACCAAATATTAAATCAATACCTAGAACATGAAAACCCACCATCATAGCAACAGAAAGATCAAGAAGCAGACCTAGAAGTAGATGTGCAAAATCCCAATCCAACCTGGAGTGGCTCAAGCTCAACTCCCACGAATCCAGTCATGGGAGACAAGAGGAAATAGGAATAAACAGAGCATGTGAAGTCCAAAAGAAAGAAAATAAAGGTTGAAAGAACTGTCGATACCGTCAGCATTGATGGGGAAGACTTTATGTTGTTAACTGAAGTAGTGGAAAATTCACGTAGACAAGTTTTCAGAATATAGATAAGCAATAGACAGAGCTAACAAGTATTATTATTGATTTGTTGAATGTACTCTACATAGCCGTTGTAAAGGTTACAATTGCAGTAGATTATACGCCACAGAGAACTGAGTTGCAAGATATACCTGGACCTTCACAATAACAACAACTTGATATGCCAATGTCAATTCCTCGAATCAAAGTGTAAGTGTCAGGATAAGTACTTGATATAGGAATCCTAGAATTCAATGTTGTGGCCAAGAGCATAGGGAATATAACAATATACTTTTCATAGATGCATATGACTGAGTTATATGCAATATAGAATGCCGCGGTTGCAGAAATGAAATTAAGAGAAGGCACCTTGATTAAGTAGGAGAAGATAGAAAAAAGAAGTGTTAATAAAATGAAGAAAACAATGCGAGAGACATAGTAAAAACAAAAAAAAAATGGGAAGAAAACAGGATTATGTTGGGGGTGAATCCACGGACCTGGGTAACACTTTTTGGCAAGCGCATTTCGGCAAAAACAGAAAAATGCACCTCGGTCGAGGGCTTGTTAAGCCCTCGACCGAGGTCTTAATATCTCGACCGAGGTTTTATCAATCCCTCGACCGAGGTATCTAAATACCTCGGTCGAGGTATTTAAATACCTTGACCGAGGTATTTAGGGCTTTACAAACCCTCAGTCGAGGTATTTAAATACCTCGACCGAGGTATTTAGATACCTCGGTCGAGGGCTTAAAAAAACAGACTTAGCCCTCATTCAAACAAATGAAAAATATCCTGTGCCTTGCAGAGGTGTAAACCCTGCCATTCCTAGCACATAACTGAGCGGAGTTGATACCCATAAATTCACCAACTAATCTTCTATCCATTGAGGTATCATACACACATTTTGGAATTCATATGCAATTTATTTTTTAATTACTTCTAAAACTTATACTTAGAAAACCACACTGCAACTTCAAAGCAGCTCAAAGAAAAATACGCAGAGTTAAAAATACACAGCCAAAAAATTCTTTAAAATGTACACATCACATATCGACGTGTCCTCTTCAAAAGGGTATCTTTGGTTTTTCAATTTTT
>LPNX010510710.1:185692-244651 GCA_001517045.1 Pseudotsuga menziesii
TTGGACAATGTTGTAACTCTTGCATGCAAAAACTTCACTGACGTGGTAATTATAGAAGAAATGTTTGCGGAGGCCAATATTATTGACTTGGAGAGATAGCAAACAACCTTCGCATAAAGTTCATAGAACTCGAAGCATTGATAAAAATAAGCACACCCCTAGAGGTGTTGGAGGAGAAACAACAAGAGGCAACCGAAGCTGTGAAGAAGATAGAAGAGACAAAAGAATTATCTGTTAAGGTTTTCAACCAAGTCTCTCAAGATTGGGAAGAATTTATAGATGACGGATAATTAGAGAAAGTAGTAGAGGAGCTGGGCACATTTGAGGAAAATATGAACCAAATGAAAAATGTGATGAAAAATTTTCCCTTACCAGAAAAATGTCTAACGCCACAGAAATGAAGAAATTGCAGCAACAACTTAAAGTGTTGTGCATGCAACAACAAGAAAGAACTGAAAAATTCACAGAATTATAGACTGGAGCTGAAATAATTACATGAATGATTCATCCTATACATTAGAAGGTGCACCAAGTATCAGATATAGCAGAAAATGTAACGTCGAAACCTGTCAGTTCCGACATTGTGGAGAAGTTGAAGAAAACAGAGGAAGATTTGCGAAAAGAGACAACAAAATTAGTGAAAATATTGCAATATTTTCAAAGTAAAGTCGACACAAATCAAGAAATGGAAGAATAGATTTGCGTGGCTCATGATGGGACACATGTGAGTGTTAGGGTCTTGTTGGGCGTGAGAAAGATGGGAAAAATTCAGTTAGAATTATGCCCAGGTATGAAAAGAGTCAAGTCGCAAGAAGGAAAAGGATCTGCGACAAAAGTAGTTGTCGAAGGAAAGGAAAGGTAGAAGAAGTAGTAAGTGAGAAAGATGCAATAGAAGAGGAACAAATGCAGACAAAGAAGAAATACCGAAGGAAAAAAACAACCTAAGAAGAAGTTGTGTCAGAAGAAGAAGAGAGTCCACGACATAAGAGAGTTTGCGATGGAAGAGAAGACACAACAGAAGGAAAGGATGCAATACAAAAAGATTTGAAAGAATAAACCATGTCAGAATGCATGTCATGGCGCAATGGTTGGAAAGTGACAGTTCAGAAAGTTCATGGATATGAGGTCAAATAGAGTTAGTGGGATCCGTACATATGAATTATATTTGTAATTTGGGTCATTAGTGCCTAGTTAAATGTGTCAATAGAATAGGAAATACATCGTGTTGGATAAATGTATGAATTTGGATGAGAGACACATGTAAGAGTCTATAAAAGGAGGAACCCAAGCTTTATGTGGGTTAGCTCCTGGTTAGTTAGATCCAGTCCATGTGTTAGCTTCTATAATTTGGGTTTTCTGCTAGTTCTCTAAGTGTGTTTGAGTCATAGAGAGGGGTCAAAGAACATGCATTTGAGTACGCATTAGTGTAGAAGAGATTAATTTTATACTGGCTGTGTGCATATTAACAGTAGAGTCATAGAGATAGTTGAATCAATACAGGATGTGTGTGAATCATCAGTGGAGTCAAGTAGGGAAATAATAGTGATCGAAGACCATAGAGTATGAGGGGAGAAAGAAGTCTGTATAGATAAGGAAGAAATATCTAGAACAAGGCATGCAGTTGAGTGCATAGAGAAAAGGGTGCCATATATTTCCCCTTCCAGATGAAGAGCTCCTTTATGGTTTTTTCCCTAATGAATTTGTTTCGAATGTGTGAATGATGAAGAGCTCCTTTGTGGTTTTTTCCCTGATGAATTTGTTTCGAATGTGTGAATGATGAAGAGCTACTTTGTGGTTTTTTTTCTGATGAATTTGTTTTGAATGTGTGAATTTCCCATTCCAAATGAAGAGCTCCTTTGTGGTTTTTTCCCATATATTTTGAATGTGTGAATGATGAATTTGTTTGAGTCGCATATATATGTTGGTTTGAATGAGTGCTTATGTATTTTCTTATGAATGAGTTTATGTGTATCTATCACACTATTATCGTTGAATATATCTATGTCGCATCGGGTTTATTGTTATAATACCTATCAAAGGATGAGTTGTATCATAGCTTAACCATGCATAATAATTATAAAGACCCTTCCCACTATCTTCATTCGAGCTCCTTGGTGGAATACCAAGGGACACGAAATACCTCATGTGAATCAACTGCGGAATTCTGGTTCTAGCAGTTACCCATAGAAAGATATATCGGGTGAGAGTACATCTACATCGCAGGTGCTGTCGACTGAGCCTTGTTTTATCAAGTCAATATCTTGGTCTTTATTGCATGCAAAGTAGGGACTAGACCTGGGTTGAAGAAAAGGAAAAACCAATAGGTTATATGGGAAGCATATCATCAAGAATACCACATGGTAGAGACATTACAAAATTATTATTTATCTACAAGGTGGAGGACGATCTACTAAATAATGTTATTTTTAGTGTTTTTTTTCTAACTTTATTTCAATTCAGAGAGTGAACTGATCTGCCTCATGCATAGTCTGAACGATATCTAAATGACTTCATTTACCTATAAGATGGAGGTACATGTTCCCAATGATGTCCTTAATATTTTAGCTTCTATGCATTTTTGGATTGGTGGCCTCAAGTAGGGATCCTACCTTGAGCCCTCCTTACATATTTTAAACAAATGCATTGAATTCAAGCACTATGTAATAGTCATGAAGAACAGAGTTAACTATAAACTTTGGTGAGTGATCCCCTTTTGTCTTGCATCCTAGTGGATTATTTTCCCATATTAGGGATGGAAACTATGTTGAAGGAGTAATGATCGTAGTTATCCTATGGTTGGGTGGAATGTTGCAGTCGCGCATTCAATCACGAGGAAAAATCTATGTAAGCTAAGAATCATATGTTCATTATTTATTTGTTAGTTGATAAACATTGTTTATTAACTTCTAGTTGTCTACTAATGATCATTTTAACATCATGAGTATTGACAAGAAATTACCCTTAGTTTGTTGTTAATAATTGTATGAAGATAATATTCATAGATGCAGATAATATTGTTCATGATGGACTGGATAACAATATCTCTGCAATAATTGTATGGTTAAATAGGTAAAATAATATTATTGTTTTGTTTCCATATTTGCATGTAATGTGAACACATAATGGACAATGTATATGTGTGGTAATACACATATATATGAACCATTGTGTTGTACAATTGCTAGATCATGTAAATTGTTAGGTGATTATCTGAATGGTTATATGATGTGAGGATACAAATACAGTTGAGTTAATATGTTACATAGTGTTATACAAAAGAATAGAGGATTTTAGTTATCCTTACATCCTTGTAACAATATTGGGTGGTTACTTAAAATTTATTTGTTGATTTTATATGTTGAATTTAATGTCAAGACAATGAAGGAATATTCCATTATGACTTCACTTTGTGGTATGAATAATGATGACCAATAATGTGTTTGATACATTTAAAATAGGTGATGTAGTGTATGTAGGTATTATGTGACTAGGAAGAAATGACACGATGCTAGATTGGTGTTCCTTTCATGCTTGTAGTAGATAAAGGATGTCAATGTATAATAAATTTTGTTTTAATGAATAATCCATTTTGTTTCATGTCAAACCTGTGAGAGTAATCTTGACCAAGTGATTAATATTTATACATTGTTTTTATGAATGCTAAACTTATACAAACAATGTGATTAATGCATTATTGTTAATGTGTCTAGGAAGTATTAAAAGAAAAATTGTACACCCCCATACCTCAACTAGTTGTCGAGGGTATCGGGTATCTTACAAGTGGTATAACCATCCTTTATGTCAACTATATATACAATTAACTCATTAAATATACCTAATATAATTGGAGGGCATTATCTCTTTGGCCATGAAAAGTAGACTAGTGGATGGGTGCATTTGGTGAATTTAATAAATGACAAGAAATCGATAAGTTTTAATTATCAAGACACCAAAAGACTCTTTATTGTCAATACTTCGACAGACTATCGAGAGGGTGAAACGAACTATAAATTGGAAAAACAAGATATAAATGTTACCAGCATGATGAACTAAACCTAAGGACGTTGATTTTACCTCATGATGATCTTGCTAACAAAAATGAAAGGTAACAAACTTGACTTGGCCATCACATGGTAATGTGGAAAGTGTAACTTGGCAATCCTGTCGAAAGGGTAAAATAAAGATGATTTTGTAAAAAAAAATGTGGATATGATTAGCACAATGATTTGAATGCAATGATGTTAACCACTTGAAATGGTGAATCCTAATATGAAAAGATGAATAGCCCTTGAGAGGGAGCTCAAGGAGACTATGAAGACACACATGATATGGCTTGGCAAGTTTGATGAATGGGACATATGAAAATGGAAATGATAAAATGAGGTAATGACTTGATGAGATCCTTGACCTAGACATGATGTCACCGAGGAAATGACTAGGAGATTAAATTTAATATGTTCATCTAAGAAGTTAAGAATCAACGTATTTAAAATTTATGGGTTTGGAGTTAGTGTTATGGGAATAATGAGTGATTATGCATTATTTTTTTACTATGTGATAGTTTCTCTTGAGTTGGTAATTCTTGATTGTAAATTATCAATATGAACTATACTGAATATTGTATGATGTCAATCTTCTTTCCTTGGAAGAGAAGATAGTTGAATAGATTTGAATTCTTACTTGGATGGAGTTGAGTTAAAAAAAATTGGTTACCTATTGTGTGGTTATTGAATAGATAGAGCTTGCTATTTAATTGGATATCATGGATCCTTGTAGATGACTAGGATGTGTTGGAAATCTAAATTCATATTGAAAATTATTTAAAAGTACTATTGGATTTGCATTACGTAAAATTATTTTGTATTATTGAGAATGCGTTGGAACTTTGTTGGATAAAACATAAAATTAGTGATGGTCGAATAGCTAGTTCTTATGACCATGGCTATTTGATGAAAATAGAATAGAATGGAATGAAAACTTGATTATGAAAATAAAGTGAAGCTAGATTTGAATATACAATAAAAATTAGCTTCGGGATGAGTTTTTTATAAGATGGGGTGTATTTAATGCCTTCCTTGAATGAGTTTGACTAGTGAAATCTTAAGCGATATTATTTAAAAGTGACCTGGTTAAATAAACAAGAATAAATGCTTTCCTATTTTCATTTCAAAGAATAAAGGTTGTTGACTCATTAGCAATTAATAAATATGAAAAAATGTTGAATAAATTATATGGAATTGGGAATAAAGCGACATAAATGCTTATGTTATGCAGATCTGAAAATAAATGATGTTTTTTGTATTTTGTAGATGAGAATAAATATTCCTTATTGAGTTGTAATAAATGAATAAATGTTGAATAAATTTTTAGATTGAATCAAGCATGATTATTGATTATATTATGCAATGCTATTGATCTGTGCATTAAGTGTGTGTGGTGACAGGTATAATAGTTTTCTAGCTGACTCTCTTGTGGAAATAAAGGGATCATAGAGAATGGGAAAACACACATAAGAGAATGATGACTGATTGTTGAATATTAATAGAAACCCATGCACAAGTTGAAATCTATATCATCTTTACTCGAGTAGTGTGTGCCATATGGGTAGGTAATAACAAATTGGTCACATATGAGGAAGTTGAGGGGCACACAATAAGAACGATGTTATTCCTCAACCGCCATTAGTCTCACATAGGTTGTAGGATAAATATTTTAGGTAACAATTCCTAAATCACTACAACAAACTCCACACAAGGAAAGGAAATTAAAGTACTTCTTGAAGGACCCATAGAAATGACACCTAGAAAATAATGAGAATTAAAAATATATATAAATTTGGATTAGCATATAGGTATTTGCATTTAGTTCTTATTTACAAAGAAAAGAAAAGGCATTTGATTTTATCTCATATAGACTATAAGATAAGATTGTGCAGTTACTTAATAAAAGGGATTTTAATAAATAAAAGAAAATAGAAATGGAGCACATATTAGATTCTTAGTAAAAATAGTAGTTCTAAGTGTGTCAACTAGAGTTGAAATTTATTTGCACACACAGATTGAGGAATGGGGTCCTAGGATAAGGGAACACCTAGGATTTATTTGTGGAACTCAAGTGCACCTTTTTGAGAGGGTGACACATTGAGGGTGAATAATAAATATAGAAAACTAATCAAAAATTTTAATTTTGCATGAAAAATGACATGTGTCATGAAATATTTCCTATCAAAGGAAGAGATCATTGAGGGGAAAAGGAATATTTTTACTCCTTAACATTGGATGGTACTCATAATGGCCATTTTTTTAGCTTGTGTGACTATTGTGAGTTTGGAATTGAGATCATCTTGGTTATCAGGAGATCATTTCTTGGAATCCCTGGCTTGTGTGTTATTCTCTATGGCCCCTTACAACTCAAGGGCTTAGCAAGAAGGAGAGTACTCCTAGTTTGGTATGGTGGTCAACTAAAGAGTCAGACAGAAATTAGGAAAGGTTGGATTTAGAATCAGGACTAATGTAAGTTTTAAACCTGTGCAGAGAAGCAAAGCATACATATTATTTTAAGCAAAAGAAACATTACACCACAAAATTCACACATAAAACATAGCGATTTACCCTGGAAACACTTAATCGAGAAAACCAGTAAACCTTGGATCCACACCTCATATTTTCTTAGTATCATTATGAATCACTCACAATAAAAAATATAGGTATTATGAAGCATCCAATACCATAATATTTTGACCTGGATTACAAAATAGACCACAATATCTTAACCGGAATTTAATTACATATTTTTAGAAAATTCCCCAAAATAGCCAAAAACAACCTAAAAATTCAGGCTCGTTGCACTCACATCATAAACTTCCTATTGCTCATTTCCATGAAGGTTTCTATAGGGATCACTAGGTAAGTCGCTGACAGATGCACCCCCCCCCCNTCAGGGAATCAATTCCCATAGATTCCATACACCAAGCGAACTTATTTGTATTAATATACTTTTTTAATGAGTCAGCAACATTATTTAAGGTGTCAACCTTTCCCAACAACACCTTCTTGTCTTCAACCATATATCTCACAAAGTGATATTGCACATCAATATTATTTGTCATAACATAATAAGTAAGGTTATTTTCTAGGAATATTTCACCTTGGCTATCATAATATAACCTTATTTATTTTTGTGCAAACCCAACACTTGAACATACTCTTTGCAACCATACTACTTATTTGCTGGCATGTGTGCCATGCATGTATTCAGCTTCTATAGTTGAGATTGCAACTACAACCTATCTCTTTCTCATCCAATTGATATCTCCCCCAAATAGGTTAAATAAATACCCACTTGTATGTCTTATATGATCAAGATCTCATGCCCATTCTGCGTCAACAAATCCATGTACATCTATTACTTTGTCTGGTCCAAGTCTTCCTTGGTAGAATATTTCATAATATGTGGTTCCATGCAAATATATGAATACCATCTTTTTAATTTCCCAATTCTCTTTCCTTGGTTTTGACCTATATCTGTTCAAAACTACAACTACATTAGTAATGCCTAGTATGACGTAGACGATTGCATACATCAAAATTCTAAATGTGCTGGCATATGGAACTTGTAATATATCTTCTTCCTCTTCATGCGTATTAGGAACTAGTCTACAGATAAATTTTCACCTACATGAATAGGGACCTTGATCAACTTACTTTCCTGGATGTTAAATCTATGTAGTACCATCTCAACATATTTTCTTTCATTTAACCATATCTTTCTATTTTCACAATCTCTTCTTATCTCCATTCCCAGAATGATGTTTGAAACACCAAGATACTTCATGTCAAATCTGGAGGAGATCTGATAGTTCACCTCCTTTATAACATCTTTTTGTTTCTACGCAGTAACATGTCATCAACATATAGTACCATGTTAATGAAGTGATCACCAGTCTGTCTAGAGTATACATAGTGATCAACCTTTCTTCTCACAAAGCCTAATCCAAGTATGTATGTGTCAAAATTTTGGTACCACATCCTTGGAGATTTATTTATACCATAAAGGGACTTCTTTAGTTTAAATACTAGCTCTATCTTTCCCTTCTCTATGATTCCTTATGGTTGTTTCATGTAGATTTCTTCTTCCAGATCCCCATGTAAGAGTGTTGTCTTCACATCCATCTACTCTACTTCAAGATCAAAAGTAGCAACAAGAGAAAGAAGAAATATAATATAAGTTAATTTTGCAACTAGAGAAAATATTTCACCAAAATAAATCCCCTCTAGCTCAGAATATCCCTTTTCTACCAAGTGGGATTTGTATTCTTCACTTTACCTTCTACATTTAACTTCTTGTTAAACAACCATTTGTTGTCAATGGATTTTCTTCTAGCTGGTAACTCAACTAGATCCTAGGCTTCGCTTTTTTCCAAGACATCCATTTCTTCAACCATAGCCTTCTTCCAGAGATCTATATCCTCTTAATTGACAACTTCCATCACATTTACAGGATCATCATCAATAATAGACAAAGAAAAATGAGAGCAAAAATTAGGAGGAGAATACCTTTTTGGTGTCCTTCTTTCTCGAGATGATCTCTTCAAAACTAGAGTTTGAGGTTGCTCTTGTTCTAATTCAACTTCTTCTCTTGATTCAAATTATTCACTTTCTAACTCAAATTCTATCTTCTTTGGTTCCTTTTCGATTAGAGTCACTTCCTATCTGGGGACTTATTTGACCTCTCTAAACACAACACCTCGACTGTAAACAATATTCTTAGTTACGCGAATCCAAATATTATAGCATTTCATGGTGTCTTTATATCTAATAAAGATACATTTTTCAGTTTTGTTATATAACATGCTCATTTTATCGTTTGGAACACTGTTACATGTAGATAAGAATCAAAGCTAAAAAATTGCAGATACTTAATAGAGGGTTTCTTACCAATCCATATATCTTGTGAATTTTTGTCAACCAATGATGATGTGGGTGACCAATTTACCAAGTAATATGTTGTCTCCACTTCCTCTTCTTAGAATGCTTGTCCTATCCCAGCAACGCTTAGAATGTTCCTTTCCTTTTCCATTAGCGTCCTATTCATCCTTTCAATAACTTTGTTCTATTCATGTGTTTATTAAGTAGTCTTGTTCGTTTCTATACCGCACCTTTTACATAATTAATCAAATTCATTATTGGATAACTCTCCACCATTATCTATCATCAACACCCTTATTTTATTTTTTTCCTGGTTCTCCAAAAGAGCCTTAAATCCTTTAAACTTAGCATATACTTCAGAGTTCATTCGAAGGAAATAAATCCATGTGTTCCTTGAAAAATCATATATAAATTAAACATAATACATAGATCTACCTAATGATAGAATAGGCATAGGTCCAAACACATCATTGTTTATTGACTCTAGAAATCACTTTTCTCTTGTAGCACCAGATGCAAATATTACTTGATTATGTTTTCCATATATGCATTGTTCGTAGAAATCAACATCTAGGGTAAAAGAAGTCATACCTTCAACCATACATTTACCTTGTAATGATCGAACTCCCTTTTCTTCAATATGCCCAAATATTTGATTCCATGGCATCATCTTCCCTCCTGATGTAGTTAGGGTTCTGTCATATTTACCTCCTTCCTCGGGCATAATAGAAAATTACATTCATCGATGATGATGCTTCCTAATAGTTTGTACATATTTCCATACCAAAATCCCCTCATCAATACCATTGATACTCGAACCATTTTGCAACCACCATCTCCACACATTGTCTTTACACCTGCAACATCCACTTTCCAATAGATATCAAGTTTCTCTCTAGATAAGGAATGTGTAGCACTTCACGTATATTTCTAGTCCTTCAATCCTTGAGTTTTAGCTTGACTCTACCATGTCCAAAAATACTAGCTAGTGAATCATCTCCCAAGTACACACCTTCTCCATTGTACTTTTGATATTCAGATAAACACTCCTTATGAGGGGTCATATGACATGACGCATGTGATTCAATCATCCATATATCACTTTCTTATTGATTACCGATTGAGGATAGATACACATCCCCTCCATCTTATGATGAGGTATTCGCCTCTATGGAAGGGATATCTTCATATCCCTTTTCTTTCTCAACGTTCTTAGATCTCCAATCCTCTTTATAGTGCCCAACTTTACCACATTTCCAACACATCCTCATTCCTTTTCTTGGGGATTTAGATCTACCCTTAGATTTATATCTTCCCCCAGTTCCTTTATTTGTGTTTCTCTCCTGGGGTAGACCTCTCATAGACAAGGAATTTGTGTTATGATTATCCAATGTTTTCCACCTCATCACTTTTGGTAGTAGGGATGATACTATTTCATCAAGTTTTAAGGTCGCTTGACTAGCACTGCCTATTGCAACAATCAAGTTGTCCCAGAAATCTAGAAAATAACAAAATAATGTAATACATTTATCTTCTTCAACCATTTTAATGCCAACAGAGGTTAATGACTTACCAGAGTATTGTAGAAATTCATATGCTTTGTGACTATGTCATTTTCATCTATTTTGAGATGAAAAGGTTTCTTTTGTAGAAACAACTTGTTCATAAGGGATTTCGATTGATACAAACTCCCTAGTTTCCCCCAAATATTTATTGCATTATCTTCACTAGATACGTTCAACAACATAGAGTCTGATAAGAACAATCTAATTGTACTATTTTCCCTTCTTCCTAATTTATCCCAATATTCTTGTGACGGCCCAATGGATTTTGTGCTTGGATCCACAACAATCCACTATTCTCGATCTACAAGAACATCCTCCATTTTAAGCTTCCATAGCTCAAAATTTTGGCCGTCAAATTTCTTGATCTCAATTCTTGAACCGTTAGAAACTCTATTTCAATGCATAAACCAACATTGCAATGCTCCCAATGAACCCATGTTTATCACGGATCTAATTACTATCTCAGCAACAGAGTCACCCACCTAATGCCAATAATCAAGCTATGATACCACATGTAAGTTTTAAACCTATGCAGAGAAGAAAAGCATACATATTCTTTTAAGAAAAATAGAGATTACACCACAACATTCACACATAAAACACAGATATTTACCGTGGAAGCCCTTAACCAAGAAAAGTAGCAAACCTTGGAGACACACCTCCTATTTTCTCATTGTCATTATGAATCCCTCACAATACAAAATATAGGTATTCTGCAGCATTCAATACCCCAATTTGTTAAATTGGATTAGAAAATAGGACCTAATCCCTTAACTAGATTTTTAGAAATTTCCCAAAAAAATTCAAAAACAGTCCAAAACTTTGGGCTCGTTCTGGTCGAGTCAGAAATGAACTAACATCCATTTCTAAAAGAAAACATCCTTCCTTCCTATTTATGTGAAGGTACCAACGGGGATCATTAGGTGCACTGCTGACAGTCGTACCTCCCCCGACACAAACATGAAAAGAATATAACATATACCCGATAACTACTTGACTTCGACAACATCTTTGGAGTTGGAAAACCATTGTAATTACGTTTCGTCTTTCAAAACTGCTTACTCACTTTTATATATTTAAAATTTTATTTCCATTCATTATATCAATTACATGGAGGAGTTACAAGTAGAAATGTATACTGCTGAGGTCGTTTGAAACTTTGTTGTTAGATGATTATTTAGTAAATGCATGTATTTCATTTTGAAATTTTGAGGGTCTCCAGATTAGGGTTCCTGCATGGATGAGAGTGAAAGAATCAAAACATTCTGAGAACATGAGTGTGATATTTACTTCAATGATTTTTGTATCCTTCCAAACTGACTTGAGTCATTGTAAATGAGTGGTGTTGGTTTTGTTATCACATTAGTAGATATTGGATTCAAATTAGAATAGAAATGATAAATTCATGAGCTTCAAAATCCAAGTGGTATCTTGATCCAGGAGAAACTATTTAAATTAAAAAACAAGCAAGGTTGTGAGAAAAACAATTTTAAAGAAAAACTAGGCTTTATAAAATGTGATCCACTACTCAAACCAAATTCTATCGGCTTGTCTTCAATATTTAAAAATACAAGTTAATTTTTATTAAAATAACCCTCTATATAAACTATTTTAATTTTCCAAAGTACCCAGCTAACTCAATTAAGCATTAAAACCAAAATATTAACAAAAATGTTGAAGCTCATTTTTTTGTTTAAGACAATTTGAGAAATAAGATAGTCTTCAATAACTATGTATTTATCTTCATTAAGACCTCATGAATAGAGCATAGGTCTATAGTTGCATTGCGAATTTAAAACAATTATTCCATAGACGCTAATTAAAACAATAAACTTTTAATAGAAAAAAAGAAAAATGCCACTTGACATGGTGCTCAACAATGTCAATTCCTTCTAGCTCACTTGGCTAGGGTGTGGGTTTCATTTGCAAGGATATTGGGGTATCCCAATATTCATTTGGATAAATAAGAAGTCAACTAAGAGTAAATGGAGACTAGTATGAAGGATCGGGGAATAAAATTGAAAAATTGGTCAATGATATTGAAACACACTATAACATAATTTAGGGATTTTCTCATGGTTCTTATTCTACTATAGGTCAAGCAATACCTTTCACTAGTTCTAGGGATAGTTTCCAACTGGTTAAAAAAAGATAAAAATTCAACATAATAATACTTTTTATAACAAGGTTTAGAATTTCATCAATGTAGGAACAAACTAAGGAAACTCTCTCTATATACAACGTAGAGATTCAGTCCATGGAACAATCTTTCTCAACTTGAACATTATGTATTACTTCTACCTAAGTTAGTGGCACAAAGTTTTGAGATTATCTTTAAATTGAATAAGCAATCGGTATGTCAATATTGATTTAATTTCCAACCATGTAAAAAAATGAACTTGTTATCTCTCATTTGTTGTGGTAGTATGCACAGGAAAAACTATAGAATCTTAATTATAAGCTTTATCTGAAAATGATTTTGTAGCTAAAACTTCACAAGGACTATAAAACTAGATATATATTTTAAAAGCACAAATGAAATTTTCTTGGCTTAATGAATGTGTTTATACTTTTTCAAATAATTTACTAATGAAGAAATTATAAGTCTTTGTCTATTTAAAAAAAAAAACTATTTATATTACACTAATAAATATAAAATACTTTCACAATTTAAATACAAAATTGATATTGTTAATTTTAATAATAATAATTATTATTATTTTAACTTTTAATATTTCATAAATCCAAAATAATAATAAAGATATAAATTCGAGTCTTTATCTTACATCAAATGTGAAATATGTTTGGAATCACATTGAATGTATTTCAAATTATAATTTTTAAAATAATTATAATTGGTTATTCCTCTTACTTGTGGCAAGCATGTATAACTCATCAAAGATATGAGTTCACTTAATATAAGCAAACAATAGGAATGTACACAAGCATCTCGTGATCAACATGGATACTTGTCTAATCTAGAGTGAACTTGTGGCCCTCTCAAGCTTGTCCCTTTGGATTTCTACTTATTGTGTGAACCTTTAAAATTCTAAAAAGTCAATGGCAAGGTCACATTAAGATATTTCAAGTGACGAAGCAAAAACTTCATCAAAGGTAATGTGTCCATTCAATAGGCACAAAATATGAATGTACACATGCACTCTTGTGATGAGCATGTGATGAAGTCCCATCTTGGATATTTTAAAGGGACTAAGTTGACAAGGCACCATCATTTTCAATGGAATAAGTAAAAATTTCATAAAAGAAATGGGTATGGGTACATTTAATAAGTGCACAAAATATAAATGTACACATGCACTCTTGTGATGAGCATGTGATGAAGTCCCATCTTGGATATTTTAAAGGGACTAAGCTGACAAGGCCCCGTCATTTTCAATGGAATAAGCAAAGCTTTCATCAAGAACAATGGGCATGGGTACATTTAATCAGCATACAAGCGTTTTGTACATAAACACTCTTGTGATGAAGATGTTTGTGTAACATAAAGTGAAGTTGTGGCTCTCTCCCTTTGGATTTCCAGCTATGATATGGACCTTTCATGTTCTAACTCGGTCTCATTATTTATGTTCTAATTCGCTATCATCGTCAAGGAAAAGGTTAATGCCTAGGTCCCATCATTGGCAATGAATATTTTCAAGGGCCATATACATTTTAATAAAGTTACTTGAAATATATATATTGCTGAGGTGGGATGTTGGAAGGGATATATACAAATTATATATATTATGTAAGAGGACAAAGGACAATTAATATAGAGAGAACATTATGGGAAAAAAAAAATTAATTGTGAAGACTCATCTCTTAGCTAGTGTAATGTACACTTCGTCTAATAATATTGTCATTTAAATGCTTTTGTATATGGATTTCTCTCTTTATAGTATAGTGTAGCTCCGACCTATGATAATTTGTTTGGAATTTTGTAAATATGATAAGAATGTATATTTTAATAAAAATTTATTTTAATTTTGTGTATATTTAAAAATAGATTTATTTTATATAAATTTATTAAATATTAAAATATATGTTTACATGGGGTAGTTTTATAGAATATAGGAAATGGAATATATTTTATTGTCACATTTTTATTGTACAGAAAATGTTGATGAAATATATTAGATAGGAATATTTTTTTAAAGTTTTTTTTAAGTATAGAAATAAAATACTAAAATAAATTAGGTAGTTCCTTACTTTTTCTTCTTAAGTTTGATAAATCAAAATTAATTTAAATGGATGGTAAGGAACACCATCATCCTAATACTAATTGTATATATAATAACTATAATATTTTGATTTAATATAAAAGTATTGGTCCTGTAAAGTGTCTTGAATACCATGTTAAACTTATAAGATGGTGGTGGGTATCCACATAATGTACTTGTGGTAAATCCAAAAAAGAAAAAAAGAAAAAATATAGAGAGAACAATGAAGTTATTATCTACATAATGTTATGATGAAGATATGAGATGAGGTGGGTAATCTTATAATGTATTTGTGGTAATTGAAAAAAGTAATATGTATTTTATAAAATTAAATTAAATTTAAAAAAATCATTCATAATTTAAAAATAAAAAAAGAATGATCATGTTATATATGATGGTGATGATGGTTATTAATGTTTAAGACCAACCAACTTTGTTGTATTGAACCTGTTTGTGTTAAAGTTAACTCTCGAATGCAAGAAAGCCAAGCTTAACACATCTTAAGCTCTAAGGCTTCAATAAAATCTGAATGGTTTTGGTTTGTAATAACAGAAGACTTTGAAGGGTGGATGAATGACCAATACTCAAGAATCAAATAGGTACTGATAAGTATATACAATGAATGGCAAACAAGGATGATATAAAAACATATGACTACAAACAGTAACAATGTATGAACCAGTTACGAATCAGGTATATAATCACAAACAGTTGATTACATATCCAATAAAGAAAAACCTTTAAAGCAAAAAAACATTATGTGCAAAGGAGGGATACAAACACATGCACCTATAATAAGAAACTAGGAATAGAAACACTATCTTTCATAAAAATCATTTCATAAAAGTCATTACAGAAGTTCAAAAACATTGAAATGGTAATTGCATGATTAGAAGTCAAAAATCTAGTTAATATATTATTTTTCATCCTCCATGTAGTCCTAAAATATACCTATAGAACTATAAAAGAAACCTAACACTGATAACTCAACCCTTTACGTTGCGACACCTCTCCCCTTGATTTCTCAAAATGATTAATCTATAAGAACAGATAATCCGAGAAAGCTGCTCTATATCCACTTTCCTAGGATCTTATCATACCAAAAATAAAATTTAAAAGACAAATGTAACAAGTTTGAAAACAACTCTGAAATGACAAGTATTTTGTATTAATCCCAATCCAAATTGACTTGTGAGATTAGATTCGCATAGTTGTCTCAGTTAGTGTCGTGAGGCCATCTAGATCATAACCTATGGCTTCTTATGAACTTTTCCAGGCGCTTTGGCGGTGGATTCCACAATTTGACACCCTCAATTACCCTGTCATCCTTTAACATTCAGTCTGAAATAGAATCGCGGCCTCTGAGTGTCTTTGTGGCAGTGAATGATGACTATTACATATTACTCTGCCTCTGCTCTCCATGTGGACACTCCCTTTTCTGGATATTGATATGAGATCTAAATTTTTCATAAAATCTGGAATGAAATTCCTTAACATTTCCATGTGTTGAGAAAAATACTCAGTGGATCACTAGAAATCTGAGATTTCTGCCTCTGCTCTCCATGTGGACACTCCCTTTTCTGGATATTGATATGAGATCTAAATTTTTCATAAAATCTGGAATGAAATTCCTTAACATTTCCATGTGTTGAGAAAAATGCTCAGTGGATCACTAGAAATCTGAGATTGTTGCTGATTTTATGCCTGAAATTCCTTAACATTTCCATGTGTTGAGAAAAATACTCAGTGGATCACTAGAAATCTGAGATTGTTGCTGATTTTATGCCTGAAATTCTAGAGATGGTTACTCGACTGTCAACTGATTATTTTCCTCAATATTTCGATCTATATTTCCACGTTCTCTGCCAAGTGCTATGCCACCTTTCATCTTTAAGTTAGGGTGGATTATTGTGACCCAGTGCAACTGAGATTGTTCCTGATTTTATGCCTGCCAAGTGCTATGCCACCTTTCATCTTTAAGTTAGGGTGGATTATTATGACCCAGTGCAACTGAGATTGTTGCTGATTTTATGCCTGAAATTCTAGAGATGGTTACTCGACTGTCAACTGATTATTTTCCTCAATATTTAGATCTATATTTCCAGGTTCTATGCCACCTTTCATCTTTAAGTCAGGGTGGATTATTATGACCCAGTGCAAGATACACGAGTTTCATCACACATATTTATAGACTCTTCCATGATGGTGAAAGATATCTTCTTGTATGACCAATGTCCTTTTCATATGACGCTTCCATAATCTTGTTTGGCGACCTTTTCAATAACTGACATTAGCAAACAAGAGGTTGAGTTGTTCAAGCTCAAACCAGCCAGGTCCTCGAGATACTAATTTCACTGAGTTGATGTCTTCCAATTGCAAATTTCAATTGATAAACACATTGACCATCACCTTGGCACAGAATATGAATATTGTTGCTGCTTAATTTGATACCTCGATGCTCCTTGTGAATGTTTCCTCGATCCCTTAGCTCTCAATACTTACTAATTATTCCTCCAATTGCTGGTCTTTTTGCTTAAAATGAATGCATTGACAGGTTTGAAGCAGTCATCACCGTATGATACAAGGCTTTAAATCCATAGATGTTTAATGCTCAAAGCTTGGGATTTACTCCTTGATACTTGGACTTCAACATTACCATCAATACAATAAGGACTCTGAGGTTCTTCCTTGAGCGCCTTCGTGAGAAAACTGTGAAGATCCTTCTTTTTCAAACTTTAAATATAAACCTCGGTCTGAGAAGACAAGCTTTCAATTTCATCATTGTGGAGGAAAAGACCGGGCGTCATTCCAGCTCTTCAACATTATAAGCACACTTTTGAAATGTTTGAACTATGAGATACCATATTTTTTGCAAACTGATAGCCACGATTCAGCTAAAATTTTCATCCATGCAGTGTTCTATTTTTTAATTATTGTACATAGATTTTGACCCGTGGCTCTCTGTGTGCCGTTTAACACTTGGATGTGAGCTTTAGCTCTGGTATGAAACCATCTTTTTGTTAGCGATGGAATACATTCTTCACGCGACATTTGATGGTACTATGCAATATGAAATCAAATGGCATTTAAAACCTGATCAATAATTGCAATACACAGATACTAAATAACATTTCTTTTCACTGGGTTGGAGAGTAAGCATGAGTTGTTCGACGTTGGCAACTTTATCATTTGGCATGGATACTCTCCATTGAAAATCGACTTGACACCTATGCGTTTGGGTACTTTAAGAGGTGTAAATATCCCACTAGAAATAAGGTAAACTCGGTTACTACTGACCCAACACCCAATTCTAATATACTGGTCCATCCTTTGTATGGTGAAGAAAACTCCATATCCCTCGCATCAGGAACAATCCATTTTGATGACTAATTTTCTGGATGGAGCTTTGAACCTGCTAGAAATACTCTTTATACATTACAATGTCATCCCATAGAACTGATTTACAAGGAGTCATACAGAGAGTACTTCATAAAATATTAGAATAAAACTCTGTAAATAGTGACAATTGGCACCATGTTCAACTTGTGGTATACATGCATTTGGTTGCAGGCTCTGTCTGATTTCGGTGGCAAGCGATTGACTTGAAGAAAACACTTAACACTGGGTTGCAAAATGAGCTTGACATGTGTGTATTCGGGAGTTTGGAACTGTGACATTTAGATGCTGATGTGGCACTTTCCCTCAAACACTTGGATTATCCAGGCATGCAACTTCACACTTGGTCACTGCTTTTAACTCTAGAATTTGACTAAACGTTTGGTGTAGGAAACGAAGTGGGCGAAATTCTGGAAAGAAATGTCTCAAAGAACCAACTGTATTTCCTAAACCATGCTATCTGTGCAAAATTCGAGCAAGGTTTTTGTACATGGGTTTATTGTTTACAAAAACCTCTCTTAGTTTTCAAAAACTCCTTCCCAGGTATTCGAAAACCATGCCCAAAGTTCGTGACAAAAATAGGAAATCATTTATTGTTTAAATCTGAATAAAATAGGATATAAAGGTCCCTTCAATTCTTCCAAACGGTGATACTTGTTAAAACAATGAAGGAGGTTTTTGTGAATCATTAAACCTCTTTTGGTTTCAAAATATTCACTTCCATATCCTTCTAATATGCATCCAAAGACAATGACTAAAACGAGAAAATACAGGAAAATATGCATGAAAAATACAATGTTTTGATATACTTTGCCTTGGGAACTTGAACTTCACCAAGTTGAAGATTGAACATGTGGAGAACTGGCCTAGATGACTGAAAAACGCATTGCTGTAGTGAAAAATACTAGTAAACAACACTACCAGAATATGTGATGGGGAATCCGGTACCAACAGAATATGTGAGGGGGAATCCGGTCCTTAAAAAGGAAAGGAGTTACTTGGTTTTTTTAGGACTTTATTTTTATGCTCAAAATGCTTTAGGAGAAACATTCATAAATCATCATAATTAAGATGAGTTAAAAGGTTAGGAAGGTTAGTATTTTACCAAATGTATTAAAATTATGCTATAATGTGGGTGTATGCATGGCATTCTATGAGAAAGTGATTTGTGTCTTCAACCATCATTGTGTGACAAAGATGATAGATTCTTTCATCCATTAGTGTTTTATGAATTCTCCAATTCCCTATTTCACTATGGAGTTCATGAGAGTTTGTTCTTATTTTAGCAATGTTGATTTTCTTCTTATTCTAGTTAAAACAGAAATATACTTTTGATCTTCTAGATTAGGGTTGATCACGTTCTTATAATATCTTAATTTTATCTTATCCTCTGACTGTTTATTGCACAACCTATTTTCCTTAAATTAGATGCAATAATAGTCTTAATATTATTGATATTTTGTAGAGACATATCTTCCTCCACTCCGTAGTGGTTTATCCAAGACTTGGAATCTCTATCCCAACATCACTTAAGTCACTAGTGGTTTTGAGTAAAGTATGAAGCAATATTAAGAAGCTACTTTTCTCCCATGTTTATCTTGTTGGTGTACATTAGGTACCTAGTCATAGTCATGCTCTCAAATGGGGAGAAACTTACTTCTGTGAGGAGGATACGATAGGGTGTATTTATATGTTATAAGTGTTTTTTGGTTTGTACAAACTTCACAACTAATATATATAGATGTTGCATCCACAAACTTCACAACTATATATATATATATATAGAGAGAGAGAGAGAGAGAGAGAGAGAGAGTTTTTGGATGCAATATCTCTAGAAAATCTTGGTGAAGGATAGAAACTCAAAAGTGATTTATAACTTAAAATCTCAAAATTAAATGCAATAAAATCCTAAACTTCACACACACACACAAAATTTATAATAATACAAAAAATTCATAAAAATATAATATTATTCTTGACTATCTGTGTGTACAAAACACTCTATAGGAAAGACGAAGGAAAAGTTGAAATTTTAAATATTGGGGATCTAACACCAGAGTACTTTATACTATTAAGAGCAAAGTGTGTTTGATGTAAAACTAAAAACATTTTACCTTTCAAAGTGTAAATAAGAATAAATGAGAATTTTCCACGCAAATTTATAAGAACTTCTTTATATATATAATGGTTTTCACAAAATATAAAAGGAATTCATATGATCCAAATTGAAAGAACAAGAATTATAATTGTAAGTGTAGCACACCATTTTTTTTGTAGCTTATGTGCAAATTCTTGAGTTTAATTTGACTATTTTCAATTTACTTACACTTCTATAGAATATCAAAAGTATCTCTTTTTAACTAGTATAATGAAGAAAATTAATATAGTCAAGATAAGAGAAAACTCTTCTGATATCCACCGGAAGGGCGTTGGACAACTCCTAAAACAGCATGAGCTTGTTGGATCCAGGGGAATTTTGAGGGTGAAACTTGGCCAATTGGCTATTTTTGGGGTTTTCTTCAAAAAACAAATTCACTATTTGGTCATTTTTAGTGTTTAATATCGCCTATATTTACTTAAAATATGTTTTTTTACCCTAATATTCACTAAAATTTATACATTTCAGTGTTAATTTTATGTTTCATATTTAATATTTGACTACCTATCTATAAACATGTTTTTTTCAATCCAAAACAATCACCTAGAATACTATACTTAAGTATAATATTAGAATCCTTAAAAAATACCATGGTTGGATCTCAAAAATAGCATATTTTATTCCTTTTTTCATACACCGTCCTTCACATTTATCTCTATTTGTCACTCCTCAACCATTTCCTATACCATTTTTCGTAAATAAAATGGGTTTACCTTGTTATTTTCCAATTCATTTATTTTTATGTATTTTAAGAGAATTTGTGTTTAAATATTAGAGAATTAACATATTTTCATATATATCTGAAAGCTGTGTGAGCTTTGTAATTTGTAGGAATATTTCAACAAATGATTATTCAAAAGCTTCTTGAATATCTCCTTCGCCATTTCAAGATTTGAAGGAGATAGTTATTCAAGCTAATTTCAAAGAGGAATATCATGCGAGGATTCATGAGGATTTGAAGGGATAAGTATTTTGTAATTATAGAAAATTGGTTGAGAGAAAAGTGGATCTACAATTAATAGTTCTTATCCTCTTTTAAAAGAAACTCATCTATAAATAAGAGTGCTCTCTCCTCATTTGAGTTAGTAAGAGTAGTATTATGTTAGTCTTTTGAGTGAGAAAAAGGAAGCAATACATGGAAGTAGTTATGTAAAGTCTTTTGAGAGTTTGTCATGAATTTGACTATTATGTATTGGAGATGGAAGATTAATGCAAATCCTTTGATCTCTCCATATTAAATTTATTTTCTTCATTGTGAATTGTTAGTGTGTATTTTTCCTTTATGCAATTTCATGCTTTTGTTTATTTTATGCAATTCAATTTCAGTTATGTGTGTTTTCTTTTCAAGAATTAGATTAGGATAGCTTACTTTAATCCTGCATATATTGTTCTTGCTCCTCTATGTTTATGAACTCCCTTGGCTGATAATTTACATCCAATTAACTAATATATATTTTACTCGATATGGCTAAAAGGATTTTCCATCTCTATGAGATTATGAGCGTTGATGATGAAATTCATTTTCTCTAAGAGTTCCCTCCCTAACCTTCTAACCTATTAAAACTACAGTGAGTTAGGAACACTTTTCTTCAATCTTTTTGAGCATAGGAATAAAATTTTAAAACAAACAACATAATTCCTTACTAAAGTCCAATAGATAAAAATTGGTATTAGTGGATGATACCCATCATCATCATAATATATAATGGTCATCTAATTTTTTCATTGTTATATTCTTGATTACAACTTTTAGTTTACTCTAGTTAATTGGTGTTACTATATGTTACATTTCCTATCTATGATAAACTATAAAAAAACACCTTATTTCTCTCAATGCAATAGTTACATTTGAAAAGTGCATTCAAAAAGAAATATTTACAACAATAAAACAAGAATAAAATGCACAAACACATTAATATAAATGAAATGTAATAAATATAACAAGGTTTTAATAATCTCAAATAAATTTAGCCACATCAAAATAGAGGTTGTGTGTGTGTGTGTGTGCAAGCTGATAAGGTCCTCTTTTGACGCATTAGATGCAATAGAAAACTGAAAAAACAGGAATCCATCATCTTACATGTTTATTTTGAGACACTTATATAATGAATCTTGCGATAAGTAAAAAACAAGAAATGTAGAAAATTGAATGATGTTTCCATATATATATATATATATATATATATATATATATATATATATNGACACTTTTTATTTTTGGAACAAATTATAACGTATATGTTTTTGTGGGTTCAGCCTTTGAGCGACTAAATGATGGAATAAATTTACAAAGACTGGTAGACATATAGAGCACATATAGCACTAGTGCATGACTATTTTTCCAATAGTAAAATAATTTATTTATTTATTTTTAATTATCTAAGTGATCAAACCTCGAAAACGGTATTTCAAGTGTAGGTGCAACGTTTGAATGTCTTAATCCAATTATTTGGAGATGTGTTTTTTATAGAATGTAGAGGTCGGTGTTCTTTAGTGCACTGTAGAATTTGTTTTCAAAATGGTTGAGAAATGAAAGAGATATGGACAAAACACTAACAGAGCGTTTTTTGAGTTAAGGAGTGATGACATAAGATAAATAAGAAAAAATTATATATTCTTGTTAAATATTACATATCTGGAATCTTCAAAAAAGCCATATACGTTTCTCAAATTTCATAAAAATTGGAGGTGTGCACCATACTGTAACCAACACCTAAAGACGAGCATATTTAAAATTTGGATATAATGTTCAATTAGCCATGGTTTATCATACTCCAAGGAATAGGCATGTTGAATCCGAAGCAAACACATAGGCATAAGAATGCCATGCCAACATGGGTGGAGGCTCGGCCTTATCATTTGGAGGGAATATTTTTTTGAATTTAAACAAAACGTGCACTCGCTATATTAAAGAAACACGAGGCCGAGGCCTAGTCCTAGAGTTCATATTTTGATTATTTGGTAAAATATTTGTAAGCATGTCTAGGCCCTGTGCTATGAACTTCGAGGTGTCTTCCATACGAGGGCACAAGTGAGTAAGGTGATCATCCCTACACAACTTGCAAGAAAATTTTACCTTGCGCTTAGGCTTCTTGTCCGCCCTAGCATTATTATTGTTCTTGTTCTTGTCATTAGTCTCATTATCATTTTTATTCCTGCCCTTATGATTATTTTTTCCTTTCTCTTTATTCCTTCCAGGTTGTTGGTTACCTTTTGGGTTCGATGATTGCATCGAGAGTACATCCATCGACTGGGTACGAAGGGACGAAGCTGTAGCATGCTCCGACGTAGACTGGTTAAGTGATAACTCGCTCACTTGTTTCATAACCGAATCCACATGTTCGGTACTTGCGGAGCCACCAATACCATCGGCATGTGGCCCAGGTTTGAACTTGGGGTCGAAATTGGAAAGTGGAGCATTAGGTATGATCTCATAAAGGAGCTCATACTAAGCATAAATCAAGTCCAATTTTTGGGCCCTAAAAATAGCTTGGACCACATTTTTCACTATGGATGTGGAAACATCCTTCACGATATAAGGTAACAACGACTTGAGGAACCACTCTAGAAGAAACTATGGTGGTATAAAGGCTTTAATCACCCTCTTCCATCTATGGCACTCTTGAATATGATCTGAAATATGTGTGGCTTTATCTTGCCTAAATGTCGACAAGAGTTTGGTACTGGCGTCGTAACTCACAAGTAGCTAGAAGTGGTTAAGAAAAGTCATCGCAAGGTCATTAAACAAATAATATGTCCCCTCAAGTAGCTATATATACCATTTCATGGTAGGACCCATGAGGGTGCATTGAAATAGTCTCAAATAGATAGAATGGTCATTCAAGGAATTGGAAGAGAACCAAAGATGGAAGGTCATGACATGCTCACTAGGATCTTCACCAGACTCACCTTCGAATTTTGGATATTGGTAGGAATGGCCGGCCATTTTGGTTTATGAGATACAGGATCATTTGTCAATCTAGACAGATCAAGTAGATTCAAAGTCTCAAGGAAAGGGAGCCTAGGTTGAGCTGGTTGGTTCCATACTCCCTGATAGGACTGGTTTTCATAAGGTTGATTTCTATATACACCATGGCCTTTCCCAATGGGATCATAACCTCCTCCCATTTGACCCATATAGGGTTGCATGTTATAGTTTGGAGTACCTTGAGGCTGGAGTGCTACAAAGCCATAATTAGGTGACTGATACGCGGTTTGATACCCGAACCCATAAGGTGTGTAGGTTTGTTCGTAGGATGGTCTGTAAGAAGGTCCATAAGAGGTTCCATAAACTGGACCATGAGATGGTCCATGGGAAGGTATATGTCCTGCTGACACATAAGGAGGTGCATGGCCCTGTGACACTACAATGTTAGCTAAAGTAGAATGGACATGGCTAGTAGTCAAAATATATCCAAAAGACCCACTAGGGTGAAGGGATTGGTGTCGAATATGATGGAATATGTGAAGGAATATAACATGTGCCCCCAATATTCACATGTCTAGGTTCTAGTCCCTGAATAGGAGCACTAGTGCTAACCCTAGGATGTGTGTGTGAAGGAACCTCCACCCCAGGGATGGAAGGTGTAATGTGACGAGTGCTACCAAACCTATTTGCTTGGAAAGGAATGGAAGTTCCCCTAGGTGCAGTGTCAAGGTCAACATTTGACTCGACACAGGGTTTCAGGCCAGTTTTGGGAACATTAGGCATGCCATACCTAATGGTGATAGTGCTTGTGGGTATGTGGTGAGTCTCACCACCTGGAAGCCAATACCGATGATGTGTGTGCACGTGGTCTGTGTAATGTGAAATATATTGATGTGATGGCCCAGTCGATTGACGACCAGACCATGACGGAGTCACATATTTGCTCGCGGGTTCATCCTCCCATAAGGGGCGAGGTGAATTGGGATGCTCTGGAAAATCACACTCATGATCGCCCATGGTGTGTTAATCAAAGTGAGAATAAGTTCGTTGGGAATGTTGAGTTCTCTCTCCGAAAGGAGGAGGAGATGTGGAAGGTTGAAGCCCTGCTAAATGATGATAACAGTGAGGTGTCGCACCTGAATCCATAATGACTCAACAAAAATAAAAGACTCAATCCAGCTACGTAACCCTAAGCAAACTAGCGTGCACAGATCATACAACTAAGAAAATCTAAAGCCAAATCACAAGCAAACTAAGGGCAGGATAAGTGAGCTCCTGAATGAAGAAGGTATGTCTCTCCTAGGAGAGGATTGAGACTCCCATACACAACAAGCAAAGGTTCGTAACCAATTATAGTGGCTCTCAGCTTCAACGCATATAGTGACTGTGCTGTCTGACCCCTACTTGGGAAGGACACCTGTAGAATAACCTCTGCAAATACCTCCTCGATAACCTAGGTAAGGAAACTAAGGTCACCTCAATATAACCAATGCTCAGGTGGACAGTCATATGCGAGATCAATCATGTGGGTAGGGTAGCAAACCTTGAAGCCTGAAATCATGACTGGTACCCCAAGGGTGCACCATTCAATACCTCAAAGGCCCCCAGATACGAATACAATACTAGAAATATCTTCGGTGCTCATAGAAAGTGATCAGGCGCCATCCCAATCACAATCGCATGCACTGCTTCATGCTTAAGTCTCCTGTAAGAGGAGTGTCCTGAGAAACACTAATTATATCAAGGGTTTCACACTCTCACTTGGACATACACCTACTTGTTTTGTTTAGTGGTCTTGGAGAATTGACTCACAACGAACTATTCCAAGACCCTAAAACCTATTCTTGTTGATGCGCCCTATAAAATAAAAGACTAATTCATTTTATTAAGCGTTGATTTTAGTTGGCTATAATTACTCAAAGGGAAAATGGTTGTGCAACTAATGAAGTTATGACTCAACAGTGAAGTAAAAATGTACACCTAACAAGCAATTCCAAGTGCAATGTGTAGAAAGAAGAACGGGGTATGCCACTACATGAGATGCAATATTTTTACTTCAAATGTAAGTGCAATCATTCCTATATGAAAATCTAACTATAATAACAGTAAGCAAACCTAATGCAAGTACCGTACCAATGCAAAATGCAAGAGATGCATAAGTATGCAAAAGAAAAATATTTTTGTATTTTTTGCAATAAATGAGATATGTAAGCAAATAAATGACTCTACAACCCCCAGACCCTGCAACCACTCACAAGCAACATTCAAGCAAGGCACTAAGGTAAAAGAGACCTAATGCACTAATCTCAAAAACAAAAAAATGGATAAATGGATGACAAGAACAAAGCCAAAAAAAAAAAAAAAGAAGTCTCTGGTCGGAAACAGAGGGTGTATACAGACACTAGAAGCATCCAGNGAACTCGCCTAGCAACACTTAATCCTCCAACTAAGGCTCAAAATCAAAGAAAATGCAACTGTTCTCAATAAAAGTGCATACATACGCGTTCAAGGAAAACCTGCGTGCATACGTAACTGTGAATGAAAAACCTGCATACAAGAAGAAAAAGAGAGAAAAATAGGGCAAACAGACAAGCTAAGACAAAATTTGCTTCTTTAGGACCCTACTGGGAAAAAATGGCCCCAGACCCGACATAGAAACAAAGAAATCAAGATCAATTCAAGTACATTGAATACCAAAAACCTGAAAGAAAAACAACTAGAAACTCTCCCCAGCGGAGTTTCCATTTTTGTTATGGAGAGAAACTTCCTATGGCTTGGGGTATACCACAACGCACATCTAGACACCAGAAATCAATATTTTCCAATATGTAAGAGAAACCAAACATCTAACATTGAGGGATATCTAATCATACCTTGTTCTAGACGTTTGAAATACATCCCTGTTGAGCTTTTCGAATTCACGCTTGCATTAGCAATTCACTCTCAACAATAGCAAATAAGACAAGCATGCTCTATAATAGTGTGTTAGACCTACTCTAGCATATATATTCAACAATGTATAAGCAATTAAATACATCCCGGAAACAATATTCATATTCAAATGCACATTAATTGGATAGGAAAATATATTTCTATTAATAAAATCAGAGACTACAAGAGTGACAACCTTTGTCGGCACGTCTAAGAACCGGATAAACCGAGTCCTCTACCTGGGCCTCCACCACCTCAATTGTCCATCTCTCGATAGAAATCTCACAATATAAAGGCAAGCTTGGGAAGAACACAAAGTTCTATAAAGGGACAAAGGGATGAGGACTCAACTACAAGCAAACTGAGGCCACAATAGACTATAGTTTCTTTGCTCTTCAATTCCTCCTCTTCAATGTATCCAAGGGGTTCCTTATATAGCACTCCAAAGGGCTATGGAGAGTCGAATCCAAGCATTCTCAAGGAATTTGGAAGGCCAAGAGTCAAGTGGTTCAGACACATATGAGGAAAAATCCAAAACTATTTGGCTTTATGCACACATCTTGATGTACGCGGGTTTGAGGTCAAAAGTCGCGTGTACACGCGAGTATATGTTTTAAAGTCATGTACAGCAATAAACAGGGGTTTTTTCGGGATGAAATTGGAACATCAAAGGATAATATAAGTCCATGGGGTCTAAAGAGTCTGTAGAGGGACAGGCCCATAAATATATGATCAACCATATGTGCTAAAACCATCTATAACAACATCCATAGTTCTATATTCTCATTTAACTCAGAATGAACCCATAATTTCGGAAATAACCCACATATCTGTAGATATAAAATGATGTATAAATTGATAGATAAGTTATAAGATTTTACATTGAGGCTCGTCTTTATAGGCTTGAGCATGTGTGGTGAAGGGTTGCACCCTTTCACTTAGTAATTAATAAATATAATTAATATATTATTTATATTTCTTACACGCTTTGTTAAGAGTTATTTATTTAATTATTAATTGTTATTTAGTGTTTATTTATTATATATTTTTGTTCATTACTCTCTCTCTCTCTCTCTCTCTCACACACACACACACACACAAACACACACACACATCCCTGTCCCCCTCTCCTAACCTCTAACCCCCTGCCCCTCCTCCCCGTCTCTGTCTCTCCACCTACTAACACATTGTCTCACTCTCTTTTCTCCTTTCTCTACCTACCCGCAATCTCTTAAAACCCCCATTGGTCTCTCCATCTAAATCCTTAAGGCTCCCTCTCCATGTATACATTTAACCCCTTACCACCCCCTCCCCCAAATCTTTAAATGATATAAACACAAATCAAACAATATAGTTGCAAATCACTTTCGAGTTTATGTCAATAAAATCGTGTGCGTGTTTTTATATAGTAAAAACACGTGCGCGTTGTTATTAATAAAAACCCAACTTTTAAGGACAAAATCTAATATTAGGCAAACCACTGAGTTGGAATTCTAGAATTCAAAGCCTGGAAGTCTTGGAGGTTTGTGAGTAAGTCAACAACAATCGAAGGATTTTGATATTCGCAAAATCGATTTTGCGTTTCTTTGCCCATATTCACAAATTAAAGGGAGCAGGCATGCGAGTTTCTTTACTCATATATGCAAATATTTCGTTACCTGCTCTCGGACAATTGGACAATTTTGTTATTGTTCGTTTGTGTTTTGATTCATATCTAATAAAGAATTGTTTAGAAGGTCCCAACTGCTCTTGCTGAAATGGCCCGCCAATCTTTTCGCAAAGTTTATCCAAAGCATTCCCTTCACACGACACATAAAATTGTTACTTTCAGTTGCTCTGTGGATATTTTTTTTAATTTATTCAGTTGTTGGCTATGAAATGAAATATAAGGCTATTATGCATGAAAGCTAACTATGGAATCTATGTTTATCATCCACTCAAGTTCTTCTCGTGTCTTTCAAGAAACAAGAGAAAGCTGCAAAGCAGCCCGTCCCTGCTATGTTCATAAAAAAATTGTTGGGTAGAAAGTCAAGGATAGCTCATTTAATTCCAACTTTGTTTTAATAACTAATCAATAACAATATTGAACCCTTTAAATGAACTCCATATTATAAAGTTCACATAATCATAAAAAATAAAAAGTTTGAATTATTTGCAAAATAAAATGTTGGTCCTCCATATAGTTTTAAAACCAAATATTATATGTTCTTTCCATAAATAGTATTGAATATTAATAGTAAAAATATTATATGTTGACCTTAAATAAAAACATGAATAACACCAAAGTTGATAGTTGAGTGCAATTCTTAAGAGGAGGTTTGCAACTCCAAAGATTTGATCTCTCTCGGTGCTTGATAGAGCCTAGGATTTGGATCTATGCTGGTTTCATATACATTCCAACCTGACTTTTCTCCTTCATGGTTTTTTCTCTAATTTGTTTCTTAACAAACATGAAAATTTAATACAAATCTGTAACCAGACTTTTCTACTTCATCGTTTTTGCCTTCATCGTTTTTGCTCTAATTTGTTTCTTAGCAAGCATGAAAAGATAACAAGTTTGTGCTATAGAGCTTTCATTTCATGAACTTGTCATTTTTTCATTGAGTTTATTATTTTGATCTTCATTGAAAACGATGAAAGATTCAATCTCAATTTAGATTCCACATAGTAAAATGTTTTAATTTTTATAAAAATAAATAAAGATTTATTTGAGAAAAAAAGTTCAATCCCAATTAGATTCCACATAATAAAATGTTTTAATTAAATTCATAGAAGAGATATAAGGATTTAATCTCAAATGGATCCATATCTTTTATTTAGAAACACGAATTACAATCCAAATTTACAACAATATATTTTATTATATAAAACATTTTTAATATTCGTCCATATTGTTGAGGATGCTTGCTTTACTACTATCTCGTATGCTTCAACTAAATCAACAACCACTGAATCAACGGGTTCAAGTTTATCAGCTCAGTTAAAAGACACTAGAACTCCTTGCAAGAGGTGGAATGGTGGAATTATTGTCTTATCCGGCTCTACTTGAAGAATGAATATTAAAAAAGCCTAATCCATCTACAGGCTCGAATGATTGGATCAATAAGATCTTTAAATTAGAGAAATGTATGAAATCATATATTTTGCTATGGAGTTGTTTAAAGAGGGGACTTTTTGATGAGGGGTTTTTGGCGAGGTTTTACTAGTTTTTTGCCATGAATCTTTATGGAATTTTCAAAATGTTTAAAACATTGTTAAATCTTAGAAAGTATGGGTGTTTGGGGTTTCACTGTCACATGATTTCACTTCTGAACTTAAAATGGCCTAACAAACCATACAAATTACAAATTTTATTGTTGATTATGTTGGAAACGTACTAAGATCAGGTAGGATTTGTTCTTAGAGATTTTTTTTCATTCTTGTATAATGTGATTAATGATTATACTTCATAAACTAAATCTAGGTGATGTAAATATAAAAAGTTGTCTCTCTTTAATAAAAAAATATTAATTATCAATAAGGATACAATAAGAGCATGCATGAAAGTGAATTTTGAATAATGCGTTAAATCATAAAACCTTTTTTTAATAAAAATGCTAGTTATCCATTAAAGATACAATAAAAATATATAACGAAACCTTGATTAAAGTGAACTTCAATAATGTGTTAAACCGATGATTTGTTTGGAGGTAATAGAAGTTGTTGGGTACTCGGACTGCATCACAAGTGTAACCACTTAATGAAGGAGTAAATTACTTAACCGACCATTTGCACCAATCGGATGACCTGGCTCGCATGAGCGGTCACATCCGACGTTGCCGATCGTCCGATCGATGCAAATGGTCGAGTAAATAGGTCAATCTCTTAATGAATAGTAGTAGGAAGGATAAGTTAGAGAGATTCTTTAGAAAATGTTTTAATTGTCAATCCCTCACATCTTGAAATTAGAGACCTTGTGAATTCAAATTCTTGACGATATTTTGCATGCCTAAATGTATATTGATATTATTTGTCATCCTCTTTGTTGGTGCATTTTCATTCTCTTTTTCTTGATCTCTGCGTCGAGCAATCATGGTGTAGGGTGCCTACACCACATCGTTCTCCAACATTCATCACACAACGACCCCCTTCTCATACATGTTCTGCTTTCTGTTGCGTTATCATTCTATCGATGTAACGTCCATTTTCAAGCATGAGATAGGTCTTCTCTTTGTCCCTTATGTTTTCTGTTCCCAATGTTTCTCTGTCTACTACGGGTGCGAATAATCGGATAGGGTTTCATTATTTTCATGATTGAAAATATGTCCAGGAGTGGCATGTCGTGGATTAAGTCAAATTTGTGTGGTGGTGTTTCTTTTCTTTGTAATCATGGCCTTCCACAACCTGCGTGAATCCTAGGGTGGGGTTTTCACTTCTTTTTCATATTTTAAGGTGTCATGTGATGAGAGCCCATTAGTAAAGGTTGGTGGTTGTTGTCGCAACTGCTTACCATATATTAAATTGTGCTTTTCATAATGACCAATGCCCCCAACGCCCTTTTCTATCGACAATGTAATGTTTCAGTATGTAGGACTGCGTGCCAAAACTTAACGTAATTATTTAATGTAAATAAATTATTTAATTTTGTGAGACTGAAAATTATCATTAAAGTTTCATGTCACAAGGATCATGGTTGATGTATTATTAGTTTATTTAAGCTATTTAAAAACAAACAAGTGGGATAAGCAACAAAGTTGCATAGTACTTGCCTCCTAAGAAGAGATTGAAAATCTATAGCAATAAGATAATTTTGCTATAAAAATATATGATAAGACAAATATAATTACAATTTGAAAGAAATAAAAACAAAAATGAATTAAAAAATGTCCATTTAAATACGATATAGGTTATTGCAATGTAACATAAAACAAGCATTTTCAAGCTTCCTTACATATTTCTAGTAATATTCTTGACTTACGTTATAAAAATATGCAAGTTTCTTTATAGACTAGCATAAATAGGAAATGAAAAATAATAGCTTATAAGACTATAAATTAGTATCATTGTTGTGAGAATAGTTTATTTGTATTTTATTATAAATTTATAATGTTATACAAATATGCAAGTTTTTTTAAGCAATTTGAACTTATTGTAGGTAGCTATTGAATTATTGTTGAAATGTGGATTTAATATTAATTAAAATAATTTATAAATATAAAAGACTAGTATGGTGGAAGAGTTTATATGTATATATATATGACTTAATTCATAATGATGAAAAAATTGATTGAAAATAGTTTTGAATGACTATTTTATTTTTTCCTTACATTAAAGGTGATTAAAATAAATATAAAAAATAAAATTTTAACGCTAACCAAAGATCACAAATAACAACCAATTATAATAAGGTAATGTAGAATGTAGAATATTGTGCCATTGATCTTTACATCGTCAATACAAAGTAATATCAAAATATTTCGATGGATCTACCAGCATTATTATTTGAGGAATTCGATGGTAACATTTACGTATATTCTTTCAATTTTGTCACAATACCAACAGGCTATATCATCTTGTTAATTGAAGGGCTATCTAACCAAAACGACAAGGTCTATACGTTTCAGGATATTTCGTGAGAAAATAAATCTATATTAATAGAACCTGGTCGACATGATATTTACTCTTAAACTTTGGTGATAATGAGTTTAACAAATTTCTAGTATTCGAGGATATTAACTGTTAAACTTTGGTGATAACGAGTTTAACACATTTGACAATTGCAAAAAACATGTTTTTGGGGTGCAAATAACATTTTTACGATTTGACCTTTCAACATTTTTTTTTGTGATTCTAGTTCATATTTTTCCACCCAAATTCTACACAAAACTTACAGGGTTGAAAATCTCTGTCTTCTTTTGAGGGAATGAGCTCGTCCAAGAATGGCATGGCTGTGAATCGTAACTGATGGAATTAGCAACGTTGATCTGGTTCTCCCAGAGATATTGAAACAGCGACAACTTTATGGAATTGTGTTTAATTATGAATTATGATTGACAAAGTCTCCTGCGGCCCCACACTAGGACAAGTGATCCATGCAAATTTTTGGTTGGGAAGAGAGCTCCGGAGAATCACCTACTAATTTGCTTGGCTTGCAGAGGAATTTCTACCGCGCTAATTCTGCTCTGCTCACCGGTCGATGGTGATGCTTGGCTTTCCGTTCCTTTCCTTTGCATTGTACGCAAAACTGTGATAAGATTTAGTTTCGTCGCAATGAGGACCTAACAACCACTACTTCCCAAGCATTGTGGACTTTGTGGTTACAGTAAGTTGATGTGCAATCTATGTTTGTCCTGGCGTTCCTACGTCTTGTTCTTGTGCACAATTGTCCTCTGCCATTCATATCAAGGCCAGCAACTCTTACTAACCCAACTGGAAATCTTAGCTCTTGATTGCCAAAGAAAAGGATATAGGTTTTATCTTCTAATAGTTTAGATAGAATTAAGGGCAGGTCATAGTTCACGGCTGTTAGATCTGCTTTTCATATACATTATACACTGGGTTTCTTCAAACACAAAACTAATATGCCTCACATACATTACACAATGTTACCGGGGAGATAGGTTAAGACAAATGAATCCAATTGGCGATGCTCGGAATTCCATTGTTAACCACGAATAGCGTGTAGTATCCTGGCGGCGCTGCAATAGAGCTTGGAGGTGTTGTAACTATAGCAATATATATTCCTCTTACTCTCTTTGGGCTCGTTGATGCGAGTATGAGCAGTCTCTGATTCATGGAAAATGCATGCGTTGTGAAGGATGGAGCGTAAATGTTGAACTAAATATTGTTGGGAACATAACTTGAAACAGAGAACTTAACGGTGAATCTTGTACCATAGCTCACAGAATCAGTAGATAGAGAAACGATGTTAGGCCTCAAAGTACTGTAGGATTCGTCCAAATAATAAGGACTATATGCTTCCAGACGAAGCTCAGTTGGAAACGTGACTCCAAAAAAAACGTAACCAACGTGGGGGTTGGAGCCTCCAACAAAAATCCTCCCATCAGGCAATACATTTGCAGTCGAATGATACAATCTCGGAATGGTGGAGGCTGCCAGTACTGTAAATCGTTGCCCTGCCATGGCATTAGGTCTGTATAAATACGGAGCAAGAGCTGGATTCCTTGCAATCTCCCAACCTGTCGTCCCTCTCTCGGCACCATTGATTATCACAACTTCACCGTTAGGAAGGTTGAGCATATCTCCCATAACCCTAGGCGCAGGCATATTCTCCATAGCCCAAACAGGGTTGGGATCTGTAATAAGAATTCTTCCACAGCTTTGAAGTGCGGTTAGGAAATTCCCAGCCTTTGCTGAGGTGAAAGTGCTGTTAGGAGCACCACCACAGATGAGAATTTCTATTTTTTGAAATCCATCAGATGCCAACAGTGGCAGCATAGCAGATGAACCGGAGGCGGGGTAATTTTTGGCTCCACCTGGCATCCTGGGAAAGGTATTTACAACCTTATTTGTTTTGTAATCAAATAATATGGAATCTTTGTTGGAAAATATTTAGAGATTTCCATCGGAGCATTGGCAATTGGCTGCTAGTAGGCGCCACGGTCCACACGGCAGCGGCAGCAACAGCAGCAGGAGGCATGAGCCAAATGGCAATGGGAAATAATTTTGATTTTTTTAATTTTATTATTATGACATCATCTTGCCACATGTCAACTCAAATCTAGATACCAAAATCCCAAAGCTGACATCATCTTCTATCCACCAATCAGCTATTTACAAAAATAGTTTTTTAACAAAATTAAAAAAATTATTTTACAAACCCCTAAGTCATACTTTGCAAAACAGGTTTTAATTATTTATAGCTGCATCAAAAGACACCAGCTAATAGCAAAGTCAAAGGAGTTTGACTTGTGATCGATTACAATATACCTGCCTGAGGTAGGTATAATAAAGACATGTAATATTTGTTTAAAATAAAGACATGTATTATTATTTATTTAACGAGATAGTATTCAAATTATTATTATTATTGTTAACACAAAAAATATTTACCTAGCTCTCTATGGTCCAAACCATAATTATACATCATTATCCCACCATTATTTCCTCCATTTTGAGGCTTCACAACTAAAGTTCCACCAAATATGGTACAAAACATTATTGTTCCTTCCCCCATAAATTAAGGGAAGTTGAGAATTTATTGTGACTTATCCCCTCTCTTTCCAAAAAAGACCAAAAAATCCTAAAATAAGAATGGGTCAAAAACCATGGACAAATACCATGCACAATAAAATACCATGGGTCATTACTATGGGTAAAAAAACCTTGGATCATCCTATAAATACATTGTGAAGGTCTCCCCACACTTTGGATTACATGACATTACTTTTTCCCTTTCACCATTGTTCCCATATTTTTGCCATATCATTATCCATGGTGTAAGATGAGCTTGCCCCATACCCTCTTGGATCCATTCCCCCCTTTGACAACCATTAGTGGAGATTATTGGAGAACCATACCATGAAGTCGGTGGACCATTTCCTCAAATGACTGCAGTGGCCCATGTTATTGAAAGGTATGCTTGTTTTTGTTTTTTATTAGTTAGAATATATATATATATATATANCTGATGTAGTTGCTCCTCCCTTCCGGGATCTGAAAAAAACAAGACTAGTCTTGATAGATTGATATGTCTGTTGGCAGAAAATGCCCATGTAAGGCAGCTTCAGGACGGAATTGTTTTCCATCATCTGAGCTGATTATAAACTGATAAAAAGAGTTTGAGTCCAACCAGTGTGTAAGGTCTATTGCATGATGCTTGAGAACTCTCCCAAAAAATAATTCATATTGACGATTTAGAGTGGCAAAATAATAAAAGGTCTTTGTGTATATTCTGAGGCCTCTGAGTCTTTTATCTCCAAAATTTTCCAGTGTCCCCATTGCAAATTCAGACCCGCCTTTGAGAGTTTGTCCACATCCACATTTCACTCCCTGTAAACATGTTTGAATGAGATTGATTCAAAGAAAGAGAGAGATTTGGTTGTCTCTTCATATAAAGCATCTAGTGTAGCAATTCTGCATTTCTGAGTCTTGTTTAGCTAATTAATGACCACCATTGAATCACCAAAGACTTGTAGATTTCTATAGTTTCTTTCAATTGCAAAACAAAGGAGAAGTTTCAAAGTCATAAGCTCTGCATGGTTATTGGTTCTGGCTCCCAGCCCCAAGGAGATTTGGAAGAAGTGGTTTTGGTTGAGATATAAGCATGCTCCTCCCCCACATGTCAAGTTTTGGGAGGCTCCATCAAAAAAAGCCCAAGGGGTGTTTCTGTTCAATTGCTTAGGAACAATAATTCTTGGGGAGGGAGTGTTCCTTGCTTGAGGAAAGTAAGAAATTATATCCAATCCCCTCCTTGCTACCTCTTCTGGGGAGCTGGCTTTTCTGAGGAATATGACCCTGTTTCTAGCCAACTATAGACCCCAAATGTGGAGAAGCAAGAGGGATTTGAGCTGAGTTGTTTGGGGGGATGAGGACCAGTCCTTCCATGCCTCTTCCACTGTGCTACCTTTCCAGGTGAAATTTGAAGAAGTAAAAGACTTGGAGTGCTCCCAAACCTGTTTGGAAAAAGAAAAGTGAAGGAAAAGATGATTTGATTTTTCCTCATCATCCTTGCATAGGCTGCACCACCGAGGACCTGCTATGTGTCTTTTCTGAATCTGCTCCCATGTTGGGATTTTGTTTGCAAGGACACACCAAGTAAAGATTTTTTCCTTTAGAGGGCATTTGATCTTCCAAATCCCTTTTTGTCACCATTTTTTAATCTCTTGAAAGAGTTGAGAGTAGAGTTGTTGATATCCAATATTTGGGGCGTAGTTTCCAAGTTGTGCTTTCTCCCAAATCAACTCATCTTCTCTATTAGTGATCCGGATGTGAGAAGATTGAAAAGCTAGAGTGTACTGATCCCAAAGGTTTTCCCATTGGTCTGGAAGCTCTAGGTCTTGACTCTTCCTCCAGCCTTGATTCCTGATGTTGGTTGAGATAGGGTCTGCTATTTGATTTAAGTGGCAGCACCCCTTCTGATGAATTAGTTGAATTAATGGTTGAGGAAGGATGTGATTTTGAGTGTTACCTGGTCAGGGGTTTGCCCCTATTCTGAATTTTGTGTTGTCCTCTACCTTCAAGACCAGACCTTTTGATATAAGTGAGAAAGATTTGCATAAGGATTTCCAAATGATGGATCCATTTGGAGGTTTCTTGGATCCCATATCCTTGATCTAATCTAAAATCGGGGTTGGGGAGATGTATTTGTGGATAATGACTTCTGTCCACAGACTCTGGGTTGAAATGAGTCTCCATCCTAATTTTGCAACCAAAGCTTTTGCAAAGAAAGGAGTGTTCTTTATGTCCCAGCCTCCCAAAACTTTTGGTCTTGCAATTTGATCCCATTTAACCCAGGGAAGAACCTTTTGATCTTTTTTCCCCGACCATAGAAAAGTTGAGCATATTCTTTTAAATTTTTTCAATATTGATTTAGGAATCCATGCCAATTCCATCCAGTAGACTGGGATTGCTTCCAATACTGATTTGATCAATACTAATCTGCCATCTCTTGAGAGCCATATATTGCACCAGTTGTTGATTCTGGATTCCAGTTTGGCAAGTAGCCAGTTCCAATACTCTTTTTTGTGGCAGTTTGGTTTAAGTCTGAATCCTAGATATTTTATTCTATCATCCAAAGATAGTTGTTGATAAGGGAATAAAACCTGAAAAGATCTCTGCATTTCCTCCTCCAAGTTTAGTGGTGTAAAAGAGGATTTCTGTCAATTTATTTGCATTCCTATAGCTTTGCAAAAAAGGGTTAGGATTTTTGAGAGGCTTTCTGCCTCTCTTTTTGAGTCCTGGAAAAAAATGAGGATGTCGTCCACAAATAGTAGATGTGTTATGTTCGTGTTTGTGGTAATTCTGAGTCCTTCAAATAGCCCTTTTATTTTTGCACCCAGAATAGCTCTATTTAACCCTTCCACAACTAGTAGGAAGAGCAGAGGGGATAGTGGACAACCTTGTCTTAGGCCCCTTTTAGCATGGAAGAATGGGGAGGTTGTTACAGCTGATTTTACCACACATGGTGGATCACACCTTTATGGCCTTCCCTGTCCCTCTGCAGACTCTTTGGACCCCATGGACCATTTTTGTACCTTTGATGTTTCCAAGATCATCCCTAAAAACATGTCTTATTTGCTATAAGCGACTTTTAAACATTTTCTCACGTATATATGATTATTTGACCCTCAAACCCACATACATCGGGATGTGTGCAAAAGGCCAAACAGTTATGGAGTTTTCCTTGATGTGGATCCGAGTCACTTGTCTCTTGGCCTTCCATATGCCTTGAGATCACTCGGATTTGACCTTCCATTACCCCATTGAAGCACTATATAAGGAACCATTTTGATACATTGAAAGGGGAGGAATTGAAGAGAAAGAAAACTATAGTCCATTGTTTCCGGAGCTTATACTTGAGTCTGCATCCCTTGGAGCACTTTGTGTTCTTCCCAAGCTTTCCTTTGCTTGTGAGCTTGCTATCGAGAGATGGAGAATTGAAGTGGTGGAGGCCCAAGTGGAGGAATCAGTTTCTCCGATTCGCATACGTGCCGACAGAGGTTGTAACTATTGTAATCTCTGTTTTATATTAATAGAAATATCTTTTCTTGTCCAATAATGTGTGTTTAAATGAGTATTGAATCCATGGATGCTTTTAAATACTTATATGTTATTGATTATATATGCTAGAGTAGGTTTAACACAATTATATATAGCATGCTTGTTTTGTTTGTTGAATGTTGAGAGAGCAAATTATCAATACAAGCGAGAGTGAAAAATCTCAATAGGGATCTACATCAAACGTCCAGAATAAGGTATGTTTCGAGATCCTTTAGTGCTAGATATTTGGTTTCTCTTACATATAGGAAAGGATTGATTTCTGCGGTTACTCTGTCTGTTGTGGTACCCCAAGCCATAGGAATTTTTCTCCATAATAGAATTGGCGACCATACTGGGGAGTTCCTAATCATTTCCTTTGGGGGTTTTTATCAGCATTCAATGTTCTTGAATTGCTCTAATTTCTCTATTTCTGAGTCGAGTTTGGGGGCATGCTTTCCTGGTAGTGTCTGATAGGAGTAAAGTTTGTCTTAGCTTGTCTGTTTTACCTTCTTTTTATCTCTTTTTCTTCCTGTATGCGAGCTTTTGCTTCATAGCCGCGTGTACACACAATTTTTACTGGGATTTCCGCATATATACACGGGTTTTCTGCACATAGTCACGTATGCCCTGAGTTTTTCCTTTTAGGGGAAGATTAAGTGTTGCTGGGTGAGTTTTGATGATTGCTAAGTCTCCTTGGATGCTTCTAGAGTCTATACACACCTCTGTTTCTAACCAGAGACATCTTTTAGTTAGAATTTTTTTAAATGTTCTTGTCATTGCATTTTCTATTTTTTGTTTTGGGATTGAGTGCATTAGGTCCCTTTTACCTTGGTTCTTTCCTTGAGTGTTGTTTGATAGTGCTTGTAGAGTCTGGGGGTGGTAGAGTCATTATTTTTCTTTATTATCTCATTCTAATTCAAAAAATACAAAAATATGTTTTTTTTGCATCATTATGTATTTTTCATTTTGCATGGTGCTTGCATTAGGTTTGCTTGGAGAAGTATTAGTCAGAATTTCATAAAGGAATGATTGCATTTTCATTTGAAGGAAAATTGTGCACTTCACGTAGTAGCATACCCCATTTTTCATTTGACACAGTGCATTTGCATTTATTGTTAGGTGTGCATTTTACTTCTTGTTGCGTCATAACACCATTGGTTGCACAATCATTTACCCTTTTCTGTAATAAGCCAATTAAAATCAGCACATAATAAAATGAATTACAGTCTTTTCTTTTATAGGGTGCACCAACAAGATTAGGTTTTAGGGTCTTGGAATAGTTCATTGTGAGTAAATTCTCCAAGACCACTAAACAACAACATGTATGTGTTTGTCCAGGTGAGAGTGTGAAATTCCTTGATATAATTAGTTTTTCTTAGGATCCTCCTCTTACAAGGGAGTTAAGCATGAGGCAGTGTGAGCGGTTATTGATTGGGATGACCCCTAGTCATAACTGAGTAGCATCGGAGATATTTCCAGGATTGTATTCGTATTTGGGGGCTCTTTCAAGAGTTTCAGCATTTTCTACCCTACCCATATGGTCAATCCCACCTGTGATTGTCCTCCTAAGCATTGATTATGTGGAGGTGACTTTAGTTTCCTTACCTAGGTTATAGAGGGGGTACTTTGCAGAGGTTGTTCTGTAGGTGTCCTGGCCATGTTGGGGTTGGATAGCACAGTCGCTATATGCATTGAAGCTGAGGGCCATAATAATTGGTTATGAACCTCCGCTTGTTGTGTATGGGATTCTCAAGCCTCTCCTAGGAAAGACATACCTGCTTCATTCAGGAGCTCACATATCCTACCCTTGCTTGCTTGTGATTTGGATTTACATTGTATAGGTGTATGCTCTGTGCACGCTAGTTTGCCTAGGGATTGCGTAATTAGATAGAGTATTTTTCTTTTTTCTTATTCATTGTGGATTCGGGTGCAGCACTTCGTCGTTCTCGTCGTTTAGCAGGACTTTCACCTTCCACATCTCCTCCTCCTTTGGGAGAGAGAAATAGATTGTCCGGGCGGACTACTTCTCACATTGATTCACACATGATGGGAGATCATGATGACAAAATTCTTGAGATGTCTTCTCCACCTCAAGAGGTTGGGGAGGAAGATCCTACTCTTGTATATGATCCTTCACCAAATATACCTTCACATTCCGATTATGATCTCTCATTCACAGGTCATCGGTATTGGTTTTCGAGCGACGAGACTTACCATGAACCCACAAGCACTAGTCATGTTAGTTATGGCATGCTTGATAATCCTGCACATGGGCTGGCACATCATGCTGAATCAGAAGTTGAACCTAGCACTACGCCTCAGGGAACTCCTATTCCTTTCCGTGCGGAGAGATTTGGGAGCACTAGTCACATTGCACCTTCCATCCCGGCGATGGAAGCTACCTCAAATGTTCATCCTAGACCTAGTTTTAGTAGTCATATGAGGATACTAGAACCAAGATAAGTGACCATAGGGAATACCACTTGTATCCCTTCATATGTCCCTTTGTCCTCTATTCCTACTCCTTCGAATGCTATTGGAGCAGGGTCCAACAGCTATAGGAAAAGCTGCCATTTTGGCAGATAGACAGTTTGGTGAAGACGAAGAGATAAGGTGAAGCTACAATGCCATAGCATGTTTCTAGCTGCAGAGCAGAGCTAGAAACCATGACTATTGGAACAAAGAAGTCAAAGAAGATGACAATACCTGAGCGGCCGAGAAGAGAGAGCTCAACCACTGCATTGAATGCAGTGGCGAAGACAGGAGGGCTCAGCTACCCTCATAAAGGAAAAGGAGCAACGAGGACAAGGTATTGAAGATGAAGGATATAAGATGGGAAGCAGTGCATAGTACCCATGGTCAGTGTCGGGAAGCATGGAAGACTGCAGAGAGTAGTGGTGTGATGGAAAGCGGCTACCCCAAGTACAGATACGCTGACTATCACCAGTTAGGGTTTGGGTTACTGTTGGGATAGGCCCACAGTGTTGTAATGGCGAGACCTTCGGGCCGCCTATAAAGGGATGTAATTTGTATTGTAAAAGGTTGTCATTTTGGGCATTTTAGGCCATCCAGCTAGTCAGATTATCAGTAGTCTGTTACCTTACTGTTATTTTGTATTGTAACAATCCACAGGGATTGATAGACAGAGAGAGAGAGAGAGAGTGAGAGTATATTGTAAGAAGGCAATATAGAGATAGAGAAGAGATCTAGGAGAGAAGGGCTCCAGGTTGAGTGCAGAGTTACCCAGAAGATCTCTAGCTGCATATGCGGTGCAGCAAAACTGTGTACCTCTCTCAAGTTATAATATAGAAACACAGTTTTGTGGACTTAACTTCCATCCTGGAGCTTAACCACGTAAAATCAGAGTGTTATGTGTTTGATTCATGTGATTGTATTTACCTGTTATATCTATCATTCATTACATGAACTTTGCTTACAGTAAATGTATGTGTATGTTATTCAATTCATTGCATATTAAAAGGATAAATGCAAGTTGAAGTCTTTAGTCATTCTGTATAAGAGCCTGTCTAAGTTTCCCTTAAGACAGTTAAGTGTTGTAGTATAAAACAACTTTACGTATTGTGTCCGGTAATTTAACACCAGTAAGATAAGTATGCTAAGTCGCATCAGTAGGATATCGCGGGAGGTGATATCGCACCAGTAGAGGAGCTGCGGTGTGTGATACCGTGGGTTGAGGAGTGAGCGTAGGAGGGAGCTAGGTGTTGCCTCAGGCGCGGCGACGTGATAGAGGGTTGGAGTCATTGCGAACAAGAGGAAACTGCGCATCGCATCGCAGAGAGGAAAGAACAGTCTCGTGAGCTAAGAAGGGCTGCGAGACGCACATAGGGTGCCATACAGAACCTGGTCGAGACACTTGAGTCCTCGACCAACCCATTAGAATCACTTCGGGTGAGACTTCAGGCCGCTCCGCGGTCTGTCACCAAAAGGGCCAGTGAGCTAGGGGTGTTGTTGGTTCACTATAGTAAACTCGGGTCTTCCCAGATGACCAACAAATGGGGGATGATATGGTAAGGGATACCCCCTTCTGTTCTTTTTGTGTGGTTATGACTCTGTTGTCTAGTACTATCTGAACTGTCTTCAAATATGGGAGATCTAAAATCTACTTTGCAGAGGAACTCCATCTAGTAGTTCCCAGACAGTACATACTACTGCTACATGACCTCCACCTACACTACCGAGTGGTAGTAACACAGCAAATCAAAATCCACCACGTAGAAATAGAATGGGGGATGATATGAAGCTACCTATCTTTAAGGGTACAGGGGCAGAGGACCCAGAGCAGCATTGGTTTCTATGTGAAGCCATGTGGACCATTAAAGCAATCAATGATGATAATAGTAAACTTGTACAGTTGGTCACCACACTGAGAGAACGAGCCTTAACATGGTACATGAAGTATACATCAGCGGTTACCTCAGCAGTACCCAGAACACTTAGCCAGGTTAGGACCGCCATGATTAAAGAGTTCAAGAAACCTAAGTCTGAGTCACAGTGCATTACAGAGCTTAAAGACATCAAAAAGTTACCTACAGAGTCAGTGTGGGACTTTGATCAGAAATTTGAAGCCCTTATAGACCAAGTCAGCTTTGAGTTTGCACCAGAGCAGCATAAGGAATGGTTTATTGCGGCGCTGCTCCCTCACATTAGACTACCATTAATGTACAGAAACTCCAGACGGAGGATGACGCGTTGGAGATTGTGATGAAACTAGAGGCTTCACCTCTAGCTGAAACTAGCACAGGTATGACAAATCTGCAAAACCAGTTAGCTAATCTCACAATACAGATGCATGAACTTAAGAAAGGGAAAGAGGTTGCACAAGACATATGGTGCGTAAAGTGTAAAGCATAAGGCCATACTAAAGATAACTGTCCAGTATTTGTAGAATATCTAGCAACCAGGGCTCCTAACCCCTTACCATAGACCCATGGACCGTGGTGTGAAATATGGAAAACAAGAGGACATCTACCTCACCAGTTCCCTCTACTTTAGAAGTACGTACAGACACCTAAGAACTTATACTGCGTCTTTTGTAAGTCAGTAGGCCATGATGAACACGATTGCCGAGCCTATGATCTCATGGTCGGAGCAAAGCAAGACCTGTATAGAGTCCAATCAGAAACACAGGGTCAAGCAGCAGGACCACAGCATGATCCAGCTTATGGTGGCCATGGAGGAGGATTCAGAGGACAAGGAGGATTCAGAGGCTTTGGCCGTGGTCGCGGACCAATCACTTGTTACAACTATGGAGTTGTAGGACATTATGCTAGGGACTGTCAAATCCCTACCACCACATGTAACTATTACAAATATTACGATCACGCTATAGAAGACTGTCCTACCTTGATAGCTAAGATCAGAGAACCTAAGCCAGCAGTACACTAGAACATCCAGTTTATTGCTACTGAGCAGGAAGAACCAGAACTAAGAGTCAACATTGTGACTCGCAGTGGTGTTTCCACCAATGAGACATCGCAGGTTACTGAAAAGACCACAGGTCAGGAGTGGGTGCATAAAGCTCCTAACAAAGAAACACCACTTGACCTACAGAAGAACAAATAGAAATTTCAGGAAGCTAAGACTTTCTTTGATGACCCTATGCAATCAAGATTGCAGGTACCACCGTCTAGGGGTGTACCGAAGCACCTTGTGGCGTTAGCCCTAACCAGACATTGAAGGCTACCACATCGGACGCTTGCGACGAAGACGAGTTGGCAAGAAGTGTACAATCCTTCCTGCGCAGTTGTTTAAATATCGTGAGAAATGAGCAAGCTATTGGAGAACTTCAATGCATCATAGATCAGTGTCAACCATCTTCTTCCATGAGCAGTGCACAGCGTGCTATTCATAGTATTAGGGGACATACAAGAACAGGAAGAGAGATGCGACTCACAGCACAGGATGGAGAATTTGAAATGGACGAGGTCATCCTAGATCTGGGATCAGAGGTAAATGTTCTGACTAAGCAGACATGGGAATAGATGGGTAGCCCTAAGTTAGTTAGATCGCCTATCCACCTCAGATTAGCTAATCAACAATGGGTATCACCCCTGGGTCGATTATCACAGGTGTTAGTTGACATTGACGGAGTTCAAAGCTCTGTGGACTTTGAAGTTATAGAAATTATGGGCGATAGTAGACCATAGCCAGCACTACTAGGTATTGACTGGGAGATCGATAACATGGCCGTTAACGACTTAAAGAGAAGACAAATGACCTTTGAGGATGCGTAGATCCGGGTCATTGCATCGTTAGATCCTCTTCAGGGTCCTAGATACATTGAACCTATCCGAGCAAAGGAAGAGGCACGTAACATGGACAGTCTCTATCAGATGACTGCGAACTAGAGCGACTACATCAATCCAACCGCAGAAGGGAACATTAGTTGGCGATGCGACAGCTCATGCGCATCGGATTCGGATGTTAGTCTAGAGAACTGGCAGAACAGACTTTACAAAGTCTCAGCGCGTAGATGTGCATACATGGCTAAGTCACTGCGATGGATTGGCACAGAGATCAATGAGATTCCATCATTTCATGGTATAACAGACATCCAGGAATTTCTCATGCAGTTTGAACAACAAATCCCTCATGAGCAGAGGATTGCAGCTATGGACCTTGCAGTATGAGCTACACCTGCAAGATGGTGGTATGCACATAAAGATAATATCGCATCATGGGATGATCTTAAGATATTGATGGTGATTAGATTCTCTAACAACAGAGAGTATACCCAGCAGAGATACATAGGAGAAAGTGACCCCAGGACACACATTCAGACATGTGAACAGGATTGGTCGGACATTCCCAAGGATGAATGGGTTCACTGATTCATTCACACCTTAGACCCAGTTCCACGGAACTGGTACACAGAGACTGAATTGCGCAAGGGAACGACTACATGGCCACTTCTAATAGACAACTTTATACTCACCTTCGCTTTTGAATCTGAGTATCCAAATGTTGATCAGGCCATAGATGTAATAAATATTAAGATATTTGAGGATTGTACACTATCAGTACAAACTCAACTTGAGTGGGCTATCCAGTTAGAAGATGCGCTTGAGTGCTACAATTTTGCAACAAAACTAGAGGAGGAGGATGAGGATCCTCGCAACATCAACATTTCAAAGTCAGAAGGGACTCACAATGTTGATGGACCGAAGCTACAGACTCCAGAAATCACAGAGCCGCTCAAGATTAAAAAGACCAATATTGGCACAGACACAGAACCAAAGTTTGCCTCTATTGGAGACTATTGGACTGATGAAATAGTTGGACAGATTGCAGACTTGTTACATGACTATCAGGACCTATTTCCCACCAAATTCATAGAGATGAAGGGAATAGTCAAAGACCTGGAAGTAATGAGGATACCATTGAAAGAGGATGCTAGACCAGTCAAGCAGCGTCCATATAGATTGAATCTGCGCTACAAAGAAAAAGTTAAGGATGAGATCGATTAGATGCTGGAAGCAGGCATCATTGAGCCCATGGACGAGAGTGAATGGGTTAGTCCCATGGTCATGCAAGAGAAGAAAACCAAAGGAGACATCAGGATCTGTGTCGACTTACGTAAACTCAATGACGCATCGCTTAATGATCCATTCCTGACACCTTTCACTGATGAAGTATTAGACAATGTGGGAGGACAGGAGGTCTACTCCTTCACTGATGGATTTTCAGGCTATCACCAGATTAGGATCCACCCTGAATATCGCCATAAGACCACGTTTTCAACAGAATGGGGCTCATTCTAGTATACGGTAATGCCCTTTGGTCTTAAGAATGCACCAGCTATCTTTTCTAGAGTAGTAGTTGCTGTATTTAAGGAATACATCCACAAATTCCTAGAAGTTTATTTTGATGATTGGACTGTATTTGGATTAATTGGCAAGCACATAGGAGATTTAAGACTGATGCTAGAGAAATGTAGGCAGTACCAAATCTCTCTGAACTTGAAAAAATGTATATTATGTGCGCCATTTGGTATTTTGTTGGGTCACATTGTTTGTAGGCAAGGCTTGATGGTAGATCCTGCAAAGATTGCCATCATTGTAAATCTTCAAGCACCCAACTCAGTCAAACAATTAAGAACAGTACTTGGTCATACCGGGTACTACAGAAAATTCATCAAGGGATACGCAAAGATCACAGCACCGATGGAAAAACTGTTAAAGAAAGATGTAAAATTCCTATGGAATGAGGAATTCCAGTAGAGTCTAAACACACTTAAAGAGAAGATCGTTACAGCACCCATATTAATATTCCCAGACTGGACTAAGCCATTTCATGTCCATGTGGATGCATCTGGCATTGCACTAGGGGTTGTTTTAACGCAACAAGAGAAGGAGGTATCGATCATCCTATCGCATACTCCAGCAGAAAAGAACTACACCACGATAGAAAGAGAAGGCTTAGCTATGGTGTACACACTACAGAAGTTTAGGCACTACTTGTTGGGTGCCTCGTTCAAGATGTTTACTAACCATTCTGCATTAAAGTATCTGGTCAATAAGCCAGTGTTAGGGGGGGAAATCTGCAGATAGTTACTCCTCTTTCAGGAGTATGATTTTGAAATCATTTTCAAACCAGGAAGATTGAATGCTGGACCTGACCATCTGTCGCGAATAGACTCAGGAGAAGAGGCAAGTAATCTAGATGACAATTTGCCAGATGCGCAATTGTTTTCTATTTAGATCGCAAATGAGTACTATGCTGATATCATTCACTTTCTAACTACAGGAAGACCACCTGAGGAGTTTACCAGGCATCAAAAGAGGCAGTTGGTCTTTAAAGCAGTAGACTTCACCCTGATCGCAGGACAGCTATACAAGTTAGGTCCAGATGAAGTCCTACGCAGATGTGTGATGCCGCATGAAAAAGAGGCTATTATCAGAGAAGCACATTCAGGTACCGCAGGAGGTCATTTTGCTGGAAAACCGACTGCATAGAAAATCCTGACCACAGGATTATGCTGGCCTATGTTACATAAAGATGCTAAGGACTTTTGTAGATGCTGTGATATCTACCAGAGGGTAGGAAAACCCTCATAGAGAGATGAAATGCCGCTGCGACCGCAGGTTACATTGCGCACATTTGACGAGTGGGCTATAGATTTTGTGGGTCCTATCAACCCACCGGGAAAATGAAATGGTGTGAGATATATCATCACTGGAACAGAGTACCTCACCAAGTGGGCCGAGGCCAAAGCAGTAAGAAACTGTGATGCTGCTATAGCCGCATAGTTCATTTTTGAAAACATCATCACTAGATTTGGATTCCCAATAATTCTGATGAGTGATCAAGGCACACACTTTGTGAACTGCACCATTGAGGCCTTAACGGAAGAATTTCAGATACAGCACCATAAGAGCACTCCCTACCACCTGCAAGCTAATGGTACGGTGGAGGCCTTTAACAAGATTTTAGAAAAGGCTCTTACTAAGATATGCAACAGCCAAAGGAATGATTGGGACCTCAGAGTTAACGTTGTATTATGGGCATATAGGACTACATGCAAGAAACTTATAGGACACACACCTTTCAGCTTGGTGTATGGACAGGAGGCTGTTATGCCTATGGAGTATATTCTTCCCAGTTTAAGAATTGCTCAAATCACTGAAATGGCTGATACAGACACGGTGCATGAGAGGCTAGCCCAGCTGCTTGCCTTAGAAGAAGACAGATTCATCGCCGAATTCCATCAGAAAGTGCAGAAGGCATGAGAAAAAGCTTGGCATGACAGGCACATTAAGAGTAAGACTCTTCAGATTGGAGACCTAGTACTCCTCTATGACAGTAAGTTTACTAAGTTTCCAGGGAAGTTCGAGACGCATTGGTTGGGGCCATATCAGATACAGCAAGTCATAGAGGGAGGATCCATTTAGCTCAGCAAACTGAATGGGGAGCTCCTTCCCATGATGATCAATGGAAGTAGGCTTAAGCTTTATAGTGACATCCACTCCACCTCTCAGACCTAATTCAGAGTCGCGGATGGTGCAGATGTCCAGTGTAGTTGAAATGAGGCATCGCACCGGGAATTAGTCTACACCGGCAGGTATTCTAAGTATAAGGAATCGCATAAGGACGATTCATTTAAAAAATAAAAAAAAAGAAGACACGTGTAAGTTCGTTTTGAGCAAGTGATGCGATGTTGCATCGCAGCAGTGCGATGTTTCTCCATGCCACGTACCCAGTTTTGTAACGAGACAGAGGGCTAGTCAAGTCACCTTCTGACAGGCAGTTAATGAGGAAATGACCGGTATACCTTACCATAGATTTGGCATGGCATAATAAATTTTTCCAGATTTGGCAAATCTTCGACGAGACCGGAGCCTACACACACACATTTTGAGGAAAATTGATCGAATTTCAGCATTTATTGAGGATCGAAATGACGGGTGTGGTCTCGTCCAAGAAATTAATAGGACCGATGGGTTCATTCTAGATGACCATTGCGTCCAGGATTACTGCCTTCAGTATAAAATAAGAAATTATTCATTCGGGAGGGTTACTTTTGCAAAGACCCGAGAGCTATAGAGTGCAGTGTTAAGTTTCCCCTGTCTAGAGCTAATTTCAGTTACAGAGTGTTGTGATTTCCAGAGTATTGTAGCAATTTCCAATCCAAAGTATAACACTGAGTGGGTTTTGTCAGAGGATGAACCTCTAGAAGCGATTTTGGAAAGATTCGAGCGTGGAGGCCTTACAGCTGCTATGACCACGCCAAGTTCATCACAGACCGGACAGCGACAAGGGATGAGGAGCCAAACTCACATAAGAGAAGAATCCAGTCTGGAGCTGGACGAAGAAGTTCATAATGCACAGACTACATCATACCATGAGTTGATGGTGCACCAGAGGTAAAAATTCCCAAGAGTGGTAAGTTTCCTGTTCCTATTTCACAAATTAATTCTCGAGTAAAGGAGGATGGAGATCTATTAGGATATGCCGTTGTTTCTAAATTTGTAGATTATAACCTGGGCGATAGTAAGACATACCCCACTTCCAGCCAGATCAGTACCTTACAATTCAGAAGAACCCAAGGACAAGCGCAGATGAATATGTTCCCATGGCACATGTCCATATTCTTGAGTGCTCAGGCCTGCTCAATCTGTTAAGAATACCACATTTTGGATGTGGCGCAGAGGTTAATGGCGTGGTGCACATCTTACTTTCATGAATACATGGGGGTTACCTCTGGCTTGGTCACAAGGTCAACCTGAACATTGACCTGATACACCGCATTACTGGCCTGTCCAAGACTGGTCAAGTCTCGAAGACAAATATAACAGGAAAAACCAAGGATTCCAAGCTATCACCAACCCTAGTCACCAAGTATAAACTGCAGCGAGGAGGTAGGGCTTACGACATTGCAAGCTTAACAGATGATACCCTTAGATTTACAGCTAGTCTGCTTGCAGGTAGACTGTTAACCAAGGTTCACCCTATGGAAGTCACAGGATCAGTTATTAACCTGGCCATACAAGTTGTAGAGGGGGAACAGTTCAATTGGTCTTTATTTTTGTTAAATATGTTTCAGCAAGATTGTTTGCAAGCTCAGGATGAGGCATCCCACCCATTCCATTTTTCATGGTTGCTAATACTCTGTTCATTTGTCGGATGGAAGGAGCCGCCCCATACACAATTTCGACAACTAGCAAGTGGCGAGCCTAGAGGTATGCGCTACACAAACTTATGGGAGACTAGCAACCCAGCCAAGAAAAAGGTCAATGCGATAGTATTCTATGAGTACTATAGGCTGCTAAGGAATGTTGTCGAAGAAACACAACAGATCAGCAAGGAGGTCGTGGACATATATGATGATAGGTTCAATTTTATGGTGGACCGCCATAGATTTTACCTGAGGCCAAAAAGAACTAAAAAGGACGATTGGGCTAATGGTTTTTTCAGGATGATAGCAAAGGATATCAAAGGCATCATCAAGGACTTTTATGCCGATTGGAAGCAAGCGTTAGAAGACACCACACCCCTACCATCAGGCACTGCACAGACAGACCCATCGGATAAAGAAAAAGACAAAATGGAGACCGAAACACAAGATGCAGCACAAGTTCCACTGCCAGGAAAAAAGAGGAAGGATGGAGAACAAGGGACACCAGACACGTAGATGACGCAAGATGGAGAAGAAGATATACCAGAGACACCGAAGAAGAAAAAGCAAAAAGCCACAAAACCAGTTTCGAAGACTGCACTAACAGAGGATGATTATGAACTCATTGCAACAAGAATGCATGACACATTGAAGGACTCATTCAAGGTGATGCAGACATCGTAGGAAAATATACAGAGCACGGTAGAAAAGTAGCTTCTAGACTTAAAGATAATCACTGAGAAGACTGCCATGATACAAGTTCCGCCCATAAAGGTGACCGTAGGAGAAAGTTCAACACAGTCGATTTCCCGCGAGGAAACTTTCGCAACAGATCGTATCAATACAGTCTTGATACCACTAGGGAGCATCCGATTCCCTGCGTCAATGAAGGATGTACCAATGCATATTAGGCAACCTGTCAAGGTTAACCTCGTAGAGTTCCACATTGACCAGTTATAGATGATCCAGCAGCAGCTAAGCGCAGAGCTCAAAATTAGAGAGCTCGCGACTTATAAGCAGAACACACAGTTCAAGCAGCAGAATGCAGCACTTGCCACCAGCTATTTGAAAAAGGCAGACGAGTTAAAAACATATGAAGCAAGAGAACAGGATCTCTCTCAAGTCTTGCAGAGCATCGCATTGGAGTTACCCCAATGTAATATCGAGTTTTCCTTTCCCATCCCACAGAAGGTAAGATGAGTTGCAGACAGAGCAAAGGCTCTGGAGGAAACAGTAAGCAGGATGGAAGAAATAGTGATCAAAATGGAAGAAGACCACAAAGCATAGATTGCTGAGCTTGAGGCTAGACCACCAGGCACCCCTCAGGCAGACAAGGAAGCCAGAGTAGAGGCCTTTCGACTCACTTTTATGGAGATAAAATCTCGCATAGACGATGCCATGTCAGTGCTAGCTGATGCGACGAACACATGGTCGGAGCTAGATGAGCCTCCCGAGAAAGTAGAAATCCAGCAAAGTATTAAGCAGATAGAGAATACCACAGCAGCAATGAAGGAAGAAATCAAGAGCTTAGCAGCTCTTCAGAAGATGAGAAAGACGACGGAGATGAATCACTTGCAGCAGGAAGCGCAGCGGTTGAGAGCAAAGGAGATAAACATCAATAACCTGCTTCAACCATATCAGGAACAAATCACAGAGCTAGTCGATGTGGTTGAGCAAAAAGTTGGGGAGTTTACCGCTGCCAGAAATGAAATTGATACAGTAGAAGACTCAGGTATTAGTCAAGCTATGCTTGACTTAGTGAAAGAGCGTGTCGCAGCTATGGAGAACGAAGTCGCAGGACTTTGGGACAAAATTCAGCGCACTTCGCAGGAAGCCAAGGAGAAGCTACAGCAGGAGAAGCCTGTTGGTAGTGGCTCAGGGATGAGCCACAAGTAAGTGTTAGGGGACTATTGGAGAAGGGTCCCGCAGCTACAGGAAAATCTGCCATTTTTGCGGATAGACAGTTTGGCGAAGACGAAGAGATAAGGTGAAGCTACGACGCCATAGCATGTTTCTAGCTGTAGAGCAGAGCTAGAAATTGTGACTGTTGGAACAGAGAAGTCAAAGAAGATGATAGTACCTAAGCAACCGAGAAGAGAGAGCTCAACCACTGCATTGAAGGCAGCGGCTAAGATAGGATGGCTTAGCTACCCTCATAAAGGAAAAGGAGCAACGAGGCTGAGGTATTGAAGACGAAGGATAGAAGATGGGAAGCGGTGCATAGTACCCATGGTCAGTGTTGGGAAGTGTGGAAGACTACAGAGAGCAGTGGTGTGACGGAAAGTGGCTACCCCAAGTATAGATATGCCGACTGTCACTAGTTAGGGTTTGGGTTACTGTTGGGACAGGCCCATAGTGTTGTAATGGTGAGACCTTCAGGCCGCCTATAAAGGGATGTAATTTGTATTGTAAAAGGTTGGCATTCTGGGCATTTTAGGCCATCCAGCTAGTCAGATTATCAGTAGTCTGTTAGCTTACTGTTATTTTGTATTGTAACAATCCGTAGGGATTGATAGACAGAGAGAGAGAGAGAGTGAGAGTATATTGTAAGAAGGCAATATAGAGATAGAGAAGAGATCTAGGAGAGAAGGGCTCCAGGCTGAGTGCGGAGTTACCCAGAAGATCTCTAGCTGCATATGCGGTGTAGCAGAACAGTGTACCTCTCTCAAGTTATAATATAGAAACACAATTCTGTGGACGTAACGTCCATGTTGGAGTTAACCACGTAAAATCAGAGTGTTATGTGTTTGATTCATGTGATTGTATTTACCTGTTATATCTGTCATTCATTACATGAAATTTGCTTACAGTAAATGTATGTGTATGTTATTCAGTTCATTGCATATTAAAAGGATAAATGCAAGTCGAAGTCTTTAGGCATTCTGTATAAGAGCCTGTCTAAGTTTCCCTTAAGACAATTAAGTGTTACAGTATAAAACAGCTTTGCACATTGTGTCAGGTAAGTTAACACCAGTAAGATAAGTACGCTGAGTCGCAGTGGTAGGATATCACGGGAGGCGATATCGCACCAGTAGAGGAGCTGCAGTGCGCGATACCGTGGGTTGAGGAGTGAGCGTAGGAGGGAGCTAGGTGTTTCCCCAGGCACGATGATGCGATAGAGGATTGGAGTCATTGCGAATAAGAGGAAACTGCGCATCGCGTTGCAGAGAGGAAAGAGCAGTCTCGCGAGCTATGAAGGGCTGTGAGATGCACATAGGGTGCCATACAAAACCTGGTTGAGACACTTGAGTCCTCGACCAACCCATTAGGATCACTTTGGGTGAGACTTCAGGCCACTTCGAGGTCTGTCACCAAAAGGGCCAGTGAGCTAGGGATGTTGTTGGTTCACTATAGTAAACCTGGGTCTACCCAGACGACCAACAAATGCATTTTTGACAACCATTCCTCCCCCTCATTCACGTGTTCCTTCAGGTCAGAATGTTGCTACTAGTCATGTTCGTACTGTGACTACTCGTACGGTAGTATCTCAGATTCAAGTATCTATTGTTGTCTCAAGAGGTCATATTCATGTTTCTAGACCGTCTTATGGTCCATCGCATGTAGTTCTCCATATCCCTAATTATGGAGCTTCTCATGGGATATCCCATGGGACATCTTATGGAGCTTCTCATGGACAATCTTATGGACCGCAGTATGGACAGAGCTATCAAACTTATAGGTATGGGTGTCAAAAACCTGCTTACTCCTCTAATTATGGATTTTTAGCATCGCATAGTTAAGGTACACCACATCATAATGCTTCCATGCAACCCTACATGGGTCAAACGGGAGGAGAATATTATGGCTAAGGCCATGGTATTTACAGTAGTTAGCCTTATATGAACCAAAACTATCAAGGAGCATGGCATAGACTGTCTCAACCTAGGATCCCTTTCCTCACAATGTTAAATTTACCTGACTTATCGAGACTAGTGAACAATTCGGTGTCTCATGACCCGGCTTGGCCGACTGTCCCTACCAATATTCCCTCAGCCATTCCCAAATTTGAGGGCAAACCAGGAGAAGATCCTAGTGAACATGTCACTACCTTTCAAATTTGGTTCTGTTACAATTCCTTACATGATGACTCGATCCGATTAAGGCTATTTCAATGCATCCTCACCGGGCCTACAACGAAATGGTACATAGAGTTACCGAGGGGGGAATTCATTTTGGTCAATGACCTTGGTATGACTTTCCTTAATCGCTTCCAGCTACCAGTGCGTTATAACATGGTACAAAACTCTTGTTGACATTTTGGCAGGACAAAGCCACACATATCTCGGACCATATCCAAGATTAGCGTAGACGAAAGAGGTTGATTAAAGCTTTCATACCACCAGATTTTCTCCTTGAGTGGTTCCTTAAATCATTGCTACCTTACATCATGAAGGATAATTCTACATTTGGATTCCAGAACGAGGAACAAGCAATTTTTAGGGCACAGGAATTGTAATTGATTTATGCTCAATCCAGACTGTTATATGAGATCATACCTAATGCTCTGCAGTCTAGTTTCCATCCCAATATCAAGCCTGGACCACATGCCGATGGCATTGTGGGTTGTACAAGTGCCAAAGTTGTGGATTCGGTTGCGAAACAAGTGAGTCAATTGTCTATTAATCAATCCACATCAGGACAAGCTACAAATTCATCTCAACCCACCCAAATGGTGAGTGTACTTTCTGTGCAATCATCGGACCAAAAGGGCAACCAACAACCTGGAAGGAATAAGAAGAAGGGTAAAAACAATCGTAAGGGTGGGAACAAGAACGAAAATGCCAATTTTAATTACAAGAATGACTGTAATGCCGGGGGGGATAAGCAGTCTAAATGTAAGGTTAAGTTTCCTTGCAAATTGTGTAAAGATGACCACCTCACTCACTTGTGCCCTCGTATGGAAGATGCCTCGAGGTTCATACCACAAGGCCCAGCTATGTTGACCAATCCTTTACCCCATAATCAAAATATGAACTCAAGGACCCATGATCCTCATTCTACGTCAGGTGGAGATCAAAATCCACCAAAAATAGTACTGGTTATGTGTGCATCAACATGGTGCATTCCACTAAGGTTGTGACTCATGTGAAAGACTATGGTTCATCACAACCAGACCTTGGGAAGGAACCTCCTCCAACCAAGATCCCTTTGCGTATTGAAAATTCTATGGATAAACCTGAGATTGCACCTCACATTCCTAAGGGAGTATTAAAGCTTTTAGGGCACAATCCTAATTCCTGAGCCACCCAGAACTATTCTATTGGCAAGGATTTGTGCCAAAATCCTTGTGCAATGTCTGCACTTGAAGTACTTCAAAGTTGTCCTTTGCAAAGGAAAGCTTTTCTTTTTTCTCTTGGGGTGAATGATGATAACTCTTCTTTCGTCATCAAATTTGAAACCATGGGACCCCAGCCTCTCTTGCCTTACTACGTGTCTCTCTTGATTCATGTAGAATGTCTTAACATGACCGTCAAACACACTGTGCTTGACGAAGGCCAGGGATGATTTTAAGGAACCATACTTATTTAAAAGTGTATAAATGTTGGTGAATATTACCAATTCTTAAAAGGCCAACTATAAAATGATTAGCCATATTTTTCAAAAACTATTTTAATTTCCAAGGATTTTATATCGTTTATATAATAATTTGGCAATTTTTAGGGTGAAAACATTTTACCCCATCAAAATTGGGCGATACAAGGCTTCAAAACATGCAAAATGGCAAATCTTTTTTGGGAGAAAAACATGGAAAAATAGCTCACTCACTACTACATTTCGATCCAAAATCCGACCGTTACTTCCGACGGCGCGTGGATTTTTTCTTTTAAACCTACCAAAAATCACAAAGTTAATTTTTTTTTTAAATTGTGGTCATAAGCGTCGCTTAAGCGACGGATAGGCTCATAAGCGTCGCTTAAGCGACGGCTAGCCTAGCAAGCGTCGCTTAAGCGACGGCTCCTTGAGTGAACAAAATCTTAAAATAAAAAAAATTAAGTAAAATGGTACACTTTCACACAACAAATTTTGTTGAAATCCTATAACAAATAGTAGGTGTCGCTTAAGCGACGGCGCCTTTAGATTAAAAAAACTAAAACTAAAAATAAAAAATGGTACACCCGCGGCCTTTCTGTCCCGTGAGTTTGCTCGGGGCTTTCTTGCCTCTGCAAACTTAAACCCCGACTTGTCCTCAAGCAATCACTAAGCCATCTCCAATGTGCAAATCCACAGATCATCCAGGTGCCGATCTTACACCATGTACCCCATTACCCCAGGTGCCGATCGATTTTGCATTTTGAGCATTTTTTAGGCATCCTTCCCAGCTGTAGGGTGCATTTGCTTCCAGTAGATTGAGGATGGTATGTTTGGAGGGTCTACAGTTAGAAGGCTATAAATATATGTTCAGAAATAGTCCAACATATGGCCAGTGATTGATCTCACCAGAAAATGGCCAAAATCATGATTGAACCAAGCAGATTGGAGATACTGGGACTACTAGGCAAATTCAGTTAATAATCCAAGAAGAAATTCTGAGATGCAGACTGGCAGTTTGATGAGAACTGTAAGGTGTTCCAGCAGTAAATAAAGAAGTTTTTGGGAAGTTTTGTTCAGTCGGGAGGGCACCTACCATATGTGCCAATATGATCATATTTTGGGGTGAATTTGTGGGTCCGCTGTCTGCCAAACCAGAAGGTAATCTCAACAGAGGAATGATGCTTCTCCAAAGCTTAATCTAGCATAAGGATATGGAATTCATAAAGACATTTGGATTTTACTCATCCATTAGGAAATCTGAGAGGTTGTGCTGTTGAAGTATAGCCGAATGAAAATGTCGTCCTTTTGATCTTTATGTAGTCTTGTGCTTGGTTGTATACTATTTTCGTGGCCGCCAATCTTAGGCAGAGCTGCATATATTGCAAAGAATTGATAGGATTCAAACATGGGCAAGGTCAGGGATTATACTGATACAAGAATTATACTGTTTCAGGGCTTATCTAGCCTTGACATAGTTCACTCTTTTCTGCGGGGTATACACTCTCGAATAACCCAGATACCAAATGAATGATGTTATGCTCAAGGGTAGATCTTACACCTGTGTCTCTATTAAAACTTTCCCCAAACTCCGTCATTCCAAGTTGCCAACATAAACTGCACCTCTTTGTTTTATTTCTAAGTGTTGTTGTTCTATGGCTATAGTAGTAGGGTGAGTTGATTGGAAAACTACAAGTCAAAGTCGTAGTGTAAGGCGTGTTTATGGTAAAGGTACTACCAGTGGGGTTTAAAGGCTATTGATATGAGGTATAATGGTTTATGATTCATGGTCACTCAATATTTTGCCTTATTCTCAGGCTGCCATTTGCTTTTTTCTGTATTTGTTACATACCATAACATGCTTTTTGTAATTCTAATAAAATGCATGCTTAAAAATTACAATAACAAGTCTTGTTGATATAGTTGGTATTGAACATCGACTCATTTTTGTGCTGGAATTGAATATTGAGCAGGAAAAACTATTCCAAAAGATGGTGAGACACAACGTTGGATGATTTCTGCTGGTGGTGAGTATGTCTTATGTAAGGTGAGAAAACAACGTGCTCAAGTTCAAAACTGTCATACAATGTTGATATGGCTTACAAGTTACAGCACATCTTATTCCTATCTTCAGTTGTAGCTTATGTAAGACTGTAAGGTATAGTTACAGGAAAAGCTGAAAAGAAGAAATCCCAAACATTTCAGTCTTCTCATCAAGATGCAAGATACAGGGGTTGACCCACCGATCCCCCCCAAAAAATGTTTTTTTAATCAAAAGACTGCCAAAATGCTGAACAACTAAAGGCTAAAACCCTAAACCCCAGACTTGCTTAAGGTCTGACCCACCCTCGTGTCTAGATCTGCTCTCGATCTCTGATTCATCAAGTTCTACTGTCAAGGATTTCGTTCAATCTATCTTTATGGTCAAGGCCTACTGATCTATCCTTCTGGTCTATGATGTTGCTCACTTCACTCACTTTGTTATTTATCCTGCCACAGCCTTCAAGAAAACCACTTTATTTGTTGCTAATATGGACATGTGGATTTGGCTCACAACAATGCTGTTATGACCTGCTTCATGTTCATGCTGAGATTGTCTTCAAAATGGTCAATATCAATAATGATTATATCTTATCAAATTATCAATTATGGTACCAGAATTCTTAATAGTAATATGTATGAAAACTATCTTTTTCGCAATAACTTATAGTTCCATTCTTGTGTTTTGTGAATATTTTTGATTCTTCACTCTGTTCTTTTAATTTATTATAAAAATATTTTTATATCTTTTTGTACTTTCTGTTTCCCCACCATATCCGAATCTTGGCTTTTAAAAAATCTGGTGAATTTGTATCTAGATCTTGCTCCATATCCGTATCCTGGTAACATAGTTAATTTGTTGAAAAGGCACTTTGTTGTTCATGGAACTGTTCTTTTGTTTATAATTTGTTTTCTGTCATCTGGGGTTTG
>LPNX010510719.1:0-118366 GCA_001517045.1 Pseudotsuga menziesii
TAAGTCAAGACTTTCTTCCTATTCCCTTTCCATTCTCTGGTAAAGCTGATTGTCTGCAAGTTAGTAGTAAGTTGGTAACCCCAGACCCTAGGTTACAAGGCTGCTTAATCCTGAACAACAGTGGGGGAGAGGGAAAATATCTAGATTTAAAGGTAAATTTAAATATTTAGGAAAATATTTGAAGAAATTTTGGAAATGTTGTGAAGTTGGGCATTATAAGAAGGATTGCATATCTAAAAATGTTGATAAAAGGAAACGATCTAATGATACCTCTTCCAAAAAGGTGAAAACTTCCTCAGAAGGAGGGGATGTGTACCCACCTTCTATAAGTACTCATTCAGATTGTGATGTATAGTTGATTGAGTTAGGTGCTTCTTTTCATATAACTCCTCACATGTAGTGGTTTTGTGAATATGAGAAGCATAATGGAGGCGATGCTTTCTTATAAGGAGATGACTTGAAAACCAGAATCATAAGACTTGAAAGAGTTAATTGTTACTTAATGATTGAAGGACCAAAAATCTCCTTAAGGATTGCATATTCTAGAGATAGATAGAAACTTGATATCCATAAGGAAGATGAGTGATGCAAGCATACAAACTATGTTTGGAAAAGAAACATGCAAAATGGTTTGAGGAGCAATGGTCTGAATGTGGGGAATTAGAAATGGAACTTTATACAAGTTGTTGGGAAGTAATATCATATATGGGTGTAACCATCATGTTGTTCATGTGGGTGGAAATAAAGAATATAGAACCCCTATTGTCTATGGAGAAAAGGTAATGCTACACATCAAAGACTAGGACATATTTTAAGAGAAGGGAATTTGAGCATTGCATGGTAAAGGTATGGTTTTTAGGTATGTTTAATTGCACACTATATTTCATTTTTTTTGAACATTGCATAAATGGTACTAAACAAAATCAGTTAAGATTCACATCTAGTGCTACAAGAGTAAAGGGATTTTGGAGTTAATATATAGTGATGTGTTTTGACCTATGTTTGTTCCATTTTTAGGTAAATATATGTATTATGTGATGACTTCCTAAGGAACTCATGAATTTATTTCCTCCAAAATAATTATTAGATATTTGTTAAGTTTAAAGAGTTTAAGGCTCTTATGTAGAATCATGTGAAAATGAATTTGAGGAATTCTATAAGAAGTGTGAAATAATAAGGTAGAAGACTACTCCATATACATCACAAAAAGACGTAGTTGCAAAAGGAATGAATAGGACATTGATGTAAAAGGTAAGGAGCATGCTCAGTAGTACTAGGATAAGACAAGAGTTTCGTTCAGAGGCAGTGGATAATGCATGTTACTTGGTAAATCAGTCACCCACATCAACATTGGTTAACAAAAATCCACATAGGGCATGCATTGGTAAGAAACTCTCTATTAAACATCTAAGAGTTTGTTGGGTGTGATTCTTGTGTACATGTTTGTTTCAAATAAATTATCCTAATAACTAGGGTTTGAACTATCATAGATTGGATTTGAAGAATATCAGTCCTCTTCCCCTAAAAGCTAGACATTTGTTATTTGCAATCAAGAAACGAGAGAGTAACATACATTTTTTGAAGTTTTCCCAATAGTATCTTGGCTTGCTAATCCATAGTTGTCTTATCTACCATTAGATATGTCTTCTTATATCTGCAAACACATCACAGAAAACACATTTCCCAAATACAAGAGAAAAAATGAATATAAATCTAACTTTTAATCAATTTGTTAGGAAAATTTGATTCTCCAAATTAAAATATAATCAAAGTAGGAAATTTTTGGGGAGGGAAATAAGAGAGATGTTCATTTATGACTATAAATAATAATTACAAACCCAATCTTGTTGTCCTTAACTCTCATCACCATTGTCCGGGTTCTTTAATTCCTAGGCCACTTAAAGCATCTTCAAATCTCCAAATCCATATGCATAGAGGAAATGAAAAAAACAAGATGGTTGGCATATCACTAATCCCACACAGATGCAAAAGAAAACAGATATGGATCTCTATAGATCTAAATATCGTGAACCCAAGGAGAAACATAGATGAATCTCTCCCCATCCCCTTAATTTAGCCTCTTCTTATAGGAATTTAGAAGATAATGGAAGTAGGATTCATGGCATGTGAATTACGTGGATATAAGACATAGATACATGGTATGTGAACTAAGAAATTACAAGTCACGCACAATTTCCATGTTCAATTATGATAATTTTCCAACTCACTATGAACTTTCTTCTCAATATGAGTTTTTTCCCAATTATAAAATGATTCTCATTTCATAATTATGAAATTGTGACAAATAATTATTTGTGGAATAATTATGAAATTGTGACAAAATAATGATTTCCCTGTGGAATCAATATGAAAATTTACTCAAGCAAGTAATTCTTAACCTCGTAACTTCTGAGAACGTCCTTAGAAGGCCTAGAGTGGAAAGTACAAGTATAACAATGTTCCAAAGGAAAAACGAGTAAGTTGGATATTAAAGATGAAAACATGCATTCATTGGCTATAAAGATGGTGTGAAAGATTTTAAACTTTGGAACCCATTAACTAAGAAGACTATTTACAGTCGAGATATTGTTTTTAAAGAGGTTAAATATGATCCCAAACAGGGAGTACTACCAAGGGAAAATGAATAATAGAAAATAGAGTTTGAGTTAGAGGATGAAGAATATGACTCAATAGAAGAAAATGAATAAGTAAAATAAGAACATCGTACTCCATTTTTTAGGAGATCATTTCAGGAAATAAGGCAACCAAAAAGGCATTCCCAAACTTATTTTCATTATAGTTTTGCTTTATCTATTACCGATGATGGTACTATAACTATGAAGGAAGAAGCATTGGATTCAAAGGATAGTAAATCCTAGAATAAGGCTTATAGTTGAAGAAATGGATGCCTTGGATGAAAATGAATCTTGGGGTCCAGTTGAGTTGGAAGTTACAAGAAAACTTGTTGGTACCAAATGGTTGTTTATGAAGAACTTGAATGGAGAAGGTAAAGTGGAGAAGTACAAATCCCACTTGCTAGCAAAGGGATATTCCCAGGTAAAGCGAATTGATTTTGGTGAGATTTTTTCTCCTGTTGCTAAATTGACTTTTATCAAATTCCTTTTGTCTATTGCTTCTACTTTCGATATTGAATTATAGGAGGTGGATGTCAAGATGACATTCCTACATGGGGATGTTGAAGAAGAAATACATACATACATATATATATATAACAACTAAAAGGTTTTACAATGAAAGGAAGGAAAGAGTTGGTTTGCAAGCTAAAGAAGTCCCTTTATGGTCTAAAGCATCTCCGAAGATGTGGTATCAAAGTTTCGATACATACATCCTTGGAATGGGCTTTGTGAAAAGTAAGGTTGATCACTATGCATACTCCAAGTAGGTTTGTGGCCATGCTTGATTGTTGTAGTGGTGTTTTTTGATGACATGTTGTTGATTGGAAACAACATGAATGCCATCGAGGAGGTAAAACTATTACTTTCCTTCAGATTTTGACATGAAGGATCTTGGTGTTGCTAACTTCATACTAGGGATGGAGATTAAAAGAAATTTTGCAAACAAGAAACACTAGTTGAATCACATAAAATATGTTGAGACAATGCATGGATATAAGCCAGTCAAGGACCCTATTCCTAGAAGTGTAGATTGATTTGCAAATCAGTCTCCTAAGAGACAAGAAGAGGAGGAAGACATGCCAGGTGTTCCCTATGTTAGTGTTGTTTGTAGTTTGATGTATGCAATGGTATGCACTAGGATGAACATTTCGCATGTAGTGGGATATTTTAGTAGATATATGTCAAAACTAGGGAAGGAGCACTAGATAATTGTAAAAAGGGTATTCAAGTGTTTGCATGAGATTGCACATTATGAAGTCTTCTATGAAGGAAGACATGGACTAGATAGAGTAATAGATGCATCGGATTTTGTTGATCCAAACTAGGCTAGATATCTTGATTAGATAATGTCTATAATTGGTTATGTGTTTAACCTATTTGGAGGAGCTATCAATTGGATGAGCAAGAGATAGGTTGTAGTTGCACTCTTAACTACAAAATCTTAATACATGACAACCACCCATATGAGTAAAGAAGTTGTATGGTTGCAGAGATTGTGCTTATGTATTGGGTTTGTACTAAAAGTTGTAAGGTTATATTGTGACATCCATAGTACAATATTTTTGGCAAAGAACCTTTCATATGATTATGAAATGAAGCATATTGATGTACAATACCACTTTGTGAGACATATGGTTGAAAAGAAGGTATTGTTGGAGAAGGTTGAGACCTTGAAGAATGATGACAAAGTCTGTTGGCACTGAGAAATTCTCTTGGTGTAGAGAATATATGGGCATTATTACCTTGAACTTATGATTTTATCTATGCGGCCCACTATTTTGTAAAGAAAACAACAATAAGGAGAATGCTAGGTATATGTTATATTATTTGGATGTGAATTGTGCCTAATGTGTAATTTAATCTCAATCAAGGGATGGGGTTGTATCTAAGCCAGGTCAATGGATTAGGGTTTTGGATGTTGCAAAACACCTAAATATTGTATTGTGAATGCTTAAGAAAATACAATGAGAAAGAGAGGGGTGAGTCTATCATTTTTGTTTATTTCCCTAGTTAAGGGTTTCTAGGTTAAATCTCCTTGTACTATGTGTGTGTCATTGTTTAATTTATGTTTTTCTTCAAAATAAGTATGCATTGTTTCACTTCACAAATCTAAAACTTATAGGTTCCAGGGCCAAAGAATGAGCACAAATAGTTTGAAGACTTGGTTAAATAAAATGTTGGGAATGAAAAATAGGGTATAGTCCTCATTTAATATGATAATTAGAGGAAGAATGGCCTTTATTCTTAGGTATGTTGAGGATACAAAAAATATATTATGGAATACATGGATGTGGGATTGAACAATTTTGATCCTCAATAGATGGACACCATTATTTGATTCCATACCATAGAAAGCCTACATTGTTCTAATATGGGTAAAGTTGCCAAGTTTACCTTTGGAACTATGCTTGCCAAACGTCTTTAAGGAGATTGGGAAATAAAAGTATACATTTATGGAAGCATGTTTGAGTTGTCTTGAGATAGAGGAATTCCATTTGGTCAAATGCTAGTTGGACTGGATCTTCAAGAAGGGCTAGCATATGAAATTTTCATTAAAAAGGGGCCAATTACACATCTAAAGACCCATGTCTATACATGCATCTCCTTTAGATATTTAAGATATTACAATATGGACATTATATAGTAAATTACACACTTAAATTTAACAAAAAATGTGGGTGGAAAAACCAACCTACAAGGTGTCTGAGATATTCATTTTATTCACCAAGGGAAATTTGTTGTAATGACATCCAAGAAGTTAGGGTATTTTAGAAGGCATCTAGTGTAGTTATGGAGAAGGCACAGGGGACCACAAATGAATATTTGGACCATCTAAAGATAGGATATGTCCTCAACATGCTCATAACCAAATTCAACAAGAGGTTAAGGAATTTCCTCGACAAGCTCAGGTAGCCAATGAAAAAGGTATGTATAATCTCTAAATATCTAGTGAATAAAATGAATATCTCAGACACTCGTATACTTTTCGAAGATGAAAATAAAACTCTTCACACAAAGGGGAATATTCTAAGAGTGTAGGTCTGGGTGCAAAATCATCCACCTCAAATAATGTAGGTTGGATACTTAGGCTAGTTTCTCTTGTTAAGAGTAACAGTCTCTTAATGGGATATGCTATATTTTCACTAAGGGATAGGCCCACGAGGACCTATAAAAAAGGATCAAGGATGGTCTAGAATTTTCAAGTGTGGAATTTGAGTTAGAGGAATTGTATAATTAAAAACAAGCAAGTTTTCCTATTAAGTAGTGTAAAAAAAGGTAAAAGTTGTGGGACAAAAGAGACATAATATGTTAGTAAAAAAAGAAATGCCATGGAGACTAAAACTAATATCTTTCTAGTTGAGCAAAGGAGATGATAACACACACACACAAAAAAAACATAAGTATGCCAATTATCAAACAAATTCCAACTCAATAATTTGGTTCCAAAACAAGATGGGTCCAATTCCCACAAGTTTTTAAAGATAACACATTTTGGGGTAAAACAATTCCAAAGCATATATAAAAAGAGAGTCAAGTAACCACAATTGAAGTAGTGAAAACGCCAACCTATTTCCCAATATTTGTAAGTGAAGGAGACAAAAAAAAATTGTTGGAGGAAATCTCAAAAGATCAATTGGAATTTGTTTTATACGATTTCAAAAAAGCCAAAATCCTTGTACCAAATGGCCACCCTGTAGAATTTTTATCCAGGGTTTAGTGAATTTTTTTAAGAAGACCTGATAAGGATAATAAATAAATCTAGACCATAAGAAAGAATTATATCATCTTATAATGCCACCTTTATAAGTTTAATCCCAAAGGCTAATAGCCCATATTCCATTGACTTGTATAGGCTAGTTTCTTTGTGTAATTGCATTTACAAAACCATTGCAAAGGTGATAACAATGGAAGTCAATAATTTATTATCTAATTCCATATCTTATGAACAGTTTGGAATCCTATCTAGGACATAGATTTGAGTTGTAATAGGTGTATCCAAAGAAAGGATACACACAATAAAGACAAAAAAACACCCTTTATGGTGATTAATATGGACTTGTCTAATGCACATTACAAGATTAACTAGCTATAGTTAAAGACGACATTGATACATTTAGAATTTGACCCTCACTTTTCGACTAGGTCATGAGTTATGTGACCTCAATATCCTTTTCAATCCTAATAAATGGATCAACTTCTATTTTCTTTAGGCCATGGAGAGGGCTTAAGGAGGGATACCCACTCTCCCCTTTACTCTTTCATATTATTGTTGAAGGTTTGAGCAGAGCCACCTTAGAGGCCAAATATCATATAGTTTCAAAGGCAATGGGGGTGAAGTCTAGTTATCACAAATTTTTTTCGTTAATGGTATTTTATTTATTTAATGATTGATCAAGGAGAGATGTTGTAAAATCAAAGTGATTTTATCTTTATACTTCACTGCTACATGTATGTTGGTCAATTTTTAACAATTGATAGCTCTTTGTCTAGAATATATGAAGAGGAAGTGACATTTATTTTTCAATTATTCCCATTGCAACAGTTGGTTTTCCAAGAGGGGTTGAAATATATAGGGTTTTAACTCATGCCCAATGACCATGGAAAAAAAGACTAGCAATGACTTATTTCCAAGTTTAAGAAGATATTACTTGTATGGTACAATTAATGCCTATCATGATGGGGTACACTCATATTAGTCAAATTTGTGATGGAGGCCATACCTCTTTACTAGTTGTCACTGTTTATTTCTAAAAGTTTATTTAAAAGGTCATAAACTTAAGATACATATTCTTATGGTCTAGTTCTAGGGAGAAAAGGGTGTCACATCCCCTCCCATACCACAACCAGGGCTCGACGGAGAGGATGTGGCTAACGTTGTTGTTATCTATCAAATAGACCGAGAAATGTAGCCCCATGAACATAATAATAAAAATTCAATGGAAATAAAAACATACACAGATGCATAATGCAATATACAACGGAAGCAAATACATTTCATTCAAGCATTCATCATGTTCATCATAATTCATTAAATAAATACAGTTGCAGAAATCAAATACACAAGAAATAATTATATTGAGAAAGAGATGTCCCACAACCAGCTATGTCGTTGCAATGTTCCACCCAACCATAGGCCATTGTGCTCATCAATCTCTCAGCACCACTGCCACCCCCGAGCTGTGCATGATTTCCACAAGGAACTAGGGAACAACAGCAGGCTCACACATAGCCAAAACTCATCAAAATTCAGCCAAGCCAAGCACAGTTGGGTTTATTAGGTTTCTAAGGAAGTGGAAAGGAGAATTGCTAAGCTAGTGAGAGCTATGGACACCTACACAAGATATGGCTTGGTCTCCACCATACTTACACTACCCAACACAAGGAAGTATTCCCTTCACCAGGCCATACCTTCCCTTCTAGTGCTCTTTAAGGTGTGTAGAAAGGATTAACCATCCCCTCTTGATCTCTCCACGAGGTTCCTCTCTTCACTAGATTTATTAAGCCAATTCTGGGCCTCTTGCACTCCTAACAGTTCAGACCAAACAAGTATTTACATAACCACAAAACACAAGTGCTGGGTATGGACAAAAATGTCATGGGAACCAAAATCAAAAGTGGTAAATGGGGAAAAATGACCCAAGTGAGAAATTCATTTCAAAAACATTTAATGGCTTCGCCTGGGCAAAACCGGCCTCCTCAAACCCCCAATTCATGGATCTATTCTCCCATTGACTGTGCAACACCCAAAAATGAATTTCCCTGGTCGTGTAAATGAGTAACCAATAGAAAAATGTGAAGGGAAGAGCCCCAACAACTGAGCATTACCAAAAATGATTTCCCAGCTATGGGAAAAAGAAGAAAACCACTGAAAACGTGAGGGAAAAACACAAGAGCTCCAAAAACATGTGAGGAAGAGGAGGACGTGAATGCATATTGGGATGGACAACATTTTTGGGCAATAACTTGCCCCATAAGTCAAAAAACATGTTTTTCCAAAAATGGGTGGCTTCCCAAATTCCAATTTGGATGCCATACTTTTCCCATCCCCATGCATTAACTAACTCAACCACTTCTGGAAGAAATAAATGATTGGGCACAAAAGACAAAATGGGTAGTTGAGAGTTTGATGGGTTCTCCCTTTGACATTTGGCTCAACATTATTGGCTCAAGGGTTTGAATTATTTCCCTCCCTATTCCTTGTGAAATCATGCCCTCACCTCTTTAATGTTGCATTGACATAGCTAGTTGTGGGTATTTTTATTAATTTGCATATTTACACGATGTCCAAAATATAATGTGCCTGGTTAGCACTAAAACCACATGCATCAATTTTTTTACTTGCCGATACATAAAATGCTAAATCCATGGTGGGGCTTTGGCCTTGAGCTACACACCATGATTTAATAACTCTATTTACATCATTTACAAATTAATGCAGTTGGCGTCAAAAGAGGGGTGTTACAAAGAAAATTACTTCCACTACATGATCAAAAGATATGGGAGTGTCAAAATTGAAGAATATTTTATATTTTAGTAAAAATTTGACAACAAAATGTGTATGGAATTTGATTGAAATCAATGGTGTATGGTCTCAAGTTATAAGGTAAAAGCACATTTCTCTAGGTTCAGTAGAAGTGTGGATTTAATCTCTAATTAAAAATGGTAGAATTAATCGATAATATGGAAAGACGATGAATATATCATTTCCATTAATATGTTAATGGCTCATTTAGAGGATATGAAATAGAGAAATAATTAGGATATGCATTGATTTCTGGATAGGATGTGGAGAAGGATATAAATCATATGAGGGTTTAAAGGGATTGTTTGTTCAACATTTTGAGGCTCATACAAAATTAACCACAACTTGGAGACAACAATATAATCAAGTTGAGCTTCTATACTTGGAAGGGAGAGATGTTGAAGGATGGGGATGATATAGACACATTGTTGTAACACACAATGATACCAAGAGGGGGGTGAATCAGTATTATGCATAATTGATTACTGTTTATTTCATCTATTATATGCTATTATGAATTCACCATCAACCATGTATAAGATAGACAATCACAAAAATGTGCACGAGATGTATATGGAAAACTCAAAATGTGATATTGATAAAATCCATGGAATATTACAACAACTTAGTGGAGACACCAATATCCAATATTTATGAGATACAACTCAAAGGAGGCTACACCCCATAGTTTACCATCTCCAACTAGAAGGGGTTCATGACCCCATAGGTTTCTTCAGCTACAACTAAAAGGAAGCTCCAACTTCCTAATTTACCAACTCCAACTGGAAGGAGGATACAAATTTCTCATTTATAAGCTACAACTAAAAGGGATCCAACCCTCTATATTTTATTGGTTTCAACTAATGGGATGCCATTGTTAGACACACCGAGCACACTTAGAGGGGTGGGGAGGGGTGAAAAATGTGTATATATTTTGTTACTTTTTAAATGTTAACAATCATCAAAAACTCATTAAATATTATGCAAAATATGTTAGTATCATTATACATATCATCATATCATCATCATATAAGAAGCATAGAAAAAAATAGTACATAATATTTTTACGTGGAAACCCAAGTCCTAGGGGAAAAACCATGGAATCCTTATAATGATAGTTTTCCAGCAACAACTGGAAGGAGGAAACAACCCCCTTATTACAATGAATTCAATTCTCCAGCTACAACTGGAAGGAGGCTACAACCTGAAGGAAGATTCAACTCCATAGTTCTCTGACTATAATTAGAAGGGGGATACAACCCCATTTCCTTTCCCCGTCCTGCCACCTTGATATCAAGATAGAAACCATTGAACCATGACTGCACTGATCCTGCGAACCTACTAATCAACACCTATACTACATTGCACAATATGTACCACACTGCACAACAACTACCACTACTAACCACTGCTCATCATTTGATCCCTACTCATCAACTGATCACTGCCCACTATATCACACTAGTCATCAACTTATACAATCGACATGTCTAATAAAGTTGTGCCAATCAATCTATTACCCACATTAACCAAATCATTCAATCTGAGTCTAACCAAATGCAAACCAAACTCAGTCCACCCGATTCAATTCAACCGCTCATACAACTCAACCAGTCTAAGTCAGACCAACTGCACATATGGAAACTTGTGCCAATCCTTCTCAATTGAACCAACCTATACCAAGCTGATTGTGTACCTATTCCAAATCAATCATATACTTCTGTTAATCTAATCAAGTGCTTTGACAGTCAACCAACCCTTCTTACTTAGCCTAGTTCATCAAGTAAGAGACACATTTGAGCAACCAAGAGACTTCACATACGGTCAACCAAACTTTGTCCAATCACACTCAACTCAATGAAACCACAATCAATCTCAATTATAGTAAAGGAGTAATTGACAGTTAAACATGATATACCTCAACTAACTAACCTTCAAACAAAAAGAGAAAAGACTTAACTAACTATGTCAAACTCATAAACTCTTAGACACAAAAGGATTTTTCACTCCACCCAAATCAATTCAACAAATCAAACAAATATCAAGCAAATGGTCACTTACAATATTGTTAAAGGTTGTCATTAATAGTCAATAATAGTCTAGCTCCACTTAGGTCAAAGACACAATGATCAACACTTGTCAAACTAGTTTCCAAAGAAAACACTCAGGTTGATCAAATAAATCACTCACAAGATTTATTACTTACATGTCAACTTATCATTTAATACTACACTACACAACAATCAAGATAAACACCAAAATCTATGCCAGCAATATCCAAGATAATCATTAAGATCTATATCAAGATCACATCAAGATATATTCCAAGATAACCATCACAATAGCCTCCATAACATATTCAATGACTTCAAATATATATATACCAATATATAGGCTCACATACTAAGATCAAAGATGAACTCTATCCATGAGAGACATGTGCCATCACAAGAGAACCCCAGAAGCATGAACCATACCTTTTTTGTTGATGTATATGTAACTTCGGAATGTATTCTTCTATGTATCTTATATATTGTAACCAAATGTTTATTCTGGGATGTCTCTATTATGTATTTGATTCATGTGGTCATGCCCCGATGTTTCGATCGGCAGGATTAATAATGTAATCAAGTCATATCAAGTCATTAGGTAAGTCCCCACAGTTTCGAGGCACTTGAGTTATTATACACTAATTAAGGTGTAGGCTCGAGTAGTAATTATTAGGTTGAGCCTATGTGTGAAAAGGAAATTCAAGTGAACGGATGAATATAAATAGAGAGTGAGAGTCTCTCTATTTATCACATTGTGGAAATACTTCACTTGCTCTCCCAAGTGTGGCGCACTATTGAAGAAGGAAATTTTGGGACTAGACAGAAGACAAAAGACTACTACTATTTTGGGAGATCTCTTACTGTTTTGGTGTTGATTCTATCTTAGAGGAAGTTACGGGGTTTTCTCCTTTATGGTTTCCCTAAGGAAAACTCTTTGTGTCTCTTGTCTCTTGTGATGTGCTTGTGTTTTATTGCTGTGCTTGTTATTCTCTCAGTGAAAAGATCCTAAGATCATAATGCTAGCTTAAATGTGATGAAAAAATAACATGGTATCAGAGCTAACTTGAGAAGAAGACATTGTGCAGCTATAGAAACTAGGGCTTCCTAGTTTGTGGATCTTCCTCCACATATTTTCAGCAAAATTATGCTAGGATGACTCTCCATTGAAGGGTGCATCTTTCTGTCGATGTGGAATTCAATTTCAAGCATTTTCTGTTTCGATGTGGAAATTAGGGCTTTCTACAGAAGAGGATTTTTTTGAGTGAGACCTGCATAGGATTGTTCTCCTCACCAAAACCGAAGTTTAGAGACCTGGATCAAGAAATTTGGTTGGGTGAAACTCCAGGAAAGTCAAACCCTAGTTTGACCCTGAGCTAGGAGAAACCCTAAATACTAAAACTGCTAAGTTTTGGTACATTCGCTATATTCCGAGATTGGTGAAGTCTCAGAAGCTGAAACTTGTAGGGGCTGAATATAAAATCTTGATGAAGCCTGTGTCCAAAACTCAGACTCAGATTCACTGTACTCCAGGAGATATGATCTCTCCAAGTTAGGGTTCCAGCCTCTTCCAGAATTCATCCCTAAACAAGACATCTGGGGAGATCTGCAATATATTGAGCTATAGAGGTCCAAATGGAATTCCTGAAGATGTTCCAAAAAGGGCATGGACTTTACTTTTGGTGGTCTGAATATCAGACTCAGAAAATGAACCAGTGACACATGGCATGCCGTACAACTTCTCTGTTCTGAACAGTCCTGTAATAGGTCACCTTGGGAAAAGGATCATAAATCCCAAATGGTGAAACCAATTCTGATGACACCTATGGTGTTAGATCAGGGACATGCGAGGGTACCTCAGTACAAAATTTTAGACACAGAGGATCTGTAATTTTGGAGATATCACAAAAACAGTAACAGGCATTTTTGCAGAAGAAATCAGAAAATTAGGGCTTCCTGTTTCGGGAGCTTCCCTCCACTGTTTTCAGAAAAGGAGTACATTGGACAGCTGCATTTGAAGGGATCTATCTGTTTGTCCAATCAGATCTGAAAGATTCCAAGTTTTGAAAATTAGGGTTTCTACGACAAACCCTAGATCAGCGAACTCCAAGACAAGGACGGACACCTCAAATCGGTAAGATCTAATCCTTTGCTATTTCCAATTGAGGTTCTCATTTCAATATGATATATCACATCGGCTTGGTGACAAGCTTGTGGAAGTTGAAAACTTCCAAGCCTGGAAGTATATGATCTCTCTGAAGAAAATGGATTGGACACCTACATGAGTATGGAGGTTCCAGTTACAGAGGGAGACGAGGTTAGAAGCCTTTCACAAGAAGAACTTGGTCACGAAGACATCATGCTCATGCTGCAGAGGATGATGAACCATCCAGAAAGAGATCCAGATATGAAAGCGAAGATTCTTCAAGAAAGGATGAATATGTTCTAATATCAGCTCTCACAGGTAACATTACTCATGGAAGTGATGATTGGCTTATAAACAGTGGAGCTTCCAAACATATGATGGGATTCAAGGAGTCCTTCGTAAGACTGTCAGAACATGAATCACCTCACAAGGTGAAACTAGGAGATGACTGCCAATATCCAATAAAAGGTAGTGGGGAATATTCATACAAGCTAGACTCTGGTAAGTCTCTAACAATGAAAGAAGTATTGTTTGTTCCAGGACTCAAGAAGAACCTTCTCTCCATTTCAGCATTGATGCAAAAGGAATGCGGGTTGCATTCATAGATGGTAAAGTCATCATGTGGCCAAAAGGAAATACTATCGATGATGTGGTAGTGATTGGAGAACAAGAAGGAGGCTTGTACAAATTGAAGGGCCATCCAGAACAAGCCTTGATCCATGACATAGTAGAGCCAAATGAGCTTTGGCATAGAAGGCTTGCACATGTGCATTACAGAGAACTACCTATTGCAAGCAAAGTTGTTGAAGGTCTTCTAGAATTTCAAGCTATTTGAAGGGAAGAACAAACATCAAAATATGACCTAAATAAACCAATTGAAGAATGTGAAGATCCAGAATGTAGAGACCATGCAGTCATAACAGTCCCTCAAATCAAGAACAACTTGAAGCGGTAAAAGAAGAAGTGAAGAATGTAGAAGTGGTAATGGCCACCTTGAATGGCCTCCCAGGATCGTAGGATTCATTCATGTGAGGAATGTGCGCCAGAAGGAAGTGATTACTTTCAGAGAACTCACAAGAAGAAGAAGCTAGAGAAGAGAAGATGGGAGCAACTAAAGATCAAGCTCTTACCATCCAAAGAAGATCCCTCAATCAATGAGGAATATGAAGATCTCAACTCTTGAAGAACTTCTTATCCACCTCAGCATTTGGATAAGAAATGATGCTATCATGAATGAAGAAGACGATAAAGCTGAAGACTCAAGAAGGAGTATACCCACGAAACAAATAAAGATAAGTATTCGATTGTCATTTCATTATATTATTTTGTTATGCATTTGTTTATATTCAGTTATTGTATTATGCATGATAGGATGTTTTCATTAATGACAGAATACTACTAATATGCATGTGATGGGTAAGTAGCTCATGGGGCTATACAAATTCTCCATTGCTACTTATCTAGAATGAAACCTCTTTGCTGACATATTGGATTAGTGCACAATCTCAATGTTGTCCTGGTAGAGATGGAAGGCATCTAGAAAGTTTCAATGAGATATGGATGAATGTTGTATTGGCTAAAGTAGTTGCATGATCATATATTTATGCATAAGTGTTTGCCAGTATAAATATTCCTTATGAAATATTTCTAACCATACAATTGCATTTGACTTGTAGGGAAGATCGCATACATAATTGCCTACAAGCAAAGAAGAATGAAGACTTGTTCCGAAGAACAAGTGACGATAGTTCAAAGACAAAGAATAATATGACGAGTGCAGTGACATCATTGATGCAGAACCTTCCAGCCACCAAGAAGAAAGGGAAGACCAATTCAAGAAGAATGATGTCAGAGCGCAGTATCGAGACCTGAAGAAAAGTTCATAGTTCCATCATGCAGTAGATGGAAACATCGTGGGATACAAAGCAAGATTCGTAGCATGAGGCTTCTCACGAAAGGAAGGCCTAGACTACGAAGAGACATTTGCAGCCAATAAGAGTTGAAACACATACATGATGAGATTGATGAAGATCTTAACCTTTGCTACAAGGTTGAAGATGGAAGTCTATACACTAGATGGTCACATAGAATATTAGTAGCATAGGAAGCTACTTGTCACTCCAGTACAGAATGTTTCAGTGCATAGAGTACAGAAGACAGAGGGTATGATGCTCCGCTTCAGAGGGAGAGATTGCAGAAGATCCTGAGGTTCGACATGGTACGATAGGATGGGAAGATTACTGATGATTCCAGGCTTTACTGAGAGTAAAGTGGATTTCAACCTTTGCTTCAAGGTTGAAGACAGAAGACCAGTGATGCTCCTGTTATGTGTTGATGCACTATTGTTCTAGGCATGGAGGTGTGGCATAGTACAGATGGGATCTTCCTTGGACAAGGGAAGTATGCAGTAGAGATCCTGAAGAGATTCAGGATGATGGACTGCATGACCACACCTATGGCATCGAACCTGAAGCTATTGAGTGATGCTTCGTCAGAGTCGGCTGATGCTACGATGTATCATTAGATGATTGGGTCATTGATGTACCTGACAAACACGAGACCAGATATTTGCTTTGCTGTGAACACCTTGAGCCAATACTTGACAGATCCGAGATGTGTTCACTTGATTGCTGCAAAGCATATTCTGAGGTACCTGAAGGGTACAATTGATTATGGGCTCAAGTACGATGCGAATCAGAAGATTAACCTGGAAGGTTATGTTGATTCAGATTGGGTAGGCAGTGCCATCGACAGGAAGAGTACTTCAGGATGTTGCTTCAGTATGGGATCAGGTGTGATCTCTTGGTTTAGCAGGAAGCAATCTTGTGTGGCACTGAGTACAACTGAAGCAGAGTATGTCCCAGCTTGTTCAGCTAGTTGTGAGGCAGTATGGCTGCGGAAGCTACTGTCTGATATATTTGATCTCCAGTTGGATGCTACTTGTATACATTGTGACAACCAGAGTTGCGTGAAGTTGTCAGAGAATCCAGTGTTCCATGACAGGTCGAAGCATATCGAGATCAAGTATCACTATATCAGGGATATGGTGCAGAGAGGAGCAGTGAAGCTCCTGTATGTTGCGATGGAGGAACATATAGCTGATGTATTGATGAAGCCATTGGCTAGGCTGAAGTTCGAGTACTTCAGAGAGAGACTTAGTGTTCTCCAGATCGAGGCTTCCTCCCAGAGAAATTGATGAGACCCATAGCCATTCTGACATGGTGAGAGGATTGGTTCCTTCCATGGTCAGATGTAAGGGCTGAGCCATTCTATCATGGTGAGAGGATTGGTTCCTTCCATGTCAGATATGAGTGCTGAGATCCATAGCCATTCTGACGAGTAGGTCAGATATAAAGGCTGAGCCATTCTGTCATGGTGATAGGGTTGCTCCCTTCCATGATAGATATGAGTGCTGGCCATTTTGTCGAGTAGGACGGATGTAAGGGCAATTGCCATTCTAGGAATGGAGGCACCTGGTCAGTTACCCGGAAGACTCAGTGTAAAAGCTGAGTAGCCATTCTGATGTGATAGAGGGATGTGTTCCCACTTGATCAGATGTAAGGGCTGAACCATTCTGTTCATGGCTAAAGGATTAAGTTCCTTCCATGTCAGATGTGAGTGTTGGCCATTCTGACGAGCAGGTCGGATGTAAGGGCAACTACCATTCTCTAGGAGAATGGAGGTTCCTGGTCAGTTACAAGGTAGCTCAGTCGAGGAGGACTGGGGGCCATTCTGATATGATTGCTGGGATGTGTTCCCCTCATGATCAGATATGAGTGCATGCCCTTCCATCATTGTGAGTAGGATGTGTTCCCGCCTGGATGGATGTAAGTGTTGAGCCTTGTCACAGATGATAGTAGGTGTGTCCTATCATGCTGGTGGTTGTAAGTGTTGAGCCATTTCACAGATGATAGTAGGTGTGTCCTATCATGCTGGTGGTTGTAAGTGTTGAGCCATTTCACAGATGATAGTAGGTGTGTCCTATCATGCTGGTGATTGTAAGTGCAGTGCCTTTTCATAGATGGTAGTAGGTGTGTCCTACCATGCTGGTGATTATAAGTGCTGAGCCTTTCCACAGATGGTAGTAGGTGTGTCCTACCATGCTGGTGGATGTGAGCGTTGTACCTTTCCACAGATGATAGTAGGTGTGTCCTATCATGCTGGTGGTTGTAAGTGTTGAGCCATTTCACAGATGATAGTAGGTGTGTCCTATCATGCTGGTGGTTGTAAGTGTTGAGCCATTTCACAGATGATAGTAGGTGTGTCCTATCATGCTGGTGAATGTGAGTGCTAGGCCTTTCTGATGGGGTTGTAGTTTACTACATGATCAGATGTGAGTGCTGGGCATGCCTTTCTGACGAGTAGGTCATATGTAAGTGCTGGGAGAAGACCTACATGAGGGTAGGCCTACAACCAACATGAAAAAGGGCTGGCTCTGTAGAACTTCCTATGACGAGAAGAATCATGAGATAGCACCAGTGTTGATCCAGATCGAGTGATGATCCAGATCCAGTAATGATGATCCAGCAGTAATGATCCAGATCGAGTGATGATCCAGATCTAGTCCAGTGATGATGATCCAGATCGAGAGATGATCCAGATCTAGTGATGATGTTCGATGATGATCCAGATCCGATGATGACTTGAAGATGAAGATGACTTGAAGACGAAGATGACTTGAAGACGAGATGATCCAGTTGATACAGAGAAGAAGACCAATGCTGAAAATTGTGTCGAAATAATACCTTCCTAGTTAAGAGGGAGTGTTGATGTATATGTAACTTCGGAATGTATTCTTCTATGTATCTTATATATTGTAACCCGATGTTTATTCCAGGAGGTATCTATTATGTATTTGAGTCATGTGGTCATGCCTGATGTTCCGATCGGGAGGATTAATAATGTAATCAATTCATATCAAGTCATTAGGTAAGTCCCCATAGTTTCGGGGCACTTGAGTTATTATACACTAATTAAGGTGTAGGCTCGAGTAGTAATTATTAGGTTGAGCCTACGTGTGAAAAGGAAATTCAAGTGAACGGATGAATATAAATAGAGAGTGAGAGTCTCTCTATTTATCACATTGTGGAAATACTTCACTTGCTCTCCCAAGTGTGGCGCACTACTGAAGAAGGAAATTTTGGGACTAGACAGAAGACAGAAGACTACTGCTGTTTTGGGAGATCTCTTACTGTTTTGGTGTTGATTCTATCTTAGAGGAAGTTGCGGGGTTTTCTCCTTTATGGTTTCCCCGAGGAAAACTCTTTGTGTCTCTTGTCTCTTGTGATGTGCTTGTTATTCTCTCAGTGAAAAGATCCTAAGATCATAATGCTAGCTTAAATGTGATGAAAAACTAACATTTTTGAAGATCACAAGATGAAGAAACAATATAAAACCTAAAATAAATTGTATATCACATATCCCTTGCAACAAGATTTCCAATGAGCTAAGAATTTTGTAATTATGATTCCATATGAGAAAGTTATACAAATTTTAGTGAATATCTTCAATCCTCAAAGACGCCCAAAATTTTCTCCTCCACAAAGTTTCACACTTTTCTCCAAGAGTTGGGAAATACCAAAGAGATACTTGATTGATGAACAGATTAAATGTTTGATATCTATTTATATAGGTTGTGGAGGAAAGTTAGTACCTCAAACTAGGCCGGCATGCAATTCAAAATTACAAATAAATAAATTCTCTTTTGTTTGGACGGATGACCCAAAAAGGTGGGGTACACCAACTTCAAAAATTCATATCTCTTCAACCCTTAAATTCTTCAATTTGTTTAGGACTTTAAAGATTCCACACATAAAGGTTCCAAAGATGATGTTCCCTTATGCATAAGTTCCAAGGTCAAAGGCTTCAGTGGACATCATCAAAGGCATGAGGGATTTCATGGTCTTCACATACATATACTTCACATCAACAAGGAGGAGGGCTCCACCATATACTCATCATATGAAGGGTATCAAGGACCCAAACACCACCAATAAAATGGGAACAAATACTTTTTGAAGAATATCATCATCATATTCAAGGTCTCCATATCATTTAAAACATATCCAATGGTTACACTATATATCTTCATCACAATAAGAGTACCAGCACCCCTTAAAGAGGGGTACAAATACCTCACCACTAGTTTGCAACACCTTATGGGCTTCATATGCATGATCACAAGGCTACAACATGCCAATGACTATATAGCGTCTAAGGGCCATCAAATGACCATATGTGTGGGTTTAAGACCCAAACTTCCAAGGACACCAAGGAACCCATAAGAATGGGTTCCAACATACCACCATAAGTGTGGGTTCCAAGACCCAAGTATCCACATGCAAGAGGATCAAGATATAATATTATGGACTCAAGTACCCCACACAAACTCAACAACCTCAAGACCATCCAATGCATGCAATGGGCTCCAACATCAACACGTTAAGGGACTTACACACAGGATCCACATCATCCATCCAACAACCAATCAAGAGACCAAAACAAGTACAAGCATAGCAAGCAACACAAAGACCAGTAACCAAAGATCAAGCAAGATCAAGGAACTCGACAATGGACTCAAATGGGATCGATATACAAATTAGGTGCACTTGACCAAGTCAATGGGTAACCATGGCTTTTCCCATTGTTCCAAGGCCTCCAAGGGCTTTAAGATTGGGCTTGGACAAGGTCAAAAGGGCCCCTATGACACAGAAAACCACAAACTAAACACTAACCCTTAGGGGATCCATAAAGGGAACCAAGGCATCAATGACCAGACACCGTTGGCATCAATTACAACTCAATCAATAGCTCCAAGACCCCAGCTCTCAAGCTTCAATTGGAAGGGCTCCAACCCTCACTCTCTTTGTTAGCTACAATTGACAGGAAGCTTCGACTCTCTTAGTTTTCTAGCTACAACTAGAAGGAAGCTTCAACCCCCTGGAGACAAGATTAAACTTATGCCAAATGTACTCCAATTCCTCATCAAATAGGTCTTTTATGTTGTCCTATACAATCCCAAGGTTCCTCAATGGTAGCTTTCAACTTTGTTAGGATTCTTACAAAATCTGTTGCACTATGAACTTCATAGGGTCTTCAACACATGTCTACTCTATGACTATATATACCCCATATCTATATTACGAGATTTACAATATCTGTACGCACTTCACTTGTTCTTATACCAAATCAAGAGACAGTTATTCATCAACAAGATCTCGAATTTTTAGTAGTTATCAAATATGCAATCAACTTCTATCTTGTGTAGGTTTGAGGGTAAGTTCAAATTCCAAATTGCAACCTTCATTTATCTCCTGAGCAAGTCTTGCAACAAATCTCACACACCCTCTCTTTCATTGAAAATACCTTTGATCTACCATAAAGTGTAAACTCCAACACATGAAACCATTTCAAACCCCAAAAATATTCCTCTTCCCTTGCTTCTTTCAGATCAATGAGTAATTGATCCCCATACAATTTCATAGGCACATCTTAAACCCTAGTCATACTAGTTCATTAAAGACTTCTCAATGTCAAAAAATAATCAGTATAAGATGTACTTACTAAACTTTTATCTACAGCAGGCTCATCCTCGGTTTGTAGTCTTCATGCTCAAACTTCGGCCTTGCTCTTTTTCCTTGAGATCTGCTCCATGCTTCACTTATTTCTTATCTCCTCTCCACTATCCCTTATCACAATATACAATTCAATTGATCCTATTTATAAATCAATTGTAATCTCGATTGAATTGGTCCTATTACTTGGTAAGCTCAAAACCAATGTTGTTATGTCGAATTCCATTACATCAAGCTTCTTATTATTTTTACAACAAGATTTCAATGTTGTCATGTTGGTTCAAACTCCTATATCAAGTGGATCTGTGTGCTCATACATCATTGTTGTATTCCACAAAGCCAACACTTTGACCATTGAAGAATAATCTCATGCAAAACCACCATGGAGATGTCACTTGAAGGTTTTCACATAATGATCGGGGTCATCTTTGCTTGAGGTAGACTAATAAAAACTTGTCAATTCCAATAGCTCAAATCCAATGCTTTTGGTAGTTCAAACATACCTATGCAAATCTAGTAGTTGAAGCATGCATATGTAACACTAGAGAGCTACTAGAGTAGAAAATTCTAGTAACTGAGGCTACAAAACGACATAATGACTTGGGTATCAGAGTAGCGAGCTCTAGTAGTTCATAAGAAACAGGAAGTCACTTCATTTTCTTCTTTAATGTTAACTTGACAATTGATCCTTTTGCTCAACAAACTCATTCAAAAAATGCCAAACTTTCTCAAGCCCATCCATGAGAGTTTCTATTATACTTTGTATAATGAGGACTGCATTTCAATGTTTCATTCCATTGTTCATCTATTCTTCAGGGCTTCAAGGACTAGAACAATTAGGTCTTAGAGTACACAATATTTACTTTGACTAGTCTCCAAGTATGATCATCCATCATGGTTATCACTCCATGCCATCATCATCAATGGCCCTGCTTGACATCAATGACAACACTTCTCAACACACACACTTAGATCTAGTCATGGTAGAATCAAAGAAGATGAAGATGAGCTTATTTGGGGGGGAATATCTAGAAGTGGGATTCACACTCCTAAACTAGGTTACTGGATCATTTACACAGGGAAGAAAGAATGGATAGGATCTAGTGGTGGAAGGGATTTTATGTGGTTAACAATGAATAATAAATATCTTACTTGGGAGAAGCTTCATACAAGAGATATGCAAGGCCCTAGTTGGTGTATTCAATGTAAAGAATGCAATTAAGATATTGATTGACTAATAATGGACTTTCCCTATACATTTTTGTCTATAAGGAGTTGGAAAGACTAACTAGATTAGGGAACTATAGGGAGGAAGTGAAATTAAAGAAGGGTTACACAAGTTTTATACTAATTCAATTGTAAAAATATAGAAAACTTTGCCTTTGATTACAACTTGGGGGATATTGATAGTTTACAACTCACAAATTTTTAAAAGTAAAATGATTCATCCCATACAATGTGTTGTTTATAGCATGCATATACTTGAGGGATTCACACACGAGTCAAGATACAAACCACCTATACTAATCATTGAGGAACAGAGAGATAAATTTGTTGTATGTGCCTACCTCAATGGAGCTTTTCAAAGAGATCCACCATTACATTATGTTTGAAGTGTGATTCATATCAATGATCACATTGTAATGAATTATAAACCAAGCTTAGGTAGGGGGAACAACAAAATGGAAAAACAAAAGGCCTTAAAATTTCTACTAAATATGTCTGTTGAAAAAGGTACATGAATATTCTTAATCACTGTCAACTCACAGAATGTAGAAATTGGATAAATGAAACAAATTCATTGAAAAATTACAATCATTGGCATAATTTTTAGGAGATACTACTTGCTCGAGTAGATTTTAACTCTTTATATTTCCATCTAGTGTACAAAGAAAGGAATAAGGAAGCTAATAGGCTCTCAAAAGATGGAATACAAATGGAAGCAGGATCTTGGGTCATCCAAGCAAAAAGTGGAAGCCCATTCCCTTGAGTACCTTCATACACCTTTTACATAACCAAGATTTGCATCGAATGTAAAGATTAGCATGTATTTAATTGATGGACGATTTTTCTTTTTATTTAACAAAAATAGTTGAGGATATTTTTATAAAAATGTTGAATCAAAATTACATGGCTCTAGGCACAAACTGTTCCCAATGGAGAACCTCATCCATGACTCCTTGTTCATCCTTTACCAGTTTATACTTCTCGTGATATTTCCCTAATCTATGAAGACTATATCTCCTGACAAACTGCCCAAGTAAGACAACACATAAACAAAATATTTGTATAAAGAAAGTGAGGTCATTATTAAGGTATCCAATTTCTCATGAAGACCTTTTGGTCACAGACTAGGATGCCACATTCTAGATCCACACCCTTATTGGCCATTATGTTCGCTTGCTGGTTGTTTTCTCTTAGCAGACGAAGTAAGTTAATGGCTTTGTATTCGTTAACCATGCATTTTAGAATGTGATGTGTCTTGGTCATCGGTCTCTTGTGATTCTTCAACAGGTTCCTTTCTTCCATGACGACCATCATCAAGTCTCCACGGATCACCAATTCCTCAATGCCAAGTTTCCTTACAAGCTCCAAACCTTTAGTGCTACCCATTCAACACCATTGTTTGTCTTATTTCCAATTCCCCAAGAGTACTCTTTACTTTGTTTCCTTTTGGATAAAAAATGACTCCACCCGCACTTGCCAGCCCAGGATTGCCTTTCGAGGCTCTGTCAAAGAACAAAGAATTGCAGCCGAGTTTCTTCCACCATTTCTTGAAATCTTCAGAATTCATTCTTACTTGTTGATTCTGAGCTTTGGGTCTTTTTCTTGACTAGATAGAGGAATAGGTCCCCAGTAGACCGACAGCCCAAACTCTTTTCGCCATTGTCAGAGGTTCTTTGTTGATATTGGCCATTTTCCTCATGGATAAAGCCTCCACCCAGAGTGTCTTTGCGGAGGCTAGGACTTTGCCTGGGCTATTTTTTTTTCCTCAAAGATCTCTTTGTTTCTATTTATCCAAAGCTTCCAACAAATGTATTTTGGGAGGGCTTCCGATGCTCTTGAAAGTCTAGATTATTATAAAGGGATCCCTAATAATAGTCTTTCCAGCATTCGAAGAAGTCATTCAAATTTGTTGGCAGCGTTATATCTATGTTTAAATATTTGAAAGCTCACTGCCAAACTTCCTAGGAGAACATGCAATCGATAAACAGGTGTTCCAGGGACTCTTCTGAGTCTTTGCACAAAACACATCTCATGGGACCTTCAATGCCCCTTTTCCTAAGTTTCTCCGCCGTCAGTGTTTTCCCCTGGGCCAAGATCCATTAATTGTTTTTTAAATTTTTGGTATTCCGTCATTACACCATATTTTTTCCCAATTCCTGCTCTCGTTTTGATTTTGGAAACCATCTACTGCCCGATTTTCGTGCTTAACTTCATAAACACTAGTCTTTCCCTATCCATGTCCATCTGGAAAGCGATGGTGGACTGGGGTTGACCCATGCAGTAGAGAGAGAAAGGTGTTGTAGTTTGGTTGTAGATTGTCTGGAAGCTCCAAGTCTGACTAGTCGTCCCATCTGCATGACTCGTCTATTTTGAAAGATCATAGAGAGTTTTGATATTTGCTTGGTCCATCCACCGCTTTAGATCTGCTAGTTCCTGTGTGAATTTTACAGGTGAGGTGGGACCAATATTATCAACCCATATCTTAACTCATTTTCCACTTCTATGGATCTAATAGATTTGATCCTGTAGGATGTATGCTGCCTTCTTGCACAGCTCCTAGACAGGCGTTCCTTTTCTACTATGGTCAATTACTTCAATGCATCTTTTCCTATCCCCAATCATATGATTTTTTGGAGAATATCCTTCCACCATGTTATTTTTCCTCTAATAATTATCCAGAGTATTTTGGCTCCCAGAGCCAGGTTCATCTTGTTTGGGTCTCTGATTCCTATACCACCGCAGTTTTTTGGCTTATAGACAGTTTCTAGTTCACTAAATGGATTTTTTTTAATTGTTTTGATTGCCTCCTTTCCAAAGAAATCTTCTATTTTCTTTTGTGAATTATTTCATAGTTTTTGTTGGGTGTTAGGGAGATCGAACAAGTCTAGATGGGGTAGGCAGAGAGAATTGAATTGATGAGGGTTATCTTACTGACAGGGTTAATCCATCTTGTCCCACATGAGGTGATTTTTTTTTTAATCTTGTCGACCATCACTTGCCAGTCTACAACTCTTTTCTTCCTTTTGAAGATTGGGATCCCAAGGTAGTTGAAGGCATTCCATTCTGCCTTGCCTTCAAACCCAAGGGTTCTTCCTATCCTTTCTAGGGTTCCTGGTGGACAATTCCATCCATATACTTTGGATTTTGTAGAGTTCACTTTCCCAAAAAAGACTTTTAGAAAGGTGGATAAGGCACCTTGAAATATTTCTACTATGATAGTATAAACACCCCCTAACAAGATAGTGTCATCGACAAACTATGTGTGATTGATAGCTTTGAATCCATTTGCTATCCTTAGGCCTTTTAAATCACCAGAGTTTTGCAAGTTTTGGAATTTTCTGCTCATTGATTCAGCCACTAAGAGATAAACAAAGGGGGGCAATGGGAAGCCTTGTCGGAGGCCCCGTGCTTCCTGGAAGAACTTGGTGGGTCTTCCATTTACAAGCGGAGCAATCTAGGGGCTATTGATACATGCTTTAACCCATCTAACAAATCTTGTGGAGAAACCAAACTTAGACATAATATCATAGAGGAAGAAATGTTTTACTCTATCGAATGCGTTGGCCATGTCTAGTTTAATAGCCATGCCTGATTTCTTTCTTTCCATGCTAGAGTGGATAACTTCTTGGAATATGATGATGTTGTCAAGTATGTGGCACCCAACTACAAAAGCTCCTTGCGATTCTGATATGAGATGACCCATACTATTTTTCATTCTAATTACCAGAATTTTTGAGAGTATCTTATATGAGGTGTTGCATAGCGATATTGACCTGAAACGATCCATCGATTGAGGGCTTTTTCTTCAGGAATTAAGGATAGGAAGGATGAGTTGGTGGCCCCATCGATCTTGTCGTTTTTCATGGTCCAGTTTAACATCCTTTTTAGATATTCCTTTATGATGTCCCACGCTTCTCTATAGAAGTTTACGGTGAAGTCGTCTGGTTCAAGCGCTTTATCAGCTTGAAGAGGCCATATTGCGTTTTTTATCTCGAATTCTAAGATCAGTTTTGATAGCTCTCTGTTTTCTAGATCGGTTATGAGCGTTGGTATGCCAATGAGGAGATATGCTTGAGTTCTCAGATCAATCTCCTCGATGTCTGTGTAGAGGTCTCAGAAATGGATGAATGCGTGGTCTTTTATTTCCTCCTGCCCTTCAATCTTGTTCCCATTTTTGTCTTTTAGTTCTTTTATGATGTTATAGCTCTATCGAACTTTTGCTTGTTTATGGAAGTACTCCGTATTGCTATCCCCTCCTTTTATCCATAACTGTTGGATTTTATTCTCCATTCCTCTTCCTCATGCCTTGCAATGTTTATAATTTTTGCATTCAATTCCTTTTCCTGGCTTAGGATCGTAGGGGTTACCTCTTTCATTTCCATCCATGTGTGAATAGCAACTAGATATCCTTGAAGCCTTGTTTTCAAATGACTTGGGTTCTTGTGATCCTTTGTTACCCTGTTCTTAATAACATAACACACACATCTTAATTTTGATTCCCACATGTCACTAGGCAATCCCTGACATTGCACATTCCACACATTTTTAATTATATCAATTATTTTTCCATCTTGCAGCTAGATCGAGTTGAAGTGGAATGGGATTGGCCCAAGATTTGCAGGTGATGTTAAAGTCAGGCCGATAGGCTTATAATCCGAGACTGCTGAGGGGAAAGTGAAAGAGGCTAGAAGAAGGTATTGTTGAAGGAAAGCAATGCTTACCAGAAATCTATCCAGTCTTGCAACAATATGACCTACTCCATCTCTTATGTTGCTCCAGTTGTACTTCCCTTTCTTCAATTGAATATCCAACATATCAAAATCTAAGATCAAGTCCTCCATCATCTCACCAAATGGATTCCTGGATTTTGTTCCTCCCCGTTTCTCCAGCTGCGATTTAGTGGTGTTGAAATCCCCAGCCATGGTTAGGTTTTTTCCTCGCATGTCCTCAAGAACCTTCGAAATATATTCCCAAAAGATTACCTTGTCTTTATAGTATGTTGGTCCATATACATTACAGATGTACAATGAGTTTCCATCATCCTTTTCCTATATTTCGGTGAGAAGCCATTGTTGGCTTTCCATCATTGATTTTATTGAGAATTTGTTTGAAATTAAGGTGGCTATTCCACCAGAGGCTCCTTTGGAACTTATATCCTTACCATGGTAATTTTCCAGATCTGAGAGGGTGCCATGATCTCTGCCTCCGACATTTTTGTCTCTTGGATCAGCAATATGTTTGGGTTTTTTGATTTTATTATATCTTTTATTGCTTCTTCTTTGGTTGAGCCTCCTAGCCCCCTGCAATTCCAAGAGACGACTTTCATCATTTCTTCAGCGATTGAGATCTTGCTCGAGGTCTGCCATCCATTTTTGTCCCTCCTAGGTTTCTTCGGTATTGTAGGAGTTTTGTTTCTTCAAGGCTTCATTGTCTTCCTAGTTCTATCTCTCTTTCTGCTTCTTGTTCTATGTGATATCTTTGTGATTTTCTTCCTCTTTTGTTCGGCTGCAGTGTTGCATCATGCATTTCTTGTGAACTTTGTGGAGGCGATTGTTCTAGGGAGAAAATCTATTGTGTTACTTTGCTGTGTTTTGCCATCTCTTCCCAGGACTCCCCTGGTTCTTTTTCATTACTGTCGTTTCTAGGAGATGAAGGAGGGATACTTGTAGCTACCAGGGCCTCTTCTTCTTCTTCTTCTGTTGATCTGGTTTCCGAGGATGGAATCTCTCCCTCTTCCATATGCAATGCCTGAAATTGGTTGTTAGCCGAAGATTATTTTCCTTCTTGGGGATTTTCCTTGCTTGTTGTTGGCTGCACCCTTGATACTGGGGTGAGGACATTTTCCTTCCCCTTTTGACCTGCTACCATCCTTCATCTTGTTTTTTTTTTCCTGGAATTTCGTGGACCACTTTTGGTCATTTTTTGACAAAATGGCCATATTCATGGCATTTATTGGACTTGAAGGATAGCTGCTCGTAGTCTACATTCTGCATATGCTCTCATCCATCCATGTATAGGTTTACTACTTCTAGAAACCTTTTTTCAAGATCTACTTCCATACAGATCCTTATGCAGGAGAACAACGAACCATTTGGCTCTGCTTTGTCGATATAGTTTCCGAGGGAGTTCCCGATTGCTTGTAGGGTTTCATCATTCCAACAGTGCAATGGGAGTTGGGGCAGGCAAACCTAAATCGGGACCGCTGATGGCATATCTCTTTCTAGATCAAAGGATAAACGCCACCAGTTTAAGTATAAGCCATAGGGACCCATGAAATAAGGTCCTCTCCTGAATATGAGATCTCTATCTTCTTTGTTTTCAAATAAGAAGGTGAAAAATCCCTTTCCATAAAAACATTGTTGTAGTCCACCTTTGATCAAGGGAATCTAGTTCTTGTTTATCCATGTGTCCATGGTTTTTGGTGACGACCAAATTCCTGTGAATTACTCTATCAAGCCTTTCTCGCTCAGTGAAAGGGCTTTCAGTCTTGAAGCTGCAGACATGATCTGGATTCTAGGTGCTACAGCTTGCTTGACAAAGTTGACGTCGTTGGTTTCTGGGCCAGAGTTAGGAAGGGAGGGCGTGGAAGCAACCAAAGCTCTGAAAGCTGCATTTGGGTTGTGCCTACGTTCCTCCAAACTTAGATCAGGAGGAGGATCCATTCTAGCAACCAACCTTGAGGGAGCCAGTGCCAGTATTTCCAGTCAAATATCTCACCGTTTCAAACGATCCTTTGCAGTATGCATAAGCTTGCTAGCCACTGATCCCTGCAATTGGCCTCCATAGACCTACCTCGTCTTCCTCTACGATACCAAGAAGCGGTGTATCTGATCAAGTTCAGATCCAATCTTGTCGGCTCTGGTTCAGCCGCTTGACATGTTCTTAAGATTTCTTGACAGAGTCCGCTTGTGTTTGATATCCTTGTTGATGGAGGACTTTATGGACATATCTAAAACATGGTTTTTCTTTATGAAACTTACTTCTATACCAATGAAAATGATTAGAAAGAATAAGATAGAATTATAATTTCTTTCGAAGAGCAAGTCTTTTTTCCCATTGTAAAAGATCAACCCTTGATTAATCAAGGGGCCATGGGTGAGCCCCAAAAATGGACACAAAGTCAACAACACCACCCCTCCACCCAACAACCACTGTTTTCACCAATAAACCATCCTAGGCTTCCCTATTTGAAAAGTAAGATATATATGATTTAACCATAATTTCTTTGAAAAGCAAGATATATTTTGAGTTACTGTTATATAATGATCCATTTATCCATATATTTGATATATTTGAGAAGATATTTAAAATGCGCAAACATATATACTTATGTAAGTTGGTTTTGAATAAAACTAAAATTAAAAAAAAAGTTATGTAATTTTTTTTAATAAAAAAAACTAAAAAGAAGAAGAAGAGTATGACATGATTTCAAAGTACAGAAAAACTAGAATCTCACATGGATAATATGAAAAAAAGAGTAATAATTGTTAAAATATATAATTAAAAAATATGAAAAAAGAAAAAAATAACGAGTATTAGAATTAATAATTAGAAACAACATATTTAAATCACATGGGTAATATGAAAAAATAAAAGAGTAATGATTGTTAAAATATATAATTAAAAAATATGAAAAATAAAAAAGAACTAATGTTAAAATAAATAATTAGAAATGACATCTTTAAATCACATGGGTAACATGAAAAAAGAAAATAGTAACGAGTGTTAAAATAAATAATTAACTAGCAATTGTATCTTTTTTTAATGGAAACTAGTAATTGTACTTAGGGGTGCAATAAAATAATGCCATGTTGTAAGCTAAGCAAGGAGATGTCGACATATACAACAAGAAAGACAATTTGAAGTTTTGATACAGTATGTTAAAGATATTGACGTGGCAGTGATGTGTTGGAAAGAGTCAACCCTTCAATAAGTTGATTTCGAAAGCGGGCTTTGTTTGTTTTTAAAAATAAAGTCAAGTAAAATCGTGAAAAGACTTGTTGGGATTAAAAGTTTCTGAATAAATAAAATACATAATGCTTTTTAATTGCAACGTTTACCGATTTGATATCAAAGGACCACAAAAGCATGCATGATGCACGTCCTTTATAAAATTAAAGGAATGACGAGGCACAGGATTAAGCGAAGTGACGAGGTAGTGCAGTCTGACGTGGTGTTGCTGAATCGGGTGTGAATGACACCCATCGAATAAAATTATTTAATTATGTAAATTTAGGGGGCCGCTTCTTCACGTGTTTTCCTTTGTTGATGTACTATGTATCTTTTTTAAGAATATATACTATGAGATGCATGCATGCACGTGAGATTATTTAATAACATCATAATGCCCGGTGAAAGTAATAAACATAGGTAAGGATTTTGATAAAATAAAAGTATACCTTACACCTTGCTTTTTGGATTTCGCAACACTACTTTATGCACTTGTATGAGAACCTGCAATATGTCATTATGTCATTTGTGATGCATAGAAAATTTATGATAAAACTAAAAAAAATATATCCAATGCAACACTACCAATTAATACGTAAAGGAGAATTGAATTGAAAAAAAAGTATTATTGATTATAAATAAGTTATTGCATATAATCTTTTGTGTGTATGTGCTAGTAAATATCATTATTATATGCAACAAACACGAAAATGCATTGTAACTAAAACCTTATATGAATGAAAGGAATAATGAAATCAATGAAATGAATACTAAAACCGTTATCAAAGTGAGGAATCACATAAATCAATGCAACAAATGCTAAAATGCACTATAAGCAAAACCCTAAATTAAATAGAGGAATCATGGAAATCTATGCAACCACGATCTATTTGATTAAACTAAATCATATTGCTTTAGATTGGAAAATAAATGATAGAAAATAGATTATCTAATAGGACTATCATATAATCATATTGTTTTGATTTTTCATGGTACTTAAACTATTTTGGATAATTAATCCAAAACATACATATTATATGTTTAAACCTAAATTTACTATATTAAAGACTAGAGAACTCATAGTTTGTGTACATTTTAGTGAAGATTAAAAGGTAATACCAGGTTTAGAATTTCACATCTATGCTCCTTATCAAATAAAAATTCTATAACCGTTTAGCGTTTTTCATGCTCTTCCGATCAAAGACTAAAGAACTCATAGTTCATGTACATTTTAGTGAAGATTAAAAGGTAATACCAAGCTTGGAATATTACATCTATGCTCTCTATCAAATAAACATTCTATAAAAGTTTAGCATTTTTCATGCCTTTCTGATCAAATTCATTAATGTAATTTTTTAAAACTTTTTATATGACAATTTCACTATTATAACTTTTGTATTTTCTCTAAATTTTAAATATACCATTTATAAAAATATATAATAAAAATAAAAATATAAAAACAAAATATTCATAATAATAAACATATTAACTAAAATAAAAATGAAATTTATATAATAATTTTTTTTAATTTATACTAATAAATATCATATATTTATAAAATATTTATAATTAATAAAATTGATTTATACCATATCCAAAATTTAATTTAGAAAATTATACATAATGAATATCCCAAAACTCTCAACTTTTATACCAGTAACCATTCAATATATTCATATACTCTTTAGAAACATTATGGAAAGAATATGATACGTTTATAATGGATTTCTTTTAAACTAAACCATTTCAAGAACTTTTTAATATCATAAAGCACTTTAAAATGCAACTTTTATACAAATAACCATTCAATATATTCATATTACTAGTTAGAAATTATGAAAAGAATATGATATGCTTATAATGGATTTCATTTAAAGTAAACCAAAGCTATATCATTGTATTTGAATTTCAAGAACTTTTTATATTATAAAGTGCTTTATTTTTTTTTAAAGATTGGGAGATTTACATTAATATTTCATTGTATTTGAATTTCAAGAACTTTTTATATTATAAAGTACTTTATTTTTTTTAAAAGAGATTAAGAGATTTACATTAATATATTAAAATGATGTGAAGTTTTAGAGAATTTTTTTTTAATTTTTATATAATTATAATATAGGTTTTTTTATCAAGATTAAGCTATCTTGATGTAAAACATCTTGGACTGGTAAAAACCCATCTATCTTGGACTAGTAAAAACGCATTTAGCTGATCCACATGATTTATGTCATCTAAAATTAACAAGACACGAGAAGATTGGAGATACTTTTTCAACTTTGTTGTACCTTCTTAAATGTTATCTACATTAAGCTCTGATTGAGTCAATCCATGTGTCTATCGTGTCAAAAATTTATTTTGTAACAGATGTAATGATCTGCTTTTAGCAGTTTCCCTTCGAGTTTCCCTTCGACGCTTGTCAAATCCTTCCTGTATGCGCCCCAGATGCACCCAGATGGCATAAAAACCATACTTCGTGTTGATATTCAGAAATATTTCCCTCTGAATCAACAACCATGGTGTCAACCATTCTCCCGGATGCAAAAAACCCACCAAGAAAAAGAGAGAAATTATGTTGGGCATTTTGGAAGCACATCCTCGTTTTTCTTTGGCTTTTAGTGATTTGAGGCTCTTTCCACCTGCCATCAAGTTCATAGTCTGGACCAAGTTCTGCGAGATATTTTGTGAGAGATTTTCCTACTTTGGCCTCAGGACAATCCTCATCTTATTCCTCTCAAATGACCTTGGTCTCTCACAAATAAGATCCACAGAGATGTTTCATCTCTTCACAATGGCAATTTGCAGTTTTCTCATCAACTTTGTGTAGTTACATCAATTCACGTAGCTATTCCATCATTTTGCACAACTTAGCATACCATGAATACGCTTTCTCTGAGGTGATTTGCAGTTTTCTCATCAATGTTTGCACTTTCACCTGCTAGAGATAATTACTACAACAGCAGCAGACGTTCTATGGGGGATTACAGGCATCCAGGTTTGACACAGAGGGAAAACGTAGCTGCAGTAATGCAGCTGGGGGCCGACATGAACTAGAGGGATGGCCCTTGTCCCAGCATTTCAATTACCCACACAACCACAACTGAGCGCTCAGTCTGGACACTGATCCCTTCGACGCGTGTACACATTAACAATATAATTTTGTACACATTAAAAATATAATAGTAACACTTGCATGCCCATCTTGCATGCCGCCCAGATGGCATGAAAAAACCCACCATCGAAGCACACCATGAATACGCTTTCTCTAAGGTGATTTGCAGTTTTCTTACATCAATTTGCAGAGCTTAGCACACGATGAATACGCTTTCTCTGATGTGATTTTTCATTTTTCTTATCAATTTTATGTATTAACATCAATTAACGTAGGTTATTCCATCATTTTGCAGAGCGTAACACACCATGAATACACTATCTCTGAGGTGATTTGCAGTTACTCATCAATTTTGTGTAGTTACATCAATTCACTCTGTAGTGGCGTTATTTATGAGTTTGCAGTGGGTTTGTTATCCTTCATTCTCCACGAACACAGTAACTAATTACATCTATGTATTTTCAACAAATTTATATGTTTGAAGTAGATCTGGTAAAGAAATTCTCAATGAGTTTGCCTCCGGAGCAATGTTATCCTTACTTTTCGTCATGGGAAATGTTTCCTTACTTTTTACAGTAAGCTATCCTTTCTATTTTCTCTTTTCCATACTTTCTTGAATATTATGAGTTTGAGAAGAGATGGGCATATGAATTACCACTTTCTTTCTTTTATTCAAACCAAAGCTTAAAGAACGAGAATAGTGAATTATCAGGGAAAAGAGCCCCTGGTTCAAGTGTGCTTTATACTGTTTATAAATACAATATTAGTGGTCTGTCTTTTTGCAAGGATCATATTAAAGATACTATAATGGAATGTGCAACAACCCACTTGAAACGTCACATATTTGCTGCTCATTATGGTTCACATTTGAGTTCTTCAAGCTGCAGGATCCTATTACAGAGCATACCAGGTTTGCTTGTAGCATTGTCATTATTTTGACTACACTTTTTCCTCCTGTCTAAATGTTGGTGTCAGGAAAAAGGGAGACAAACATAAATTGTCTATTATTCCTTGCAAGAACAGAGCTATATCGAGAGAGATTAGTGAAGGCCCTTGCACATCATTTATAAGTGCCATTATTAATTCTTGACAAGTGCCATTATTAATTCTTGACAGTAGCGTTCTTGCTCATAAACTTGAAGATATGAGCAGCAAGTCCTATGGTTGCTTCCTTATGCGTGCCATGTTTCTCCACTGAAAACTTCACAACCTGAAAAAACATAACAAAACAATTAGTTGATGGTATGGAAATTTATTTTGATTGACGTTTTGAACTATTTTATGAATTGAATACCGTACTGTACCTCAGCCGCAACAATTGTGACTTTACTGAATTCAGCTTTACGATTAAATTCAAGTCATATTTGCTTCGATTCTGCAACTTAATGTTGATCATTCTTCGATGGTTCAGTTTACTTTCCAGAGCGAGAAGTGTCAGGGCTTCTTCTGCCTTGCTCACCAGCTTCGTCGTTGTTTCATCATAGCCTCTATTAACAATTTTCTCCATGAAAAACACAAAGAAGAACACATGAAAAACACAAAGAAGAGATGACGAAAAACTCCGCCAGTATTCCCGATGGAGGCAGATGGAGGCAGGCATCACCGCCTAAGAGTGTCGGAAGTGTAGAGATTGATGTGCATTTAAGGGGCAGGTGCCAGTTTAAATGGCTATCCTTTCAATTGACAGAAATGGTAGACAGTAGGTAGGAGATCAATCTATCCTTTCAATTGACAGAAATGTCAAGCAACATATCAATCAAGATCAACGAGGCAGATTACCGCAATCGTCGGACGAATTCATCCTACGGATGAAAAAAAAAAAAAAAAAAAATTCGGGGAGCCGACTCCCACTTGTTGAAACGCCTTACGACGTAAAGATAACATATTAAAATAATTATATATAGAATTATACATAAAATAATAAAAATATTTATATTATTTTAAAGTTTTATTATTATTATATATTTTAGTGTTTTGTATTTAATTAGTTTTTTTCCTTTCTACATCATCTATGTTCTCATATATATACATATACTTCGTATGCCAAATAAATGTTAAATAAAATATAATTTCTGTAATGTTTAATATTCGATGGAATTCCTATTATGCATGATATAATTTCTACATAATCTTTTTTATATTAATATTTTTTTAAATAAGATCAAGTAGTTGTAAATGAGATAAAATTTTGTACAACACGTTCTATATATAATCATGTATACTTTTTAAAAATGTCTTCAATTTCATGTGTTAGAAGTTTGACTCTCCTTATATATGAGATGTTTATCACACATTAATTTTGGCCATAATTACATTTCATTTAATTTAATTATAATTTGTAAAATTTGTTAATGGGTTAACCATTACTTATTAGCAAATTGCTAATTGTAACATAACTATGATAATTAGAAGTATGGCCTCCCAAAAAATAACTCTAAAACAAAATGAGGATAAAATTTGAAACATACCATTTAAACAATTCAACAAAAACATATATATCAAAATTTTCTTAAAAATACTTGCAAAACAAAATGATAGATAAAATTTGAAACATACCACTTAAACAATTTAACAAAAACATATATACCAAAATTTCCCGGTATTTTATTTAAAAAAGAAAAAAAAAAAGGCCAAAATACCAAACAACAAAACACATACACATGAAAAAGTTAAAAAAAAATGCCAAGATTCATACACCAAAATTCCAAGGTTTTTGACTTTAAAACTTAAATAATGTGACAAAATTCCAAAACGCAAAGAACATTGAGGATCTAAGACATTGTTTGAAATTGCATATAATGAATAATGAATAATCTTATATAAGATAGTAATAGTCTAAAAGGTGTTGTTGTAGGGACGTTTTTAAATATAAATGTATTGTAGTTCTATAATTAAAGAAACAAAAAATTCCACAATGTCAAGAAAATTGATTAAAAATATTTTTATATAATATCATATATTTTGTTTATTTTCATATAAACACATAGATGGTTGGTGTAAGGTACCATCAATTGACATCACGGTGTGGAATGTGACTAAGCTTTGCATAGGTGAGACAATGAGCAGACTATCCTATCTTTAAAATTTAATGTATCATCAAAATATGTGAAGATAAGGGGACGGTAAAAAAATCTCATTTGAATGGAAATGTTTGCCTTGTGAAATTGGTTTTTAGTTGGGAGTGCATAAAAGATTAAAACAAGGGAGAAAGGGAAGGACATTGGTGAAAGCGGAGGGAGAATTTAGTGTTGGCATCAAGGTTGTTAGTGAGGGTTCTAATGCAATTTTCCCATGTTGATTCAGTTCTTGATGCTTAAATATTGACATGGTGAAGCGATTAAAAGTCAAATCTATTAGTCAATTCCATAAGCGACAAACTTAAAACATGAAAGGGTAGAGATTCTCAAGCAACACCTAAGTAACCCACACTTAGACCTTCACTCTAGGATGATGATGTTAAACAATTAATTATTCACCAAAATCGACTCTTATAGGGTTTTAGTTTGCAATGACCTCACAATATTCAAGCAAGCTTCAAATTCTTCTATATTGGAAAGTATTAACAAATGAAAGAAAGTTGTGAAAGTATTATTGGTAAAGAAGAATGGCAATGATCAATGGACATCCAAGATAAACTAAGGCCATGCTAGAGCTCCATGTCACATTATGTCCAATGTCAACAACCTAATTTTGATCGCTTCCCTTGTCATGAGTTTCATCACCACCATGAATCATCATTGGTAGCATTAGCACCATTTCCACATTGTCCATCCACATGACTTGTGCAATATGAGCAAAAAATTGAAAGAAAAAACTATTTTTGATCTTGTCAAACCTTGGCCGCCCCGTTTCTGAGAATAAGGGTGACCATATCAAGGTGGTCACTCATTTAGCCCCTAAAGCAACAACCGGCCACTTCTTTTCCCGCAAAAGTAGTGACCTAATCCAAAACATGCAAAATTTTAGTATTCATCCACCATTGTGTGTTTCTTAAAGAAAGCAGTGGTTGAAAAGTGGACAAACATGACTATCAAGGCTGAAACTAGCTATTTATTTGATCTTCCAAATCCTAACCTCTCTAAATCATCAATGGAATGGAAAGTATCCACATTGGAACTAGATTGGGCTACAGAGGATATCAACAAACCCTACCATGGATTGGTTATGGGGGCCATCTACCATCCAAAACTGATACCAACATGTGATTGTAAAATTCCGTTCTTTTTGTAAAAAAGAAAATACCTTTCTTTTACATGTTGAATTTCTATTTCATGGCTAGTTTTGAAATGAATGTTGCATGCATGTTTAAGAATTGATCCATTTATAGCAGTTTAGTTTAGATTGATTTCCTTTCCATTTGATTTGCTACCAAGGATTGCACAACCCCTTAATAGGTGCATTTTGCACATGTGTGTGAGAAATCACACACAATAGATTTGGAAACTCTATTGAGGATAAATCCATTTTCATTAATGATTGTGTTAAGGCCAATTTTTCCATTCTGATATGTATGTGATTAGGTTAGTAATTTTTTTGTGGTTTCTTATTGTTTGTTGTCATTTACTTTCTAGTAGGCAACCTCGGTGAAAACCCTCAATTTTTATTGTAGTAGTGTGCATTTTTTTTTCAATTTCAATCTTGAGTCACCCCCTTAACCCCTAAAGGTGAGATTGGTCACTAGTTTGGCCCTATTAGGTGTTGAAATAATGTAACTGCGGAAGATACTCTATTGTAATTTTATTATATTATTGTTTTCCCTCCCTTTTGGAGATGTTGTTCCTTCGATTAGGGATGCCATTGATGTAATTAATAATGTAAAGTCTCGAGGTAAAACCTCCTTTGTAAGTCGGGTCAATAGTACCCACCAAAATAATTATTAAATGTATTTTTTGTATCCCAAGGAAAGTCGAACTTGTTGGAGAGATGAAGATGACCATGTTGGGTTAATAGGCTTCACAATTGATGTGTATAAATAGATGAGGCACCCTACTCATTTGGACACACTCACAACTCAAGCAAGTTCGATAGAGAGAGAAAGAGGATTCCATTTGAAGGAGAAGAAGTAGTCTATATTAGTCTTGTGGTCCAATGAAAATGTCTACTCGTATCAATAAAAAGAGTAGACATTTTCATTGGAAAAAACAATGTAAACCAATTAATCACATGACTATAGAGGTGGTTATGAATGAATTCCGTCAATGGTGATACCTTATAATGAATATATGATTGAACCAAGTAATTTCTTCTTTATGAAATATTTGGACTTCGTAAAGCTTGGTCGAGGAATTGTTGATATATAAAGGCTCTCTAGGTGGGTTCCTCTCATTGCAGTAGTAGATGGGCACCCAATTTGACTATTAAATGACCAAGAACATTGAGTTGTTATAAATTGTGTCCCATCAAAGAAACCATATCGAGAGATTGGAATTTGATTCTAACATTTTATATAAATTATTCTTAGGTATTGCTAGGAGATTGTATTTGTCTATTCAACCTCCCTAAGGTGTCTATTAGTTCTACTCAAGTTGTTTGAAAATATCAGTAGACTATCCAACATGCATAAGGAGATGTGGAAATTATAAATGCAAAATTTGAGCATAACCTTTAGTTTGATACCAATAAAGAAGCCCTTAGATGGCATCTCTTAATATATACCCAAGCTTTTTGAATGTATTGTACAAAAGTTTTGTTATTAGCTCATTTTTTTAGGCAATATACTAACAAGTTATTTAATTTTTGTTACACCTAAATATCGTCATCAGCATGTGATAAGATCCCAAACTTTAGTGTTCCCCTGAATCCCAAATTGCGAAGCAAGAACATTGGTCTAGATACCAAATTTATATATGAAAATCCAGCACCTCTTCTACCCTTTAGTCAAAAGGTGGTACCTTCTTCAACACTAGCTGTAGTATATTGGCAGAAAGCGGTGGCACCACCTTTACCCTTTAAGTAAGGCACGATTTTTCCCAAAACCACTATGTCATGGTGAACAAGAAGTGGTGCCCTTGGTAAAAAGCGAAAAAGAGAGGTTCTCAGGAATCTTCTCGAAAGAAGGCTTTGTGGCACCCTTATCCTTGATCACTAGGGCCAGTTGGACTCGAGATCCATCCTTGTAGGATCTCCTAGCCACCTCACCCACCAATTTCTCAACCATCTCTATCCATTCCAAGCCTATAAAAGCAGGCTCAATCTCCATGGTTGAGGAGAGAGTAATGTTATGTTGTTGGTTTGATATTCTGGCCTAAATCAGTCAAGAGATATTGAGGGAGCAATTTGGAGCTATTGGGGATAAGATGTTGGCTTTGTGAAGGAATACGTCAACACTAAGGCATAGGTTGTAAACTTATTCTCTATTATCTAATACAAGATTGGTTTCCTTCCCATAAAATATATTGTGTCATTATCGTGTGTTTTATTATTCAATTTCTTAGTCATCAATACAGAATAGTGGATTATATTCTGGTTCTATTTGATCTCGTTTGTTGTTTTTCTTGTGAATATGCAGGAACATCCATGAAGGATCATCTTTACAAGAAGCATCTATACTAGCATATCAAAGAGATTTGATTCCGGACCTCTACCTGTTCTAGGGAATGTTTTCCAAACTTGTTGTGTACCATTTGTTCTGGATCTGAACCATTCAGACCAAAGGAACAACTTTTGTCCGTGGAAGGTGCAAAAGTCCTAGCTACAAATCTAGCGACTCCGATGGGGAAGAGCTTCAATTGATCTAATCTTCCTTAGTCTTTTCAAAACACTTGTCCGAAATCCAAGCTCCCGTTCTTTATCAGTTCAATCAGATCCACTAACTGATCTAGTGGGTATTGGTTTGGTATCTTCAGATCTGAGTTTTATGACCTTCTATGCTCTTAAATATTGTTGATTCATGGTTTACATGGCAGTTGCATAGTGATCTAAATTTTATTTTTCGCCATATTTTTGTTTTTGCACATCTATAGGGATCTGTGCATGCACTGTAGGCAATAAGCATTGCCACCGCCTAAACTCAGTTAGCAGGAAGAGGTGCCACCGCTTGTGACCAGTAATCAAGAAGCGATGCTCAAGCAAAACTGCTCTCTCGGTGACTCATTGCACGTGATGTCAGGTAGGCCTTTTCAGGCTTGGTTTTTCAAAGTTTTTTGCAAAAATTTTGGATTAGTTGCTTTCAGTTCTGAATGTCTGGATTTACATTAAATATATATGAGCACTTGAATGTCAAATTTGATGTGGTTAAAGGCTTGTTTCGTTAAAATCAAAGAGCTAGGATAGGTTCATCTTTTCATTAGCTTGTATGCTTGGTTTTGAATTTTTCGAACGGAGTGCTATTTGAGAGCTTAGCATTAGCTAGATCTCAGTCTTATTATTAGATAAATATGAAAAGAAAGACTTGCTTGATTGTTCTCATTTTTCATTAAAAGTTTGTGAAGGATTTCTTTTTACTTTGAAAAATACTTTTTTTGTTGAGAACTGTTCATATCTTTGTTGGCGAATGAATTACTGGATCCTTGATTAGCGTCATCAGCGTTCAAATTTTCATCTTTCTTCTCTCTTTTTTACATTCTGATCTCATCAAAAGAAAAATAATGGTAGTTTCAAGTTAGATCTTTCTAGTTTTAAAGGAAAAATTGAAAAAATATTGATTGTGCCTTTGAGTGTGTTTTGTCTTTCTTCTTGGAAAAATAGATCTTGCCCTATTTTGCTTGCTTTCAAAATCAGTTTGAAGTTTGTTGCTTGTTCTCTTTCCTGGAAAAAGTTTGGTTTAGTGTAGTCGTTTGGGAAAATTTTTGGTTTCAAAACAAAAATTGAAAAGAAGAACACTCTCTCCTTCCCATAGGTAGGTGTGTCTTGAAAAGTAAAGTGAAAGTGTCTGCATTTCATATTTGCATGGCTTTACATTTCTGTCAGAACCTCATGCATTCATCTAACCACTCAAGATAAAATTAACGATAGTTATAGGTCTAGAATTGTATAGAAATTTGAGTGATAAGTTAGTGACGTGTTCGGGCATCGTAAAACGTAGAAGTTTTCATTATTTGCCTGCACTGCAACACGGGACTCGTGTGGTTCTTCCACGTACCATCGGTATATCGAACATCCTTTCATGTACCCTTGAGGTATATAGAAAGGTACTTCACATACTCGATTGTATATCGAAAGGACCCTTGTGGACAATCGTGCATTAGACAACACTACTACCGATTTGAGATCCCACGTACCTTGTATATATCGAGAGACCCCACTATGATTCCTTGTCCATCTAAGAAAAACCCTTTGGCCATCTTGTTTGGAGCAATACATCGAGAACAACGCTTGGGGAGATTACTACGCACATGTCGTCCAGGTAGTCGAGTATTCAGGTGAGGGATGGTTGATCCTCCTCGTCATGTTTTACTGTTGGACCTTGTTGTATATCACAAATTGCACTTTCTTAACAATCCTAGTGAGAGACTAAATATTTTGAGCTCATCCTATCACTTAAGTTTGTTTGTGGCATGTAGATTTTGTAGGAGAAAGCTTTGTGTGTTTTTCCTTAGTGTTGAAACCCTAGGTTAGGTTTTAGTGACTTTTTTAATCTCGCTAAGTTCCGGCTAAGGAGATCCAGAAGGAACCAAGGCTTACCACCCGACTTTCCACCTGTAACAAGGGAAGGCCCAATGGAATCCACAGACCAAGGAGCTACAACTGACCCCCATGTGGGAGAAAATCTGGTTGTAGAAAGTGGAGATCAATTCGCTTCTTACGCATCTCCATTGGTCCGACAGTCTCCTACAGCTGAAACTTCCTTTCATTCACCAATGGAAGGTCGAGTAGATGATGTTGTGCATTTGAGTATGGCCTAGATGCTCCTTTTTGGAGGATTTCTATGCGTCAATCCATTTTTAAGTTTGGGGTAATTAGACCCTCTTTTAAAGACCCTCCTCTAAATGAGGAGGAATATAGGAGAATTCAAGCATCACTTAATCGTGCTCGTAATTTTCAAGAGAGGATGGAAAGGATTAGGGCTACCCATATACCTCATAAAGAACCCATGTCGGCTTGTTTGCCCCATTTGATGGAACCATGGCCTAAAGGATATAGTCCTCTTTTTGATAATGTTTCGTCTCATGGTTTGTCTCCTCATGATCCGGGTCAAGCCTCAAACCCTACAGTTTTAAATCCTAGGTCTATTGCTAGTCCTCCCTTACCCTATTCAGTTGGGAGGCGACCTTCGGCTCAAGTGGTGTCTGTACTTTCTAACACTGGGGGGTATTATCAATTACTGGAGTTGTTACTAGTGCTACATAGACCTCTATTGTAGGGCAATCCATAGTACATGTTCCTCCTACTAATACCAATATGGTAAACCCTCCATTGAGTTCAGGCCAACCCTTAGGGGTACAACTTGTTGTTAACCAACCTTCCTGTGGTTATGGTTATCCAACAAATCAATTACTCGTAGTTAACACAAATTATCAACCCATGTCTATAAGAACTATGTATTTTGGAATTCCTTACCCTCGAAACACGTTTACAGCATGGGGGAAACCTAACTGGTCCTACATGTCAGCGATAAGAGGAATGCCTATTCTTACTACTGGAGGTGCCGGAGGGCCACCTTATGGTGTCCCATCCTTTAGAGGTCCACCAGGAGGAGGCCCACCATGAGGGGGCCCATCTGGTGGAGGGCCACCACTCGAAGGGCCACCACCTGGAGGGACACCACCCAGAGGTCCACCACTGGGAGGACCACCTTTTGGGGGTCCACCACATGGAGGTCCACCTTCTAGAGGACCACCACCTGGCGGACCATCGCCTAACAGGCCACCTCCTCGAGGCCCACCTCCTGGGGGTCCACCCCCATCAGGAGGATCTTCGGGAGATTCATCATCTAATCAACCAAATCAACAGCCCATATATCAGTCAACTTATGGTCCTACTGGTACATATATGCCTTATCAATATTACCAATACGTGGAACCTAATCACCAATTACCTTTCTTGGAAACTTTGGACTTACTTGATTTGTCCAAGTTGATAAACGATCCCATTCGACACAAACCTTCGTGGCCCGCCATTCCAGTAAAATTACCATTAGACATTTCCAATTTTGACGGTAAGCAGGGAGATGATCCCAAGAACCATGTCATGACCTTCCATCTATGGTGTTCCTTGAACTCCTTGATGGATGATTCTGTTCGTATAATTCTCTTCTAATGCACATTGACAGGTACGGTTGCGAAGTGGTACATTGAACTTCCACAACATTCATTTGTGGATTTTAGCTCTCTGACAACTGTTTTCCTTACGTACTTTCATCTACCCATTCGTTATGAAATGGGTACGAATCTTTTGAATTCAATCCATCAAAATACCTCCACGCACATATCAAACCATATCCATGAGTGGAGAAGGCAGAGAAGACTTATTAAAGCTCCCATCCCAGACCAACTACTAGCTAATTGGTTCACTAATTCATTGCTGCCTCCCATCACCCGAGATGTGGCTATGGGCAGTGTTGTTATTAAAGAGCAAGTGATTAGTCACGCTCAATATCTGGATATTGTCTATTCCCAATATGGAACGTTGTATGATTAATTAATTCGTTAAGATCCTCGCCCCAGCATAGATCCCGCTAAGCCATAAGCAGAAACTCCTGTTGATGGGGTGGTTGGTTCAATCCAACCCTCATCAATGGCAAAACTTACCAAGCAACCTAATTCTTCTACCACTATTCCTTCGACTCCTACGATTTTCGAGGTAAATTTTATTCAAAGTACACAAACCCACGACAATAAGAAAAAAGGAAAAGGTAAAAATAAGAAACCTGGAAACCAACATGAGAATCCTAAACCTATGACGCACGAGAATGATAAAGGGAAGAGGAAAGACAAATATCCATGTTTATTGTGTGGAGGAGATCACTTCACAAAAGAATGTCCTCATCGCGACGAGATTAATAAATTTTTGAAGAGTAGCCCCATGCCCACAGTTCTTACTGATCATTTTCCCTCTCAAACACAACTAATAGACTATATGTCTAATCAGGGGACCCCCAATTCCACAGAATAAATCAAAATGATGTCTTCCGAGACCATCAATTTGAGTACTCGTAGTCAATCACATGACAAGTCAGTCTAGAAGAAGGACAAAAATCCTTCTTCCAAGAAAATTCCTTCAACTAGTTCTCCTCCATCCTCGTCTAATGGCCCTCTCGTGATCAAAAAACCTAATCTTGATTCAATTTTGCGACCACCTAAGGCCACCCTTAGGAATTTAGTTTTCAATCCCAATTCCTGAGCTATGCATTTTTATAATGTTGTTGAAGATTTAGCTCAGGCACCTTGTGCGATGTCTACTCTTGAGGTACTCCAGAGTTGTCCAACGTAACATAGAAACTTGCTAACAGCTTTGGGGGCATTAGACCCAGATAATACTAACTTGATTCATTTCAACATAGAGAACTATAAATCCAGGTTACCCCACCAACTCACCTTTCAGATTACATCTAGAGTAGTTGGGAGAAAGGTCCATCGGACCGTCCTGGATGAGGGAGCTTCGACCTCGGTTTTGTCTATATCCTGTTGGAGGGCCATTGGTTCTCTTGAGGTTGTGAAATTGCCTACTACTTTAAAAGCCTTTAATGGACGAGGTTTCCAACCCCATGGTCTATTGCCAGCCCTTTTTGTCGATCTTGGGGGCAAGACTGTTTCCATTTAGGTGGAAGTGGTTGATGCCCCATTAGATTTCAATCTTCTATTGGGGAGGAATTGGTTTTACGCTATGACCCCTATCGCTTTGACAGTATTTAGAACTCTCCAATTTCCACATATGGGGAAGATTGTGACTATTGATCAACTTGACTATTGTATGCCGGATGTTACGACGCCTATGACAAATAACATCCCTATGCTATGCTAGGTTAGTCTCCTCCTCCTTATCAGTCGATTGGGGTAGGTATGCTGAAAGACTCCACCCTTATAGGTGTGTTTCCGTCAACCCCTCCTAGTATAGAAGTCTCTACATTAAATATGATTTCCACAACTGGCTATAGTACCAAGGGCAAAGAGATCGTTGAGTCATCCTCCCTTCACTCGTACGAGGCAATGTATGATGATATCCAATCCATTTCCAATGACCATGTTGATGACCTTCACCTCATGAATTCGGACCCTTACCACCTACCTTACTGGTTACAACCCTCTCTTCCCACTCTAGATTATCTCACGTAGACTTTTTCGTCGGATGAGTCTGTTCTAGAGATCATGAGTGGAAGTGAACCCGTATGGGAAGATCATCATCATCGATCTTCTTTTCTTCCCAAGACCACTTCGATGGCTTTAGACCTTGAATCACTTATTAGTACTGATATTGTCACCCATCCACAAACACATATATTGTTGCAAAATGCTGAATCTGAAGGAAATCTATGCAACATTACTAAAACAATCCCCATCGACATATCAGTAAAACCTGGAACAATTGAGCATGTTCACGTAGGGCAGAACTACTCAATCAAAGAAACTAAAGGATATAGAGCATTATTCAAAGAATTCCGAGATATTTTTGCCTAAACTTATGAAGAGATGCCTGGGATAGACCCGTCTATTGTGGTTCATGAAATTAAAACCTATCCTACAGCAAAACCTGTAAGGCATAAATTATGTCAAGTCCATCCCCGGAAGGTTGCGGCTATTAAAATCGGGGTAGAAAAAATTCTGAAGGCAGGATTTATTTATACTGTACCCCTGACGGAATGGGTATCTAACATTGTCCGTGTGAACAAAAATCAATGTACCATAAGTGTTGATATCGATTTCCAAGACCTGAACAAAGTTTGTCCTAAAGATAATTTTTCGACTCCGCATATCGATCAGATTATCGATAACTATGCTGGAAGTGTCATCTTCTCGTTCATGGATGGATTTTCTGTTTATAATCATATTGAGATATTTCCCGCTGATCAACACAAAACAACATTTATATGTCAGTGGGGAACTTTTTCCAGTAGGAAGTTACCTTTTGGCCTCAAGAACGTCGGAGCTACATTCCAGTGTGCCATGTCCTATGCATTTCACGATATTTGGCCCTACCTGCCCCAACAAATATTGTTGAACTACAAAGTTTGCAAGGGAATGAAAACTTTCTCCGTCGTTTCATTTTCAATTTTGCTGAGAAAACACACGATTATATGCGTCTCCTGAAGAAGAACACTCCATTCTTTTGGGATGAACAGGCGCAGTGAGCCTTTGATAATCTTAAGCACTCTCTGACGCATTCACCTGTGATACACCCCCCCCCGAATTATTCAAAGGACTTTCTCTTATATGTTGATGCCTCCACTACTACCATTGGAATGGTTTTAGCGCAGGAAGATCCCAACGGTCATGAGCACGTGATATATTATGCCAGTAAGAATCTCATTGATTCTAAAACCCGATACTCACGTGTGGAAAAGTTAGCATTGGCTGCTGTCATTATTGTTCACAAATTTCATCATTAGATCTTGCTTCACACTACCACGGTACTTGCAGATTAGAACCCTATGTCCTACATCTTCACTCGTCAGATGCTAGGGGGCAAATATTCCTATTGGATTGTCATCCTGCAGGAAATTGACCTTGAGTTTGCTAAGCCACTTCAAAGAAATCCTTGGTTTTTGCAGAGCTGATGTGTGACCTTCCCTATGCTTTGATGGATACTGAGCCCAGTGATTCATTTCCAGATGAATTCATGTTCTTGATAAGCAAAACAAACCCATGGTATGGATATTTAATCATTTATCTCCAAACTCAAATATTTCATCCCAATATGTGTCGTGACAATCATCGTCGTATCTATCACCACGCAAAGTACTACCTTATCTTAAATGATACATTGTATAGACGTGGTATCGATTCCATTCTTTGGCAATGCCTTACACATGAAGAGTTTGAATAGGTCTTGAATGATTGCCACTATGGAGCATGTGGCGGTCATCTTTCTAGGATGGCTACAGCCCAGAAAATCTTTCACGCTAGCTATTTTTGGCCTTCAATTTTCAAAGACTGTCATGAGGCTGTTAAGAAATTCCCACCCCACTAACATTTGTATCTGAAAAAGCGCACCCACCCTGCTCCTTTACACCCTATCATTGCAATTGGCCCTTTTGCCAAATGGGGAATTGACTTTATGCATTGTAAGCCTACCTCAGCCGGGGGGGCATGGTTACATCATCGTAGCCGTTGATTATTTCATAAATGGGCTAAGGCTATGCCTACGTATGCAGAGGATGGTAAGACTACCGCCCTCTTCTTATTCAATCACATGATAGCTAGGTTTGGAGTCCCACAATCTATCGTCACTAGCCACGGATCACATTTCCGAAATCAGATGATGACCGAGGTAAGTACCAAGCTGGGTTTTCGCCATGAAAACTCAACCCCTTACTATCTGTAGGCTAATGGTTAGGTCGAGGACAGTTAGATATCATAAATCCAACTAGCACCTGACTCTCTTTTTTTCTCTTTGGGCTTGCTGGACTTCGGTAAAAACAATGACTGGTTTCACACTGTTCTATTTAGTTTACGGACTAGAAGTTGCCCTTCCTATCTAATGCCAGATTCTATCACTAGAACTTGCAGTAGAACTTCTACCAAACACTTCCATCGAGGAAGAAATATTTCTATACCTAACAAATCTTGACGAGACCAGAAGAGATGTTGCCTTAGCTAATGAGGCAGATAAGAAACGCGTCAAGGCCTAGTATGAAAAATATGTCCAGCCTCGTGTTTTTAATGAGGGAGACCTAGTTTTGACCTACGATCAGAGACATGACAAAATAGGTAAAGGGAAGTTCGAGTCAATTTGGTATGGCCCCTTTGTCGTCAGCAAAGTTTTAGAAAAAGGAGCTTACGAGCTTGTAGATTATGACAGGACACCCTTCGGGCAACCTCGCAATGGGTTGTACCTGAAGAGGTACTATACTTAAAACATTTTCATATGGTACCGTGTACATATGTATATTTTTGGCTTTCAGTGTGGTATGTCTTGATTTAGTATGGTGTTGAGTTTAGTGTCCAAATTGTTTATGCCATGTTTTGGTTATGCAGATCGGATGGCTTTTTACGGCTTCGATGATGGTGCTTGCCGTCATACCATGAACCTTGCTTCAACTGCTTGGGTTCTCTATTCCCCAGTTCATGACTTGATCAGTTTAGGAGCAATTTGTATTGGTCCAGCTACCAACTACATCACCGAGTATCAGGCAGTAATAGGTCTATTGACTGAGGCTCCATCTTGAGACATTCGTGATTTGGTAGTGTTTATGGATTCACTGTTAGTGGTTTGTCATCTAAACCATGTCTATACCATTAGAAACCATGTACTTCTTCATTTATTTCAAAGAGTGTGTTTGTTATAAAGGTCATTCGTATATATTACTTATAGGCATATCCCTAGGTCAAATAATATAGTTGTTGATTCGTTAGCAAACTACATCCTAGACTAGTATATTGCTCATACATAACTTGCAAGATAAACATGGTTCATTGTAAAATAAACTGTAAATGACACATAAAACTTATGTAAATATGATTTCCATTTCAAACATATAAACACCGGTAATAAGTCTGTATATATATATATATAAAGTGTTTTTTTACAAAATGTGGTTGTGAGACCTCATCTGAAGCATCGTGGCTTTCAGGAAATACAAAATCATACAAAAAACCCTAAAGCTGGTCAGCTTTCAGTAGTACATCATGCGGACCACCATCTAATGATGCTCATGATAGCACATGATGGCCCGTGCTACCCTGTGAAGCAGTTGGCTGAAACGACCAGGCACTCATGTAGTATGTCTTTGATGCCTCATGGGGAGGTCATCTATAGTTGCGTCAGGAATATCAAGAGTCAGCCGCTCTAAGTTCTCCTCCAACTTAGCAAGGTGGTCATCACCCCTATGAACAAATTGAGCCCCAACTCGTTTATCCATAGGAGAAGATCCTCCAGGCCTTCCACCACCAACATCTGCACAAAAATAGTTAGGTCTTTTTACTATACATAAAAACATAAAATATAAAAAACATGATCGACATTTTAGGGTTTTGCTTCTTACCAATGTCCCCCCACTGAGCACCAAGAGGTAGTGGTAGATCGGGGTCACCTCTAAAATCAGTCCCTGCGTAGGCATAATCCTCTATCATGAGGATCTGGTCTCGCAGCCAACGGAAGAAAGCGGCCTTCAACTTCACCTTGGCTCTGCCACCACCTATACGAGCCATAATCTCTACCCACCTCAACATGTGTGGGTCCCTAGCTATGAGCTCAATAAAGAACACCTAGGGTCTCATGAGAGGCACCCTCTCAAAGAAGAAGCAAGCTAAAATGGATCCATAGCCAAACTGCTTTAGTTCTCCTTGTCGACATTTTGTCAGCTGATCCTTGAAGATGGGAAGAAGTGCCTCTGCCCAATTGAAAACTATAGGGGCCATAGTCTCCAGGGCATACAACATGTCTCTGCCCTGATGAGGCCCTTGGCTTCCATCCAGTCTCTGCATGACGAACAGAACAGTACGAAGTGGCATATCCACCACAACTTTGATTGGAATCTTCTTACCTAACATTCTCATGCTAGGTTGGCAATGACGATTGATCAGCTCCTGAGTAGTCATGTCCCCTACTCAAGAACCAGTCAAAGAGATAGGGGCCCCTCATATGGACAACCCCGTCAAGAAGTAGATATCCTCTACCTCTATGTTAAAAACATGAGGTCCTACCTCAAATTATTGTTGCTCTGGGTTCACATTTGTAGAATATATTCCAGCAAGCAGGGATGTGAAACCATGCTAGGGGTCTTGAAGAAATTCAGAAGGCCACAACCCCATAGGGCACCCAACAACCCGCATCTCTTGCGACAACAAAATCATCTTCATCGTGTTGTCTCTCTTTCCAGATAACCATTTTTTGATCCAATAAACCTGCCAAAAACAATTCAAAAGCAGTTTAGAAGCATCCCTAATCATTAAATTCGCTTAGAAACTTTTGTTTTGGCCAGCCCATTAGTTTTTTGAATCCCACGGCCAGCACCGCCTCTATCCAGTTAAGACAAAGTGGTGCCACCGCCTGTGTCAAACTGAAGAAACGTGGTTTCTATCGAGCACCACCTTTCCCGTAAGGGCTAGGAGCGGTGCCCACATTTCCCAATTTATGTTTGGTCTATGAGCTCAAAAAACCATGTAAAATAAAAATTGGAAACCATGAAAGGAAAGAGGATGGATTTAGATGTTACCTGAAACTGACAGTGCAGAAAACGGATGGTGGATGCTCTTGTAATCTCCAGCTGAATCTTTTGCTCCAAACTACCCAAAATGCTCTCCAAGATTGGTAAATAATGAAATGAGTTGTTTTTACTATTATACTTAACTTTTATAGCCTATTTCTAGGGTTTTTTATATTTTAAAAATATATTTTTATAAAAATACCCTTTAATATAGTTTTTAAAAAGTCATTTTATTAAATATTTTGGGAAACTAATGGTCGTTTAAGTCTTGCAAGGACAAGAATAAGTGGTAATGTTTATTTGTTTTTCACTTTTTCGTACTTCTAAAAATGAAAAAAGTCCATGAGCGTTTGTTTCGATACTTTGGCCACGCTCTTAAAAAACCTAGTATCAAAGTTCTAAGTCTTTTTTTTCTGATTCTTTTTAGGCTTGTAAAACCCTTTATTGTGAAAAGAGACCTAATGGAGTCTCCTTTAAACTCTTTTTGGACTCCCTAAATATGAAAAGACTATCGAGTATTTGTCTTTTTTATACTCGTAAAATTATTTGAAGAGTCGTCTCTCCGACGGTAGGTTATCTCTTTTTTGGTTTGGATGGACTATTTACAAAAAATGAACACTCGAGCCAATCATGACCGGAAGAGTTCTCTTGGGCATTATTTTATACTTTTTCGAGCCCTAGAGACTAAACCATACGAAAAAGGACCCTTTGGAGTATTCTTCTATCTTCATTCAGACTCTCTAAATGTGAACGATACCGAGTTAACTTTCATTGGACTCGTTAAACTAAACGTTGAGAGACCCTTTTTTGGGAACGAACCCCTCCTCTCTCTGGTTCGTGAAAACATATGAGAATGGACTTGTCTTCGGATGAGCTACAATGAGTGTTTGTTACCCTCTTTTAACTCATAAAAATGAAAAGAGGCACTCATTAATCATGATGGGGAAATTAAGAGAAGGGAATCAATTAATTTTGCAAATAATATGGAAGTTTGTCGTTACCTTTGAACATGGCACTTGTCTGCATTTCATTCAGTCAATTGGGTAAATCAGCCTGTCTCTGAGTCGATCCACTTTCATGAGTTGTCACTCCTTTGAGTCTTTCAAAAGAATTCATTGTCCAATGTCGCATCGTGTTCCGCCTCTTCGATTCAACGCTGCCAAGTCTTTTATCGTGTCGCTCGATGTTCAAATGGAAGTTATAAGTTTACCTCTGTAGTTAAAATAGCCTTTGTGTCAGTACCTTTTGAGTCAATCCTATGGTTACATTATCTACAACATTCCAAAACTTTGCTCTGAGTTTCATGTCGTCGATGTGGGATTCATCATGGCCCTCCTTTGACGAGACTATTCCTGTCGACATCAGCTCATTATCCAGGAATTAGTCTTAGAAAAAAGATAGTACCTTGAGATCTGTATGCATCAATGATAGATTCTCTCACTTTCAACATAGGTTCACATCATTGACCTTTGATCGAAAGATTCGATTGAGTGTTCAACATCAAATCATCTATTCACACTTAGTAGATTGTACTGGGGTACCTTGGGAATCATTGACATCAATGGTGATCTCCCTCGCACTTATTAATGGTTCACATCATTGACCGGTAATCAAGTGGTTTCTACCATGTTCGACTTCATATCATTGTAATCACATGGATAGAATCGAACTTTGTAGAAGATGAGGCGAAGACCATGGGTATTTGTTGAAAAGCACTCATAGCTTTCTCCCCAGGTTGCGATGGAGTATATTGTATGAAGTACCAGCATGGATCCGCATTTGTATGGTCTTGGCTATTCTCAAATTTGCATCTACATGACATAGATCTACATTGTATATTTGGTAGCTATGTCCAAGTTTGAGTCTTCTATCACATGGATCTACATTGTATTCTAGTAGCCATGGTTGTTTATCTCTCTCATGGATCCTCCTTGTATTGGTCTGAAGCCATGATAAGACACATTTTATTCATGAGTCAAAAGTATTGATGTATTGCAGATGCCTAGTTGATGATCTCTGATCAAGCTAATTCTTGCCTCGAAGTGATAACTTGCTCTTTCAAATCTCTCGCCTATCGTATCCCTCTAGCCTCATGCTTTGGGGGGGATTCTATTACACCTAAATCTTGTCATCAGCATGTGATAAGATCCCAAATTTCAGTTTTGGCCTCAATCCCAAATTGTGAAGCAAGAACATTGGTCCAGATATCAAATTTGTATATGAAAATCCAACACCGCTTCTACCCTTTAGTCAAAAGGCGGTACCTTCTTCAGCACCGCCTGTAGTATGTTGGTAGAAAGTGATAGGACCACCTTTACCCTTTAAGCAAGGCATGTTTTTTCCCAAAATTGCTCTGTCATGGTGAACAAGAAGCGGTGCCCTTGGTAAAAATTGAAAAAGAGAGGTTCTCACGAAGCTTCTCGAAAGAAGTCTTTGTGGCACCCTTATCCATAATCACTAGGGCCAGTTGGACTCGAGATCCATCCTTGTAGGATCTCCTAGCCATCTCACCCACCAATTTCTCAACCATCTCTATCCATTCCAAGCCTATAAAAGCAGGCTCAATCTCCATGGTTGAGGAGAGAGTAATGTTATGATGTTTCTTTGATATTTTGGCCTAAATTGGTCAAGAGAGCTTGAGGGAGCAAGTTGGAGCTATTGGGGATAAGATGTTGGCTTTGTGAAGGAGTACATCGACACTAAGGCATAGGTTGTAAACTTCTTTTCTATTATATAATTTAAGATTGGTTTCCTTCCCATAAAATATATTGTGTCATTATCGTGTGTTTTATTATTGAATTCCTTAGTCATCAATATAGAATAGTAAATTATATTCTGGTTCTATTTGATCTCATTTGTTTTTTTTCTTGTGACTATGCAGGAACATCCGTGAAGGATCATCTTTACAGGAAGCAGCTATACTAGCATATCAAAGAGATTTGATTCAAGACCTCTACCTGTTCTGGGGAATGTTTTCCAAACTTGTTGTGTACCATTTGTTTTGGATCTGAACCATTCAGAGTAGAGGAATAGCTTTTGAAGGTGCAAAATTCCTAGCTACAATTTTATTTTCAAGAAAGCAATAATTATTTAGATAATAGATAGTCATTCTGAGATTTTATGACATTTGGAAAGATTGGTCTCTGAATTCATTTTTTCTTTGTATTTCTTGTTGTACAACATGGCCACGACCTTATTTTAATACAAATGATAAATATTTTAGTTAAAATAAATGTTTCCCATGTAATGATCAAACAATACTTTCTAATGAAAAGGGAAATAAAGAAGATAAATCTATAGGTTTTCTTGTAACCATTAGAACTTGTGAGGTGCTTCTTAGTGGTATTGCTTTGGTAATATTTTATTCCTTTACAAACTATGATTTTTTCTTTCTAAATGAAAGAGATGGAAATGTCTCGTATCACGTAGTTAGGGAAGGAAGAGATTGCATGTAGTTATAAAGAAGCGTCTTCTTCAAGAGACAATAGTTTGGTTATTAGTTGCACTAGGAGAAATTGAAACTTAAAAAAATGTCCGTTGAATTATCAGATACAAAGTTATTTATTAGATTTAGTTACATTCAAAACTATGTAGATGGATCAATCATGTAACTATATCGGTTGTTACTAACAAAATTTGTCATTGCCATATAACATTATTATGAATATATGAAGGAAGAAAGTGATCTCTTATCACTATTAATGTAATAACATCCTCGATCACTACAATATTAACATCTCTCTCATTGCCATCCCTTGTGGACCATGGTTGGCTTGTGGTTGTTATCTAAGAAATGTTGCAAGCTATCTTACTATAGTGTCATGTCCTTATGTTGTAATTTTTCTCCACATTAATACACACCCCCCCTCCGTATGTCTTTGCAACATATGATATCTAACATGGAGCAAAACAACCTCTTCCCCCACTCAACCCTTATGTTTCATTTTCACATATAACTGGAATGATTCTTCAGAAATTTTATTGGTTCTTTCTAAAGTAGTTCTAAGGGTTTCCAAAAGCAAATCAAATTTAAATTGTCCCCGAGTAACGCTAGTGTTACTAGCCTTTATCATAGCCTTATGGTCGGTATTTGGGACGAATCTCATTAGATTTTCTCAATGCCACAACTATTTGAAATGTAAAGAGTTTAATAGAGTCTACAATAGAAATTTAGTTAAATAGGGGCCTTTATGAAAATGCACAATTCTCTAATTATCTTAACTTACTACCCACTTTATGTTGGAATATTGTCAACTTCATCTTCTTTGGAACACTCTTCCCTTTGTTGAATTTTTTATACCTTGGGAGTTGTTCCCCTTGGTGACTTTTGCCCAAGTCACTAGGAAAATGGGTCATCTCACATGGACTTTATATTAATGACTTGAGATGAGCATTAAATGCACTTTATATATTAAAGTGTACTTTAAGTAAAAATTTGAAAAGTGAGTGAATTAATTTTTAATTTGTGGAGAAAATTGATTTTATCCTATCCACTCATCTAATCTAATTTAGGCCTTGGATTAGATGAAATTTCACGTCACCGATCCATTTTTACCTAAAAGACAATTTTTTCCACGTGAAGAGGCACTTTTGCATTTGTGAGAGAGAGAGAGTCGAATTTCTGAGAAAGAGGAAAAACACAGCTGAGGTATTTTTCCTAGCACAGATTACGAGGTGAAGGTACAACAGTTTAGAGAGAACAAAAATCAAGGCAACACTAAGATCATTTATTGCAGTCATACAATACTGTTCGTACAATACTTTTCAGTCCGTACAAGGTACAAAAATCGAGGTAGACAGGTGGGAACGAATTTCGAGGTAGAAATTATCCAGTTCAGTTGGCATGTTTTTCAAGGCAGACAGTACATTACAGATCGCACAACGTCTGTACAGTCCTGTAGTAGCATAAAAATCGAGGAGGTTGTAGGCATACATTTCTGGGTTTGACATTTCTAATTTTGGCACGAATTTCAAGGTTGTTTATAATTGTCTGGTTGAGATAAGTTGTGATTGAAATTTTTTGTTTAATGTTGTATTTTTTAAAGATAAATAAAGAATTTCTCTCTCACGGGTTTTCCCCGGAGGTTGTGGTTTTTCCTAGGTCATCTGACTAACAATTCCTAAGTTTGATTTTTATGTGTGGATGAGTTTTTTAATTGTTGCTCTTTAAAATTGTAAAGATTCTTCTTGTGTTTCAGTCATATCTTGTTTATGAGAAATAGCTTAATTTGCAGCATAAATATGAATTGGGTTAGGCATTGAACAATGTTTAAAATGGAGGTTGAAACCGGGTTGGGAGAGTGCTGAAAATTTTACATGGTATCAGAGCTAGGTTAGATAAAGAGCAGAACTTTACACAATGAAAAATTTCAGACTATTGGTGAATTCTTTTATCAGTGGGAAACACCTTATTAAGACTTGAACTTTGCAGAGAAAATGGAAACAAGACTTAGGTTGGAGGAGAGGATTGATGGGGCTGGGAATTTTGTCCCATGGAAAGCTAGGTTAGTGCTTATATTGGAGAAAAATGAGTTATGGGATGAAGTGGTTCACAATACTACAACAAATCCTATTGTTGTTCCTGCTTCAATCGATGCACAAGCACTTTCTTTCTTCAAAAAGAAGGACATTAAGGCTAGAAGAATTATTCTAGATGCAGTTAAAGATCATGTGATCTCACACATTTCAAGTAAAACCCGTGCATATCAGATGTGGGATGCTTTGACCATCTTGTTTCAAAGTTCAAATGAAAATAGGAAAATGGTTTTAAGAGAGAAATTGAAAAGTATCAATATGGCCAAAGCTGAGGGAGTGATTTCCTAACTTACTAGTATCTCTCAGGAGAGAGATGAGCTTGCAGCATTAGGGGAGGTTGTTCCTGGTTTTGAGCTAGTCCGGACAACTTTGAATGGGGTTGAAAAGCCTTGGGATGTTTTTGTGGAGGCTATAGTAGCCAGTGAGAACTTGCCTACTTGGGACAAGATTTTGGATGATTTTGTTCAGGAGGAGACCAGAGAGGTCTTGTCCATGGCAGCTCTTCTACTAGCAGGGAGGATGAGGATAATGTGGCTTTGACTGCTAAGGGAAAGACAAAGTTCAAGAAGGGACCTAAGAAGGGTGGGGATAAGCAACAGTATGGACAAAAGAAGGACTTGAACACTGTAAAGTGCTTTACTTGTCAGAAGCTTAGGCACTATGTTGGACAATGCCCACAAAAGAAGAAGAATAAGCAGTAGCAAACAACAGATTTAGTAGAGGTTGAGGAGTTTACAACTAGATTTGAGAGAGAGTTTTCTCTCTATGATGGGCATGTTGATAGAGAGAGAATTCATTATCACTAGTGTAGACATTGATATTAAGAGGGAGTATTCCTTGTTGACTAGCCATTCTTTCAATGCATCCACCACTAGCACATGGTATATTGACAATGGATCTTCGAGCCACATGACAGGTGCTCAAGAGATGTTCTTAGAGCTTTCACAGTCAGGGATAGATGTAGAGGTCATTTTGTGGGATGACACAGTTGTCAGAGTTGTTGGGCGTGGGACCATTACATTTCAGAAAGAGTCCATGAGTCCCATGACTTTGAGGGACGTATTATTTGTACTTGGGCTGAAGAATAACTTGATGTCAATTTCCATGATCGAGGATAGGGGTCTTGGGATGTCTTTCCTAGATGGACATGTGTGTGTTTTTCCCAAGACTGCAGGACCATCTACCTCCTACACCATTGGAGTCAAATGTGGGAAATTGTATAAGCTCTTGTTTTAGCCACAACATGCTTTGACACATAGCAACAGCAACGAGCTTTGTGAGTTGTGGCATAGGAGGATGGCTCATCCGTGTCATCCAACTTTGTGTATGTTGAGGTACATGGTTACAGGGTTGCTTGAGTTCAACACTGAGCATCGTGATGTATGCAGGGGGTGTGCTTTGGAAAGTACACCAAGGTTGTTTTTACGAGCAGTGATAACAAATCAAGAGGAGTACTTGATTTGATATATTCTGACTTGTGTGGTCCTATGTCATTTGTTTCTCTAAGAGGTTTTGAGTATTATGTGACATCCATCGATGACGATTCTAGAAAGGCCTGGATCTAGTTCCTGAAGAGTGAGAAATCTGAGGAGGTCTTGCATAGGTTCCAAGAGTTCAAAGCTCTTATGGAGAACCAGACTGGGAGAAGGATTCGAGCACTCAGATTAGATAACGAGGGTGAGTATACCTCCAAGGAGTTTGATGAGTATTGCAGACAGGAGGGCATTCAGAGATAGTTGATAGTACCATACACTCCTGAGCAAAATGGAGTGGCAGAAAGGAAGAAATGATCTATTCTTGGAGCAGCGAGATTCATGTTACATGATTAGTCACTTCCTTTCTTTCTTTGGGCAGAGGCATGTAGTACAATTGTATACCTTCAGAACAGGAGTCCTCATCGTGCCTTGGGGAACAAGAATCATGAGGATATGTTCACAGGAAAGAAGCTTGATGTGAGTCATTTTCGTATATTTGGTTGCTCGACTTTTTCACATGTCCCTTTTGAGAAGAGGACAAAGCTTGATCCCACAACAGAGAGAAGCATCTTTGTGGGGCATGATGAGACTTTGAAGGCCTTCCACATTTATCTTCCTGCTATGAGGAAGTTTTTTGTGAGGTGCGAAGTGAGATTTGAGGAGGAGGAGGCATTCAGGAAGTCCAGAGAGTCAGTGCAAGGAGAGCAGTAGGTTCCCACGCCTTAGGTAGCTTCATAGGTAGCTTCAATACTGATGATAGGTTCACATGTTTCTAGGGTTACTCGAGCATAAAGTACAGGTAGAGGATCTTCAGGTTCAGTGGTTCAGCCAGCAGGTTCTTCGAGGACAAGTTTTGGTTCTCAGGTCACGGGTTCACCATACAGAGCTACATGATCACAGGGTTGATCAGTTGTTGGTTCACCAGCTCTTGGTACATAGGTTTCTGGGCCTTCTACTTTTGGGATTTACTCTGATGATGACAGACTAGTTTGGGAGCAACCTTCAGGGAATAAGAAGTCTAAATGGCTTCGGAATACCCTGAAGGAAGCTAAGGATTTTGGAACGCCTAAGGAACCAGTGAGGGCTATTGTGATGCTAGGAAAGTTGGGTATGGCATTGGTTGATAGTCCTCATGATCCAGAGCCATCTAATTTTGAGGATGCCTCTCTGCATTATGTTTGGATAGATGCCATGATGGAAGAGTACCATTCCATCATGAAGAACGATGTTTGGGAGTTTGTTCTGAGACATGGGGGAAGTCAGTGGTGACTTCTTGATGGCTTTACAAGGTAAACATGCTGCAGATGGTAGTGTGGAGAAATACAAGCCTCAATTTATGGCGCGGGGGTTCTCACATGTAGAGGGAGTTGATTATGATGAGACCTTTGCACCAGTTGCTCATTATACTTCTATCATATCATTGATTTCCATTGTTGCGGAAATGGGTTGGAAGATCTTGATTCAGAGTATGAGATGACTGACATTGGGTTGATGTATTATTTTTTGGAATTGGAGGTTTCGCAGGAGCCTGGTCATATTTTCCTGGGGCAAGGAAAGTATGTAGTAGATATTCTGAGGAGATTTCAAATGGAGGATTGCATGCCGATGTCTACACCTATGGTCACCATCTAGAAGAAGCTTCATGCTTTTGAGGGAGAGTTGGTGGATCCTACCTGATATCATCAACTCATAGGTTCGTTGATGTATCTCGTCAACTCTAGGCCATATTTGTGTTTTGCGGTGAACACTCTCAATCAGTTCATGGTGGAGCCTAAGAGAGTGCATTGGGTTTCCGCAAAACATGTCTTGAGATACCTTTCAAGTAAAGTGGATTATGGTCTGGATTATAGGAGATCAGATGGGGTCAGATTAATTGGCTTCACAGATTTAGATTGGGCAAGTAGTGTGGTAGACCAGAAGAGCACTTTCGGATGTTGTTTAAGTTTGGGCTTGGCAGCAGTGTTGTGGTTCAGACAGAAGCAAAAGTCTGTTGCTTTGAGTTCTGCTGAGGTTGAGTACATTGAAGCTAGTCAGGCTAGTTACGAGGCACTGTGGCTTCACAAGCTATTGGTGGATTTATTTGATTAGGAGCTGAGGCTTACAGTGATTTACTATGACAATCAGAGTTGCATCTAGCTCTCTAAGAATCATGTATTTCATGACAGGTCAAATCATATTGAGATCAGATACAATTTCATCTGTGATTATGTTTAGAGAGGAGTTGTGGAGTTGTAGTGCATTTCTACTGATCAACCGGTTGTAGATATCCTGACGAAGTCTCTTGGAAGAGGCAAGTTTATTCATTTAAGAGACAAGTTGGGTGTGGTGAAGAACAACTTCCTTCGTAAGATGGAGTGTTGAATTTTTTATATCTTGGGAGTTGTTTCCCTTTGTGACTTTTTCCTAGGTCACTAGGAAAATGGGTCATGTCACATGGACTTTTATATTAATGACTTGAGATGAGCATTAAATGCACTTTAGAGATTAAAGTGTACTTTAAGTAAAAATTTAAAAAGTGAGTGAATTAATTTTTTATTTGTGGAGAAAAATGATGTTATCCCAACCACTCATATATTCTAATCTGGGCCCTTGGATTAGATGTCTTTTCACTTCACCCACCCATTTTTACCTAGAAGGAAAAATTTTCCATGTGAAGAGGCATTGTTGCATTTTTGAGAGAGAGAGTTGAATTCCTGAGAAAGAGGAAAAACATAGCTGAGGTATTTTTCCTGGCACGAATTTCGAGGTGAAGTTACAACAGTTCACAGGGTATGAAAATTGAGGCAGCATTAAGAGCATTTATTGCAACCGTACAATAATGTTCGTACACAACTCTCTCATGCTTAATCTTTACCAATCATATTTTTTTTATATCTTTCGCTCCGTTTAATTATTATAGATATAATTTATATAACTACAATTTAAAAATATAAAGCCTCAATAATATAATATGGAGTAGTGAACAAAGACGAAGGAAAAATGAAAGGACAATGTAAAATAAAATTCCAATATAAAATATATTAATCTTTTAACCACTAAAAGCTACAATAAGATTACACATAATCACATACAAAATTACGAATAGTTACTATATATATATATATATGAAATGACTTTAATGTTTCTCGAGTAGTGTCCAATCTGTATACAATTGTTCATAATCTTAAAACTATTTGCATATGACTATCAACAACTAAACTACTTTAGATTTTTACATATTGCCCTAACAACAATTCACAAAAAAAAGTTCAGAAACAAATAAGAAAAACTTAAATGGTGTTATGACCACTCTCCATGACATGAGCTTCTGCATGCTCCTCCGAGTTTGAAATGTTCACAACAACATGACTAGGTTGTTGAACATTAATTTATTGATTTCCCTTGCTTTCGGCTTAGTTGAGAGTCTAAAATACTTTACAATCAACAACTCCTTAAGGTGGTCTAGGGTACCATCATTATGTACTTGTGCTCCATAAGCCTAGATATTTCCTTCAACGTCATCTAGGCGATGATCCAAACCAAGCAATTGTGCTCCATAGACTCTCATGTTTCCTTCAATGTCATCGAGACGGTCGTCCAAACTAGTTGTGTGCACAATGATCTATCTCATAGCCTCCAAAATTAATACAAAGATATTATTGCATTGACACAATATTGTTTTTTGCGCCAAGAGTAGTGAGGTACTCTACAACCCAGTAAGGGGGAGATGTTGTCATATAACGTAACATATTGTAACTTTATGAAACAGTACAAAAAAATAAAAAATCATTAAAAAAATTCATGTCGACTCTTAAAATAAAAAATTAAAACCAAATGAAAAGTAATTAATAAATAACCAACATAGATCAATCTGAAACCACATAATTTATTGAGGTATAAAGTTTCTCAAGATGTGTAAAAAAAAAAAATCACCTCAAAAAGTTGGATCCCTTTGTGTACTTGATAAATTCAAATATAACTAAATCTATACTGGATTTAAAAAAATTATTGATAATAAAAATAAATTCTATTAATACGATTAATAATTTATAATTATTTTCAAAATAAAAATAAAAAATCTTTGTAAAAGTTTGATTTTCTTAACTCAAACCCCTTCATCCTAAAGACTAAGTTTAAAGTTAAATAGCCCCAAGGGTTAGCTCAATTGGTAAGACGTGTGCACGTTCTCTCGGTTCAGGGAGAGGTCACGGGTTCGAGCCTTGAGTCCTTTGGGATTAGGTCTTTTGATAGGATGGCCGACGGTTTACCACCTTTACCATCCACTAATTTGGAGAAGTATTGTTGGGTTTCCTGTACATATTTCCATATGAAAAAAAAAAGATTTAAAGTTGAATATTTCGAATTAATCATTTCCTTGAGTCCTTTGGGGTTAGGCCTTTTGCGAGGATGGCCGACGGTTTACCACCTTTACCATCCACTAATTTGGAGAAGTATTGTTGGATTTCTTGTACATATTTCCATATGAAAAAAAAGATTTAAAGTTAAATATTTCGAATTAATCATTTCTTTGATTCTACAAAGCTTAATGTGTAACTTTTACAAACTATAGGATATGAGAATACGATGAAATGTGTTCTAAAATGGAAATATGATGGCAAGTGTGACGTGTTCTAAATTGAAATTATGATGCCATGTGTTGGCACGTCTGTGCCTTTAGATGTGTATCAATTGTATCGAAAAGATATCCATAGAGATTACGTATCTAGTGTAATGTGTGCTTTTGAATCTCAATATTGTATTTTTTTCAAGAAAGCAAATAACCAGGTAGTGTATTTGCCATTATGTGGTTCCCCTGGTTCTGTAAAGTAATTTTTTTATTAAAAATTTGTCTTAAGCTCCTAAAGATCTTCCAACGTGTCAGACTTTCCAGCTAGATGTGATGCACCAATTTGTTGGCCCACCTGAATTTGAAGTCCAGGACATTTCAAAATGCCTGGGTCAAAATAGTAAAAATGCACTTATGGGATCTATTCCAGAACAAAAACTTTAGTCTATTTCGGAACTTATTGATCTATGTTGTGCACTATTGGATCTATACAGCTTACTTATTAGATCTATTCTACTTTAAATTGGATTCAAAAGTGGGTAACCAAAAATGAAAAAATCAGTTGGCATCTGGATCTGAGTTTATTCTTTGTTGTGTGTTTTGAAACACATTAATTTTATTGGTTGTTATCTTTTCTTCAATAACTTGCTTTCATCTAACTTGATTACTAAATTTTCAAAGCAACAATGACAGGGACTTGATGTCTTGCAACCCTACTTGTTTTCATGATTTTTTTATGTATCCAACACCTGGAATGGAGCTTGTTATGGAGCTTGTTGAATATTTTTAGGATATTAATTGTCGTACATTTTGTGGCTTAATAAGGATGGGTTCCCTTCCTTGATTTGAGTTGTCTAATTCATACCTTGGCTTTCTCCTCTATTGAAACATATTAATAAATACACTAAACTAATAATAGTCATTTAAGTTCAGTATTTGTATTTCCCACCTAAAGAGAGAATACAAACATTTACTTGAATTAAAGGTGTGATTTCCTATAGACATATATGAAATCACTTTGCATTTCCCATCTAAGCGAGGGAAGTAAAAACATTAGCTTAAATTCAAGGTCTGACCATCATTCACATATGCAACATTTTTTTTTGTAAGCAACAGTAGAAATTCATATTAACAAAGAAAAAAAGAGTACAAAGCATCAAAATCTTGCTACTGGGGCCTTAAACTATGAGGCCACCCGCACATTTTGTAAAAAAAACTAGAGTTCCTGTTGGTTTTTTTCTGAAAAATAGAAAAGTATGCTCTTCCCAGAGCTATACACATCGACTGACATATTACAAATTAGGAAATGACTGTGGACATACATGAAATTACACATTTTAAAAACAGAGAGAACCAGAAAAGTTGCAAGTCACAGAAGGAACCAGGGATGGCGATGCAACATATAGGGTGTAGCATCTCCAATAAATACCTCCTTCAGGATTGAGCAAGGTCCAAACTCATCCTCACGAATCGGTCGAGCAGTAGGTTGCAGCTCCTGAAGTGGTTGAGAAGCAATGGCATTGTTTGGAGCCTCGCGGCCACGCTTTATCGGCGTCATGATTCTGGTGTTCTCCAGGTGCTCCTGCACCAGAGCATTAGTTTTTCCAGCAATTGCGGGGATCTCGCTGCCTGTCCCTCGCCGGTTCATGTTGCCACCACCTTCCGCATTATCCTTGTTGTGAAAAACAATGTAGTGACTCTAGTTGAAATTCGCTTCCAGGGTGCTCAGCTGTGCATCGGTCTAGTTGAGACAAGTACTCGTGCTCTGCGCCATGTCCCTGGCGCCATTCCACTTGGTCGTTAGGTCGTCCATCAACATGGCCATCATGTTTTTAATCATCCTGTCATGATTTATTTTGACACTGTTTCTTCCCAAGGCTAAATGTTCAGAAACAACCTTAGAGTCTCAATCATCAATCATGCATCTAACGGGCATGGAGGCCTGCGTCACATATCCGTCAGTAGCTCCTCCGAGGTTCACCTTACGATGTCCACCTCCTCTACCTACACTGCTTCTTCGCGGAGTGTCGCGTTGCCTTGGCATTTTCACACTCAACTTTCCTGGTAGGTTGTCGGAGGAGGAAACAATTAGCAGAATGAGGAAGACAAGCAGGATGAGAGAATGGAGGTTAGCAGGATCCATGATGTGAAATATCGGCTTCATAGAAGGATGAATAAACACGTGTAGGTATTAACTCTTCTGCATTGCAACCAAGGTTCGACTAGACGCCCCAACTACTTGCGAGGTTGGCAGACAACTTGCCACCCTGGGCATTTAAGACTACCACGCCGTTGTCTGGTTTGTTTCCTGCACCAGAGCCACGCGTCCTGAGCGACAGGAGGCCCATGTGAAGTCCTCATGTGTCACCTGCATCCAAGGTTAGCATGTCCTGGCTGGTGATTCGTTGACAACCATAAGCAATGCCTCTGAGTCGAGAGAATTAAGATTTCCATAGTTTAGTGCAGAGTTACAACAAACACCCTCGTTGGCTAGTCGATCAACCAATGAATCGGCTTTTCTTCTGACATGGTGGAAGGTGATGGCTTTGTTGTTTTTAATAATTTCATCTAATTGGCTTAGACCAAACTCCATTCGCCAGCTAGGTGGGATCTTCTTCCGGTGTGCTCCATTTTGTAGACGAGTGGCAAGTGAGAGGATTATTTGAGAGTCTCCTTTAACAATCAGTGGAAGGAAATTTAGGTTCATGGCTATGTGAATGCCTTCGGTTAGCCTAGATAATTTAGTTGCATTATTGTTGTCATGTCCCATGTAGCCCTAGTATATGTGTTGTATAATCCCTGTGCACTCCCATACAACTCCACCAAAACCTGCTTCTCCTGGATTTCTTTTGGATGTGCCGTCAAAGTTGAGTTTGTAGAACCTCATCGGCGGCGTCTCCCATTTCTCAAGACTGGAAATGTGCGTTTTGGTGGGGCGACTATGATGTGTAAGGGATGTTGGATGAACACCCCACCCAAGCAAAATGTCCTATTTAGAATGAATATTAGGGTAGTCATTGTCATTCCAGTTATTAATCAAAAGAGTTTCTTAAATGTTTTTTTGTATGCCAACCCATACCTCCTCAGCATTGTTGTGTTTCCCTTTGAAAATGTTGTTGCTTCTTTCATTCCAGATATTCCAGACTACAAATCCTGGAATGAGCTCCCATAGTCTATTGAGGAGCATGCTTTGATAAGGACGCTCACCCCAAATTTGGAGAGTTTTGATCACGTCGCCTTGGACTCTCTTGGATGTTTTGCATTCATCCTCCACAAAGTTGCAAATAGTATTAGTTAGCGCGCAAGAGTCCAAGAGGTGGTCAATAATTTCAGAGTGTTCTCCACATTCGACACAAAAGGAGGGACCATGAAATCCTTTTTTGACTAAGTTATCTCAGGTTAGGATCTTGCAATGAGTGAGAAACCAAAGAAAAGTAGAGATTTTGGGCCAAAAGTTGGATTCCCATATTCTCAACCAGAGGGGATCAGGAGGCTTCATTTGTCTTTGAGTTTGCAGAAAGTAGGCTTCTTTAGTGGTGAAGGTTCCCTTTTGTTTTGTGTCCCCATCTAATGATGTCATCACCATCTCGTACTTTAATACGTCTCTTTTGAAGTTCCGACCAAATGGCATCCAAAAATGCAGCATCTTTCGTCAACCCCCACAAGGTGGGTTCTCTCCAGAGGCGAAAGTGGTCATGAGTTGTGTCCTTCCAAAATCCTTGACCATTGTTCTCTCGGTCCTCTACGTGATGTTCTGTAGATCCTGCAAATTAAAAAGGTCTGATAATTTCGGTAACTATTGCTAGGAGTCATGAAAAAAATTGGTGTGGGTTCCATTTATGATTTCCCAGAAGCTGCGTTGCTAAATTAAGTTGCGCTGGTAGTTAGTTGCTCTCCATATCAGCGATCCCGGTGGATCCAGGTCATATCGGACCAGAGTGGACGTGGTCTAATCATGTGCATATTTTTTATTCCAAAATAGCGCCCAAGGGGTGGTATTTTTCACTATCCAATTCCACCAAATTTTGGTAGAGAGGATCTCATTGTTTATTTTAGGATCCTGAATGCCAAGGCCTCCTTCCCGCTTGGGTAGAGTAACTATTTTCCATTTGACCAAGTCCCATTTGTGTTGATTAACTTCCCCTTCCAGAGGAAATTGTGTTGGAGGTTGCAGATAGCTTTGAGGACCCATTTAGGTGCAGATAGTACCGAAAAGAAGTAGAGGGGAATATACTGCAGAACAAACTTAAGAAGAGGGAGTCTACTAGCAAGGTTTAAGGTCCATGAAGAAATTTTGTTCTTTAGCTTATATAAGAGATCTTTCCAAGAGGAAGTTTAATGACAGAGTCTAAAAGGGGGGCACCAAGATACTTGGAGGGGAGGGAGGAGATGGAGAAGCCAATAATGCGAGCAACATTACATTGAGTGATTAAGTCGATGTTAAAAAAGAAGAGCTGAGACTTCTCTAGGTTTATTGTGGTTCATGAAGCCTTCGAGAAGGTGTGAAGGACCTTTAAAAAGTAGCAAGATTCTTGAACTAAGGGATGGCCAAAGAGAATATTATCATCGACAAATTGTTGGTAGATGTGGGGAGAGATGTCATGCAGAGCAAGTCCTCTTATAGATCCTTCCGAAAGTTTGGATTTTAGAAGTCTGCCCAGGCCTTCAGTCATAAGGATGAAAAGGAAGGGTGATAGCGGATCTCCCTGGCGAATGCCTTTGGAAGGGGAGAAAGTGGCTGAGGGTGCTCCATTGACCAAGATGGAATAAAAGGCAGAAGAGGTGAGGGAAAGGATCCACTTGGTCCAATCTTGACAAAATCCAAAAGTGACAGCTAAGTTTTTCGAAGGATTTGGAAGGTCAAGTTTGATAAGTATTCTAGGATTTTTGGTAATTTTCAACTAGTGGGTGACCTCGTGGGCTAGGATGATTCCATCTAGGATTTGTCTTCCTTCAACATAGCCTGTTTGCTCAGGTGAGATGAGTAAAGGTAGGAGGGTTTTGAGTCTATTGGCAATCACTTTAGTGATGATCTTATAAACCACATTACAAAGAGAGATGGGTCGGAACTTACCAGGAGTTGCTGCCCCTGTCTCTTTTGGAATTAGGGTGAGAAAAGTCGCATTGAGAGCAGGTAGGACCTAGAGTTTTTGACGTGATTCTTCAACCAAATCCAAGACCTCGATCTTTACTAGGTCCCAACAACGATGGAATAAGTTAATGGTGAAACCAACTGGTCTAGGTGCTTTATCTTCTGCCATCTAATTAACAATAGTCTCCACTTCCTGTAAAGATATGATCTTCATCAGTGCAACATTATGGTCTAGGGTGAGGATCATAGGAATGTGATATGTAACTTTCTTGATGCCTTGCACCCTTGAAGTAACATGTTCAGTAAGCACGTCTTATAAATAATGAATGAGTTCCTGCTCGATATCTCCTTATGTTTCCAGCGTAACACCTTCCTTAGTTTGAGCCTGGAAATGCGATTATGGCTTCGGTGCTTAATGACGGAGCAATGGAAGAAGGTTTTGTTCCTTTCCCCTTATTTAAGCCAACCAACCAATCCTAGACTTTTATTTCCAGAACATTTCATGTTGTTCGCACCTTTTTTCAAGCTATGCCATGATTTCATTTTCCTTGAGTTTGTTGTCCACAATTTGTCCCTCTTCCATGATGATTTTGTGAATTTTTTCTAGCTCTTTTTCCAGATCACTCTTGCCTTTGAAAATAGTCCCAAAGGTGTTGTGGTTCTAGCTTTTAAGCTTGTTCTTGAGCAGTTTGAGCATTTGTTGCATTACTGGCATCTTGGAGCGGCCCGAGGCAATCATGTTCCCCCACTAACTATGAACATAGTCTTGGAAGGTCAGGTGGTAGAGCCAGAATTTTTCAAAGCGGAAGGGCCTAAATTTGTGGGCTTCCGAAGTTGGCCACATAAAGGAAATGGCCCAATGATCCGATGCCGAGGAAGGAAGCACGTTTGTGGCCAAATGTCTACCAGATTCCATGAGATTTTCAGAAACTAAAAATCTATCCAGTCTTGAGGCAATGAGCTTCTCTCCTCCTCTTCTATTATTGAAGGTAAAGAGACCCTCTGAGGTGGGGAGGTCCACTCATTTGCAGTTATCTATGAATGCTTTGAAGTTGAGATCCTCAGCTGTTAGAGTTGTTCTTCCTTCTTTTTTGTCATTGAGGGCAGTGATCATGTTGAAATCACCTCCAAAGATGATAGGGGATTTCACATGTTGTTGTGCAAACTAACCCATGTAGTTAAGCCGATCTAATTTCAGGGCAAGGATTTGAGATCCATAAATGTTCAGAAGATAACCATGAAACTTGGTTCCTAGTATGTGGAAAGAGGCAGACAAAGAGCTAACAGTAGAAGAAAATTTGTTCAAGGCTACTAAAGAGGGATCATAGGCCACAACGATTCCCCTAGAGGAGCCACGAGCATCTATATCTATACTTTGACAACCCCTCCATATTTGTTGATGTATTTGTCACTTCGAAATGTATTCATCCGTATTTCTTATGTATTATAAACTGATGTTTATTCCGGGATGTGTCTGTAATGTACTTGAGTCATGTCATGCCCCGATGTTCCTATCGGGAGGTTCTATAATGTAAACAAGTCATGTCAAGTGATTGTGGGTAACCCTCCTATTGGTCAAGGGTTAAAGTCCCCGCAGTTGTGGGGCCCTAGGGTTATTAGACTATCTTAGAGAATTCGACCCTAGGTGAGTCATTGTAAGTCGGGGCAATAGTCCCCACCGCTGTGTTAAGGATAACCCTCCTTGTTGGTCGGAGGAGGCAAAGTCCCCACAAGTTGTGGGGCACTAGGGTTATTAGACTCTCTTAGAGATGTCGGCTCTAGTAAGTAATTGTTAAGTGAGGACGACATGTTGGAGTGGGCTTCAAGTGAACGAAAGAATATAAATAGAGATTAAGCCTCTCTATTTATCACACACACACTCACTCATTGGGGCGCATGAGTGAGAGAGAGAAGTTGTTTGGACAAGAGAGAGACTACTGCTGTTGGGAGATCATCTTACTGTTTTCGTGTTTTACTTTTAGTGATGATTCTATCTCTAAGGAAGTTGTGGGGTTTTCTCCTTTATGGTTTCCCCAAGGAAAATTATTTTTGTCTCTTGTCTATTGTGTTTTATTGCTATGCATGTTATTCTCTTAGTTAAAGATCCTAAGATCATAATGCTAGCTTGAATGATAAAAATCTAACAATATTTTGGCTAACAAGGTTTGAAAGGTGTGGTTGGAGCACTTTGTCTCTTGTAAGAATAAAACCACCAACTTATCTTGAAGAATTTTCCTTTTAACCATCTTGTGCTGAAACACCCATTGAGGCCTCTTATGTTCCATGATACGATCTTCATTGGGAACTAGGGGTTAAAGCATGAAAGAATTGTGTTAGCTGGGCGTATTGGCCAGATTCAACCAATCTTGTGCCAAGCGTGTTGATTCTTTGCAGATCCGTCTTTCAGCCTTTTTTTCCAGTTGTCTCTTTGAAATTTTTGTTTATCTTTCTGGGGTGTGCTCTGGACTCCAAGCTTGTTATGAGCTTTTTCTTTTTCTAGGGCTTCCTTCAAGAGTTGGATTTGTGTTGGGGGGATGGAGCTGAAAGCATTCCTAATGCATGCATCTTGCATTCCTAAGAGTTTAAGGCCCCTTATCTCTGTCTCCACCATTTCTTCATCCATGAGTATCTTAGGGACGCTGTCATTTTGCTGCTGCGACGATCCGAAGATGTGTTGTGTAGATTTTGCTTTACAACTCGGTAGATCTGCTAATTCTATCGCAGGGAACTTGGTGGCTGGTTCATCCTCTGCTTTTGACAGTTTCTGATCTAGATTGCATCCTTCTTTAGTTTCTGAGTCCTTTGGATCTTCTGGAAGTTATTCCAAGATCTCGAAGTTGTTGCTGGTAGTGGGTTGATCTTCTTTTTTTTCCATTTGAGGGTGTTTATGGGTGTGTCTTTTTTTCCTTTCATATTTTTGGAAACCCTCCTCATCTTTCTCCACCATGGGCTTGAGATTGGAATGGTACCAATTAAGAGGGCAGTCCCTGTACAGGTGGTCGTGTTCATGACATTTGTGACATCTGAAAGGAACATGTTCATAATCAAGCGGTTGGATCCATCCAAAGTATTCATGCATCAAGCTGATTGAATCTGGGAGTGCTTTTGCAATGTGCATGTAAACGCATATCCTGGCATATGAAGTGTATTTGTGTGTTTTATCTGTTATGTCGCTCGGACATAGCTTCCCAGTGTATTTCCTATGTCCTTGAGGGTTTCTTCATCCCAATATTCCTATGGAAGTGAATACACGCGAATCCAGACAGGAGCCCAAGTAAAGTCTTCCTTGTCTGGGTTGAAACGATTGGTCCAGTTTCTGAGATACAACCCTGCGGAGTTGAAGAAATAAGGGCCTCCATCTTCGATCTTGGATTTGTCCTATAACCGGTGGAATATGATGGTGAAAAAACCTTTGGATCCCAGTTGTAGGTCATAGTGCGCTTTGGGCTTCCATTTTGATTCAATCCAACCTTCGAGTGCTTGTTATGAGGGCTAGATGCCAATGAATTTGCCGATTAGAAAATGGTCCTTCATTCGTTGGGCTCTCACATTGATTCTTTTTGTAGGTAGGGTTATGCAAGGTCTTTCAGTAGTTCTTGCTATGCAGGTGCTAGTACTTTGGGGTTCGTTGTTAAGCTTACCGTGGTCCTTTTGGGTATCTTGCGTTGTTGCCGTATCAAAAATCAAAATCTATGTGGTGCCAACGTGCAGGGTTTTGGCTGTTACATGTTCAGGTACACTATTCTTGTTGGATTGGTCATTGATTGGGTAGGAGGGGCTTGCCGCTCCTCCCTTTGATGCTTCCATGTGACCAGTCAAGGATTGTTTGCAGTAGCTTGCCAATAAGCGGGTTGAGGACGGGATCTAGAGTATAGAGCCACAACCGTTACGACTGAACCCTAACCATCCTTCTAGAGCCTTTTTTTTTTCTCTCCTTCTACTTGTTGACTCCACATATACAATGTTATGAAATGAGTAAACCGATATTATAACAAAAATACCCCAAAAATTTAAGGAAAAACCCAAAACATTGACTTGACTTTGAATTGATTAAAATTCTCAATATATCAATTAAACACTTATATCAAAGATTTCAACCCAATATTGATCACATGATGAAAAGACTTATTTGAGGGCTGCAATAAAGGAAAAAGCTAAAATTTTAATAGCACAACTAAGGACCGAGTCTCACCATCTTAAATGTGAAACAAGGAGATAACTAACCTCCAAAAATAAATTGAGAAGAAAGAACTCGCATTTTTTTTTAAGAAAATGAGCGATTAAAACCAAATAACATTTTGTCATAAAATGTCCAACATACAAAAATATCTATAGTTACAAAAATATCTATAGTAACTTTGAAAGCAATCTAAAATCGAAGGAGGAACGATGGAGAGGATAGCAGGAACGACTGGAACGATGGAGAGGGATCGACTGATTTTTTTAGGTTGTGCTTTGACTGTGTTATGTGAAACTAACGTGAGTGTGGTCTGAACGCTGATGCAGGGTATTCCTGCATGGGGTGGTATTGGTCTGGGATTAGCTTCAATCTGGAATACATGGGTGCTATTTTGCCGCAGCTGTGTATTTTTTAAAATTCATAAGTTGGGGCTGCTTTCCACCCTCTGGTCCGCTGGTTGGTGGTTGTTTTTGGTATTCAGGATATTTCTTTTAAGTGGTGCTTATTGTTCGCCATTTCGGGCCGTCATTATCCTGGATCAGCATTTCAGTTGTCAGGGCCTGCTCTTGTTGTTTGTTCTCTGAGGTATATTGTCTGACTGGTCTTTTCGATTCGGGGTTCTACTCTGGTTATGCTGAGTGGTTTCTGTTATGCTTTGGCGCTCAATGGTTTTTCTATACTCCCTAGTATTTTTATCAATCCACATTTGAATTCATCATTTATGTGGATGGGTTCGGTTGGTGGTCCGACTTAATTATTTATGGGGGGTCTTGGATCTATCAACCATTTGCATTAAGGGCGGAGGGCATTTTCAACAATCGACGTCCAATCTATTGATTATCGATGTTATGGCTGGAGGTTTAGAGGTTTGCTTCGTCAGGAATTTCTGAAAGGTGGCGTTATCTGCTTATCGGTCGATCTGGTGGCTCGTCTTTTCACTAGATTGGTGGTTGCGCCTTTATTGTGTCACCACTTTATTATTGATGATGGGGACAGGTGGCGAGTATATCGATCTTTGTGATCCTCACGATGAGATTATTTGGAAGGATGCTGGGCTCTTTATCCCAGATGAAGCATTACAGAGTAAATTTGGTGTTGGGGGTAGTAATGTGCATGGGGTTACGAACTCTTGTCGTAATTATCCTTGTGATGGTACCCCGCCCGGGATACTTGAGCCTTTGGCACTGACTTGCGAGAGAGATCTTCTAGCAATTATTGATGATTGCCACTCTGCAGAACTATACACCTCAAGTGATAGCATTTCGTCTGGTTCACTTAAACGATTCATTTCGAAGGAGCATGCAGGTGTTCGGGATGTTGTGAAGCCCTGGAAACCGAAGAAAAGAAGCCCACGGATGGTATTGGGGGATGATATAGGTTTAGACTCTGTGACCACGATGTCTTTGGCAGCATTGGTTGGTAAGTTCAGTTACTGGTCGTGTTCTAGTCGGGACATTGCGACCTTTGTACAGGAACAATGGTCTCCTTTACTTTCATACATGCTTGAGGTATATATATTATCCAGGGGTTGGTATTGCTTTCTGTTTAAGAGCTTGGAGGATTCGGAATCTATCTTATCCCGGACCTGGCTGCGTGGTAAAGGCAGCCTGATGCTTAAGAGGTGGTGCCATCAATTCAATCCGGAGAAGGAGGTCCTGAATATTCGTCATCTATGGGTCCATATATTGAATTGTCCCCTCTTTCTGTGGAATTTGGAAGCTTTTACAGCTATTGGTAATCATCCGGGGCGCTTTTTACATGTGGAGCCTTCCCTGTTAGGGGGTTTGGATCGTAGGATTGGTAAGATTTTTGTGGAAATGGGTATCACACAGGGGCTTGTGGCGGATTTAAACATTGTATGGAGGGGGACTGTATTCGATATTGAACTGGATTACTGGGGACTACCGTTTCGCTGCACGACGTGCAATAAGGTGGGTCACCTTAAAGCTCAGTGCTCTGGTCGTCCTATTACTCAGTCCGTATGCCCTGGTCTTATTTCTAATCCGTCAACTATTGGAGAACCGCCTGATTTGAACGTGTTAAACGTGGGAGCATTGACTATGGACCTGTCTTCTCTATCTATCCCGGATATTACACTGATTGGTAAGTTACAATTATACTCACCATCTCTTGTATCGTCATTAACACTGGTAGAGTTTTATAAATTGAAAGCATCGGTGCTCAATGATAGATATATTCTGCAGTCTGGTTTATATAAGGAAGGTCCTTCTGTTGTTCCACATAGCTCCGGGGGGGTGGATGGGAAATATCCTCTGGACTCTATTCCATCGACTACCTTGGTTAAGTCGTCTATCCCTAGGGTTTCTGTTGACTCTTTTCCTTCAACAACTTCTGGGGAGTCATATACTCCGGAGGGCAGGGAGGAGCCTTGTGGGGGATTGGACATGTCTCCATTGGGGTCATTGGGAGACTTTGCACAACCTATTGAGTCTGTATCTATTACGGATGTGATCCCTTCCTATGGCGATAGTCACCAGATTTCCAAACTCCCTGTTTACATGGGCAGTAACATCCTTACTGGCAAACCAACATCAGAGGTTTTAATATCCTCGGGGAATAAGGGTGAACTGATCAGCGATCCCACTGGCTGTATCCGTGGGGGATTGGACCCTGAATTCTCGCCTCTGAAGACCAGAAGTGCCAGAAAACTGAAAGGGGTAATCACTGACTATGCCATATTGTCTACTCCATCTCCACATGTTCCTCGGGCCCTTAGAGCGCAGAAGGCCCTTGCACGGGGTTTGATATGATTATTCTTTCTATGAATATTCGTGGGGTAGGGGGTGCCCCTAAATTGCTAGCCCTCCGTAGAATGTGTGAGATTATACGTCCTGATATATTATTGATACAGGAGACGATGGTGTCGTCTGATAAGGCCATTGATGTTTTCTCTAAAGTGGTGGGAAATTGGTATATTAGTGTTGTGGATGCTTCTGGATTATCGGGGGGGCTGCTGTCAGCGTGGAATCCTAATAAGGCTAATTTTGAAGTCTTCAAATCTGTTGCAGGTATTATATTGCAGGGTAGACCCATTAATGGTGTTCAGGAGATAAACATCCTGAACTATTATGGGCCATATCATCATAGAATTCCTTATTGGAATCATATTCGAGCAAGTGGTTTATTGAGGAAAACCGGCTTAATCATTGGTGGTGATCTGAATTTCACTATACCTGCTAATGAAACATGGGGAAGTTGTCGACAGGATCCAGTTGCTGACTTTTTTTACAATTTGTTACGGGATGAAGGTCTATTAGATGTGGAACCTTCTGTCATTCGACCTACTTGGCAAAATGGGCGGGAAGGTACGGCTGGTATTGGCAAGCGATTAGATAGATTCATTGTGGATGCGGATTTACTGGAGCAGGTTCATACATACCGATTGTGGGTTGTACAGTCTAAGATATCTGATCATTTCCCTATTGTTTTATAGTGGGAAATGGATGGGGAACATATCCATTATCCATTTAAATTTAATGCGACTTGGCTGGCTATGGATAATTTTGACCAGTTTGTGCGATTGACATGGTGGACTATGGAGGTGGTTGAAGATCTTTCTCCTATGCGGTTATTGGTTCTGAAACTCAGGCTCCTCAAAGCTGCGGTGCAGAACTGGGAAAGGATTCAAAAGAACCGAGACATGGAGGAGTTAGTAACTATTGAATCTGATATTGCTAATATTATGATAGACTATCCGACCGGTATTAGTGATGAGGATGTCAGTGCTCAGCTGAAATGCCTTTATCAGTCTCAGGCATCCATTCTGAAGAGGAAAGAGGAGACGGCTCACCAGAAGAGTAGAATAAAATGGATTGAGAGTGGTGACTGAAATACCAAATTTTATCATCAGTATGCCAATGCTAGAAGGGTTCATAACCATATCTGGGATATTCAAGTGGAAGATGGGTCTGTTCTTTCCAAACAGGGTGATCTTGAGATTGAGGCATTTTCATACTTCAACTTTGTTTATAAGAAACATGAAAACCTTTCTATTGTTGCACAAATGGAACTTATTATGAAGTACCCGCAGATGTTTGGGGAACAGGATGGTGAGCGGCTCTATGCACCTGTCACTTTAGATGAGATACATTCCACTTTGAAAGTTTTTGAACTCTCAAAAAGTCCTGGGCCAGATGGATGGACAGTGGAATTTTTCCTCTATTTTTTTGATTTGGTGGGTCCCGATCTACTAGCTATGGTGGAGGAATCTTGACTTTAGGGATATATTTGTGGCTCTTTGAACTTTACATTTGTGGCATTAATTCCTAAATCGGATAAACCTACCTCATTTGCGGGATATTGGCCGATCTCTCTTTGCAATCTGATATATAAGATTATAACTAAAATCATTGCTTCTCGATTGAAGCAGGGGCTGTCCTTGAAAATCTCTGATGAACAGTTCGGCTTCCTTGAAAATCGTCAAATTACTGATGCCATTGCCATTGCACAGGAAACTATTCACAGCATTAAGGTAAAGAATAAGAAAGCTCTGGTATTGAAGTTGGATCTTATTAAAGCTTATGATCGGGTGGACTGGGGGTTTATTCGACTGGTTCTATTGCAGATTGGTATACCCTTGCATACTACTAATTGGATTATGGGTTGTGTGAGTTCAACAAACTTTTCTATTATGGTTAATGGAAATCCCACTCCTTTCTTCTCGGCATCCAGGGGCTTGCGACAGGGATGCCCGTTATCGCCATTATTATTTCTCCTTATTGCAGAAGGTTTCAGCAGGTTGATAAAGGAATTAACTGAACATGGTGATATTGTGGGTATCGAGGTGGCAGCTGGTATATATATAACACATCTGTTATTTGTGGACGATATCTTACTGTTAGGTGGGGGCTCCCAACGCGAATGGCAGGCTATCAAAACAACACTTGATTGTTTCTGTGATGCTACGGGTATGAACATTAGTCCGCACAAATCACATTTTTATCATACTAAATGGGATCCTGGTGAGATGGAGGTACTTCGTCAACTTTTCTCATTTGATATTCTGCCTCTTGAGAATGGTTTCAGATACCTGGGATTTTTTCTGAAGCCAAATGACTATAAGATTGGGGACTGGATTTGGCTGCTGAAGCGGATTGAGGCCCGCATTGGTCATTGGGGACACCGTTTTCTATCTATTGGGGGTCGACTTATTTTGACTAAATCTGTCCTGGAGAGCATACCAGTATATTGGTTCTCCCTTTCATGGATTCTGAGGGCTATTCTTAAACTGATTTAGAGCAGAATGACTTGATTCATTTGGTCTGGCTGCAGTGATAAGCCATCTATCTGCTTGGCACGATGGGGCTTACTGTCAAAGCCTAAAGAATGGGGGGGATGGGGCCTAAAGGACATTGATGATTTTGGTAAAGCACTCAATGCAAAACACTTGTGGCGGAGTATATTTGTTCCTTGCCTGTGGCATCAGGTAATCTCTGCAAAGTACTTACGGGGATGGCCGATTGCTGAATGGATCAGATTGATTGCATACGATCAGAAGAACATCTCGAATATTTGGAGGGCACTATTGAAGGTGATGCCTATTCTGAAACAGTGGTTAGCGTGGCGTCCTGGTGATGGGTGGAGCATCAGGGTGGGCAAAGACCCTATTTTGGGAATGAATGGATCTTACAGATTATCGGATCCTCTTTTGACTCGCTTGCTTGATAAAAGGATTTATTTTTTAGCTCAGGCAGGAATATTTCATGCTGATCACAGCTTCACGGGCTGGGTGGAGGCTCGGGAATTACATCTTTCTGGATCACTGGCTTCTGAATGGGAGGATTATACTTACAAGCTCAGAAACTCCGGATTAAGGCTACAACATGTTAAAGATTCTTTGTATTGGAGTAGGAATGTAAAATCTGGAAATATCACTGCGGCACTGGCATATAAATCTACTGTTACAACTACATTCTCGGAATGTATTCCTTTATGGTTTAAGGAGGTATGGCAGTGGAGACTTCCACTAAAGACGGTGATCTTCTCCTGGTTATTGATGGCTGAACGTATTCTTACTTGGAATATGCTCCAGCGGAAAGGCTTTGAGGGTCCTGGTATTTGCTCGTTATGTCATGATGCGGAGGATAGTATCTCACATATGATGATTGATTGTCCATTTTCTGTGTAGGTCTGGCATAATATTGGTCATATTTTTGATACTGATCTTATTTGGCATGGATCACATATCACTCAGGCTTTCGGTAATTGGATTATTGGTGACAGAAAGTTGAGGACTATTCCATTTCATGTTTGTAGATTTATCTGGCTGGCGAGGAACTCCTTTATTTTCCAGAATATTATTACAACTCCACTTCAGATTGTCAATCAGGTACAGATTAGTTGGAATGAGGGGACTAAGCAGATCAGGCAGCAAAAGACTCGTATTATTCTGCAACCTGCTTTTCTACATGATATGTCTTTAGGCTTCTTTGATGGGGCCTCTCAGGATGGAGGTTCTAAGTGTGGAGTAGGGGCTATACTCATATCGCCTCTTATGGGCCGATATAACATTAAGTGGAATTGTGGATTTGGCACCAACACACGGTCTGAGTTACTGGCTTTATGGAGTATTCTACACTTAGCTAGATCATTGGGCATTGATTCAATCCAAATTGCTGGTGACTCCAGGATTATCGTGGAGTGGTTTAAAGGAAATATTCATTTGGATGTGGTACTCCTGACCTACTGGAAGGAACGAATTATGCAGCTGAAAAGTCAATTCATGGAGATCAGCATCCAGCATGTATATAGGGAGATCAACTATGATGCTGATCTTTTGTCTAAGCTGGCACTTCTGGGGCCGGTTGGAGATTTTTTGGTGGCTCGTGGGGATGGACGGGATCCATCTACTTTTACCTTTTTTGGGTCTTATTAGTATTTTGGGCATTGTGGTATGAACGCATAAGATTGATATATCTTATGGTTCATAAGGGGTATACATATATATTGGTGTATTATGTAATGATAATTACATAATGTACTAGGGTAGATACCTGTTGGACGATGTCTGTGTATTGTGGGAATATGGTATTATGGGTGTAGTCAGTACATTCTAGTTTGTTGATGTAATTACTGTTTAGGGCAAGTGTCGCTGAGTAGTCAATATGTAATATTCTGGTAATACCTTCTTTTATATATAATATATATAAGATCTCTTTTATTTGGAAAAAAAGTACATAGTTTGTAGCAAACTATTTGAGAAAGCAAGAAAATTGATTGTATTTTTAATCCCCTAGACTGTTTGGTCTTTCTTCACTTCAACATCCAACTGATCACAAAATTAAATGGCTCCGACACCCGGTTGTAATTCTGCAGTCTCTCGTTAAAGGAAGATTTACTAAATTACTATACGACTTCTTACACATTTCAAAAAACTATAACACAGATTTATTTATTTATTATAGTCATTTTAAAATTTTAATTATAGCATTATAATATTAATAAATGTCTGTCCTTGGTTTTCCCACTGTCGTTCTTGTCCCCGATCTGGAACTGCGACGCTCCACAATCGTAAATTGAGCATCTCATTTCCCTGAATTTTAGGCTTTATTCGCTAAATTATAAGCTCGCTATACCATTAACCCTTTCGAAAATTGTCTTGATCGATTATTATTCTCGGACCCTGTAATGAAGGAAATCTGATCGGAACCCAAGCTCAGTCAGATTTTTTCAAAAAAATGAAGGTTTCAGGAATGAATTTGGCATTTTTAGGGTTAATTTTATCCCTAGATTCGATCCGCGAAGCTTTTGGTATAAGGGTCTTCGAAGGAAACTGGGAAACGGATATCGGGGAACAGCAGTATAAGACGGCGGTGTTTGCCCTGGGGAGTTTCTGGAGAGGAGAGGCCGCGTTCGGGTGCCTGCCCGGCGTGGTTCGGACTACGGCTGGTTACAGCGGGGGAACCAAGGTTAATCCCGAGTATAGGCTCTTAGGAGATCATGCCGAAGCTGTTCAGGTAAGGAATCGGAATAAAATGTCAAAAGCCATTTTTTTATTATAAAAACCGTATAGATATTCGATTGTATTGAGATTTTCTTAAAAAATTTCAAAATTTCACCTGAAAGATTGACCAATTCCACATTAAGATTGGCCGTTCTAACGGCACTGCGTCACCATGAGCGGACTTCCTTCAGCGTATGTGTCAGTGTGAGGGGTACTTATTCTGCCGAAATCACCTTGAAAAGCCTCAGACAGACCATCGGCGAGAATCAGTGATCTTTTAGATCACTGATTAATCGATCTCTAAATTTTTTTTGTTTTGTTTTGTTTTGTTTTGAAAAATGGGTAAATGCTGTTGTTTCCCCTTTTTTTTAATTTTTCGGACCCTTGTTGACCTATTGCTATACATGAATTTTGCAACTTCAGCAAGAATTGAATCCGCTAACCACTCTGCCCACCTCATAAGTGAACCGACACTTCATTGGCTATATGTTCAATGTTTTTATCGGAAAATTGAACAACATTGACGAAAATAGTTTTTTAAAGAGAAATGACAAAATTCTTCATCGTGTCAACGAAAATGAATAACGTTTTCATAGCTATAACATGAACATTGTCCTTTAAACTCATTCTTGCCAAAGAAATTAAGAGAAGAGGAAAACGGCATCAAGCACATATTTTTGATTGATTTGTTAAAAAATGACAGGGAATGAAAAAAAAGAGGTTCAGGAATGGGGGGATCCAGATGGACCAATGCCAATAGCATAGCTAAAGCTTGTTAGTGGTAAGGTAGAGGAGACTCTTTACCAGGCACTTATACTGTGTTGCGTCCACTGGTTTTGTGTCTCCATGAGCTGATCACTTTATACTTGTTGCAATGGAAGTTACTGCAGGTTTACAATCAACCATGTTAAATCTCTCTATTATCTCGTCTGTAAGCTGATTCTATGTATAAACCCTTTTTCTGCCGCATCTCCACTCCTAAATGAATCACAAATTTGTTGCTGTAAAAGCTTCAGCAACGTAGCTTTTTACCTCTTCAATCATTATTCTGTCATTCTCTGTCCTAACTGACCCTGGATGACCCTCTTCAGATATATAGATGCACTCCACTAATTCAGGTACTAACTGACTTATGACCCACTGAGCATAGTTCTAACTGAAGTATGCATGTGGTTAATTTTTCGATCCTAGATGAAGTTTAATTGAAGCATTTGCTGCTGCCTGCTTGTGATGTATCACTGAAGCACACGGGATACGTATTGTTTTCAATTTATATTTTATACTAAAAACATATTTTTAAGCAAAACCATTTCAAACCTTGTCTTAATAAAAGGAAAATTAAGACTAGTTATAAATCTTAGTAAAGAAAAAGACAGTTATAGTCTTTCGCACTCATTGAAATATGCATGTGACATGTTTTTAACTTTTTAATTTTATAATTTATATATACAGTACTCTGGCGAACCTAAGTATCCTGTTTCAAAAAGTGGCATCCCCGTCCCTGCATCCAGGTTTCCTGGCAACTTAGGTTAAACTCAGTCTAGGAGAGTGTGCATGGCTAAATAAGGGTCTCTGGCTCTAGTTAAGCCTCACTAGCACCTCATGCCTGCATGAGCAATTCGAATTGCCTCCTACCTTAATTCAAATTACTTTTCCTGTTTATTGTAACCCACTTCATTCATTCCAACTAATGTAATACAACGTTATCTCTTGCTATTTGCCCTATCTCTTTTGTGCAGTGATTAATGCTAATACATTTGTTCCATGAATTGTTGATTATTGATCTCTTTTCACAATATCTCTCTTTTATTAGTGCCTAGATCTATATGCTCAAATTCTACATAAACCTGGCTTCATACATGGAACAACTTATAAATTATAGATTGGTAAATGCTAAAACTAAGGATATAGAAACACTGGTATTGGTAAAGTCTACCATTGCTTTTATAATAATTAAAACCTAAAACATTTCTTTCCTAGGGTATCTTCCCTTGTGCTGAAAAAGAATCGACCTAAAGTGAGAGGAAGAGTTGTTGTGGCGACAATGGGCAACCTTCCTAACTGCCCCTGTGGTTGCATTCCATTCAAGGATTTGAATATCTTTGAAATGCAGGTTAGGGAGGTAAGAAATTCAAAGTCTATATGTTTTTGTTTGGTCAACATATCAAATGAACAACAATTTTCTACTTGCAGCAAAGATGCAAACTATTCAATTAAAGATTTTTAAATGGCTTACCTTTGGTTTGTTCTTGGACCATGCCTTCTCAAGTGTGACTTTTATTGCTCCTCTAGTGGGACTCCTATTCGTCATTGTTGTATGCATTATTTTCTCTCATTATCTATCTGGAACTAACTTTCATCTCAACATCTTATTCACCATGTTTATGAATTTATTACTGCTTCTTTCATGATTGGTTTTTTGCCTCTGTACCCTCTCTTTATTATACATGCCAACAAACATCGTAACTTCGTCCCCACTATTTAATTGAAAAATATTTACTGTTTCACTACATTTTTCTTCTTCTATTGCCTTAAATTTCTTTAAAGAATCTAAAGCAGCTGACCTTTTCCTTAAGAAATAAGATCATGTTTTTTGTGATAAATCATTAATAAGCAGCAAGATGTACGTGGCACTTGACAATGATGGTGTGATTGTTGGACCACAAACCTTCACATGCTTAAGTACTGAAACTTTTCTTGCTTTCCGAGCTCTACTTATGTCAACAACTTCCTTGTGTTGGCATAACATTTGCACATTCTTTGATGAGTTGGCACTTGGGATCTTGAGTCAATTTGGAGGTGACGTCCTAGTTTGAAGGACTATGGTACTTTTGGTGGTGTGCTAGCTTATTAGCAAATATCTTTTGACTGGTCACTGAGTGCTCTGATTGTCACTAGATCAATGCCATTAGATGTAGAGTGGCTGCGAGATTTCTGAAAGGGGTTATAATAGAAAATCTGATAATTGTTGACCACATGTGCCACTTGGATGGTGCGCTTTGGCTATACGAGGCCACATGTGCCACTTGGATGGTGTGCTTTGGCTTTACGAGGCTAAGTCACCGTATTCACCTTTTTTCAAGCTTGAAAATTGAATTTTGCCGAATTTTATGGGAGGACGAATTTAAATGGTTAAATTCGCCGAATTTCATGCATTAGATTTAACACTAGACCTTTAGCCCACATGAAACTTAATCGTTGAATTGCAGCCGCACCTGTGTTGTCGCTAATTACCCAACGTTGTGAGAGAAATAAAAAAGGCGCTAGTTTAAGCTTCGCTGATGCCCTACACCAGAACTACAACATGGCTTGTCCTCGACGGTCGTGGTCTCTCTCTAGTCTCAACACTTGAAATCGAACTCAAAACATCCAAACTATTCAAGTGACAAACCGGTTCATGGGCCATGGCAAACCGATGTTTAAATTGGAGGATAGCTGCAGTTGTTTGCGTTTTTTTCTTAATTGTTTTTTTAGCGCGGACCTTGAACTAAGGTTGTTTCTAGATTTATTTTACTGTTTACATGATTTTTTATCAATAAACTCTCTTGTGACGTTAGTTAAAATATTATTATCTCTGTCAATGAAAGATACAGAGTCAGTAGACTCATTCTACACCAGAGTTGTTGGTTTGATAAATCAACTTAAATTTCAAGGAGAAACCATAGCAGATTAAAGGGTGGTTGAAAAAATTCTCAGAAGTCCTCCCCCAAGATTTGAATCCTTGGTTGTGACCTTGGAAGAAAACAAAGACATGTCGGTGTTTACCATTGATGAGTTGCAAGCTTCACTCATCAATCATGAACACAGAATTAGCAGAACAAATACATCATTGGAAGGTGCATTCGCAGCATAGTCATCCATAAGCCGTGGTAGAGGCAGGGGGAGAAACAACTCCAGAGGCAGAAGAAGAAGTTCTTCTAGAGGAGGACGCGACAAAAGTCCTGCAAATGTCGCTGGTAGAGGAGAGAATCAGAATCCAAGTCAGCTAAGTGGTCAGAGGTTTGATAAATAAAAAATTCAATGTCATTATTGTAAGAAATTTGGTCATTATTCATATGAATGCAGGAAGAAACAATATGACCAAGGAAGGCAAAGCCCGAGTCAGTCAACCAACACCAGCAGTCCGTCGAGTGCAATGTTAATGACATATGCATCTCCAATTGAATGCAATGCTATCCAAGAAAGTCCACATGATATATGGTACTTAGATTTAGGTTGCAGCAATCATATGATTGGTAATTTAAATTTGTTTTCCACTCTAGATAATTCAATTCAAACTGATGTTACACTTGGAAATAATGTCCAAGTCACTGTTTGGGAAAATATACTGTTGGTATTCTAACCAAACAGGGGGAGAGTAAGTTTATTCCTGATGTCTATCATGTCGAAGGTCTAAAACATAATTTGTTGAGCATTGGACAACTGATACAAAAAGGCTACAGAGTCTATATAGAAGATGATCACTGTGTGATTAAAGATAAGCGTCCAAGCAACCAACTGATAGCAAAACTGCCAATGACAAGCAATCGCTTGTTTCCATTGAGGATAATTCCAGACATGAAAGGAAAGACAAATACAGGGGTTGCATTCAAGGCAGAAAGTAAAGAAGCAATCGAGCACTTCGACAAGAAAGAAAATGACAGCGTTGAATTTCAAGTAGTGTTTCAAATAGAAATTCAGGATGAATCCTGGTTGTGGCATTTCAGATTTGGACATTTGAATTTTGGTGGGATGAAGCTACTTCACAAAAAGAATATGGTGAAAGGATTGCCATTGATCGATAGACCAGAGAGAGTTTGTGAAGGCTGCATTTTTGACAAACAACATAGAGACTTTTCCAGTCGGAAAGTCATATAGAGCACGCACACCACTTGAAATTGTGGATTCTGATATTTGTGGTCCAATGCAGACATTATCCATTGGTGGCTGCAATTATTTTCTTACTTTTATTGATGACTACTCAAGAAAAACATGGGTATATTTTCTGAAACATAAATCTGATGCATTTAGTTATTTTTAGTAGTTCAAGGCACTCGTGGAGAACCAGAGTGGACACCGCATCAAAATCTTAAGGACCGACAGAGGAGGTGAATATGTTTGGAATGAATTTCTAAATATTTGCAAGACCCGTGGCATACAAAAGCAATTCACTACAGGGTATACACCTCAGCAGAACGATGTTGCCGAAAGAAAGAACATAACCATTATGGAGATGGCGTGCAGCATGATGGCAACCAAGCATTTGCCAAATGAATATTGGGCTGAAGCAGTCGCAATTGCTGTATATATCATGAACCGGTGTTTGACAAAGAGTGTGAAGAACAAAGTTCCTCTATAAGCATGGACAGGGATGAATCACAATGTTTCTCATTTAAAAGTTTTTGGTTGTGTTACATATGCTCATGTTCCAGATGAGTTGAGAAAGAAGCTAGACAACAAGGGACATAAATGTATTTTTGTTGGCTCCTCTGAAGACACGAGCATACAAGTTGTATGATCTTGTCGCAAGGAAAGTGATCATCAGTTGAGAATGAATCATGGGATGGAATTGTCGACATAAATGTCAAGATTGTGTCGAATGTCGACCGTGATGACATGGTAGAGGAAGTGGTTCAAACACCACATGTAAGTCAACCGGTCGCAGCATTGTCGACTGCCATGACACCACGACATGGTTAAGCACAAGGAACATCGACACAAGTTGCAGCTCAAGCTATGTCGACAAGCACACCAAGAGTACATCAGACTCCATCAAGCATTTCGTCGAGGTCATCATTGACAGAACCAGTGAAGACAAGAGGTTGCATGAAATATATGAAGCTGGTACACCAAATTCATTCTCTCTCTTTTCATTATTTTCTCCTATATTTGATCCACTAACATTTTAGGAAGCTGTCGAAGAAGAAGTATGGGCACAAGCCATGGATGAAGAAATAGAATGCATTGAGAAGAATTAAACATGGGAGCTGGTTGATGTACTAAAAGATAAAGGTGTAATCAACGTCAAATGGATTTACAAGACCAAGCAAGATGTCGATGGGAATGTGCAGAAGCACAAAGCAAGAATGGTAGCAAGAGGGTTCACACAACAACCTGGCATAGATTTGAATAAAACTTTTGCACCTGTTGCACGCATGGATACAATTAGAACAGTCTTGACCATTGCTGTACAAAACAAATGGCCCGTTTATCAAATGGATGTTAAGTCGGCATTTTTGAATGGCTATCTAGAAGAGGAGGTATATGTGGAACAACCACAAGGCTATGAAGTTCTAGGTCAAGAGCATAAAGTGTACAGGCTGAAAAATGCACTCTATGGTTTGAAGCAAGCTCCTAGAGCTTGGTACAGTTGAATTGATTCCTATCTCACTGAAAATGGATTTCATAGAAGTGAAAGTGAACCGACTTTGTACATCAAAGTTGATGAGCAAGGTAAGATGTTAATTGTTTGCATGTATGTATATGATTTAATATTTACTAATGACTTTGGCATAGAAAATTTTAAAGCAGTCATGGAAAGTGAATTTGAAATGACTGGTTTGGGGCTTGTGAAATTTTTTCTGGGCATTGAAGTCCGACAAACTGAAAGTGGTATATTTATATCACAGTCAAGGTATGCAAGTGCAGTTTTTAAAAGATTTAACATGTCTAATTGTGAGGCAGCCCCAACACTAGTAATAACAGGCTTAAAACTGAGCAAGGATGATGATGGATCAACTGTAGATCCTACGTTGTTTAAAAGGATTGTTGGCAGCCTTATGTATTAACAACGACAAGACCAAACATCATGTATGGAGTAAGTATGATCTCAAGATTCATGGAGTCACCAAAAGACTTTCATTGGCAAGCAGGTAAAAGAATTTTGAGGTATGTAAATGGCACAACAGACCTTGGCATTATGTATTCAACCTCAAAAAATTTTAAACTCATTGGATACACTGACAGTGACAATGGAGGCAGCATATATGACAGGAAGAGCACATCTGGGTACACTGGTACAGGTGTTGTTTCATGGGCTTCAAAGAAACAACCCATAGTAACTATGTCTTCAGTAGAAGCAGAGCATGTTGCAACTACAAGCGCTGCATATCAAGTTGTCTGGATGCAGAGAATTTTGAAAGACCTGTCGCAGAACCAACAAGAACCAACAACCATTTTCTACGACAACAATTCAGCCATAACCATGTCAAAGAACCATGTGTTCCACACGAGAACCAGGCACATCGACACAAGGTTTCATTTCGTAAGAGAGTTGGTGAACAACAAAGAAATTTGTATAGAATTTTGCAGGTCTGAAGATCAACTTGCAGACATCTTTACAAAACCATTGGCAAAGGATACATTCCAGTATTTACGAAGTTATCTTGGAATGACAAGTTCTGCACAGTGAACTCTATCATGCACAGAGCAAGTCTAAGCTCTGAAACATTTTGTAAAATTTTGTTTTAAGATCCCCATCTGCTCATAATTAAGGGGGAGTGTTGGAAATATTAATTAGGGCAGATTTGTATCTGATCTCAGCCGACTTTGTCAGAGTCCGTATCAGTTCAGTCTCTGTCAGACAGTCTGACAAGATGAAGAGTTCACGACTGTCATGTATAAACCAGTCGAATTAAATTTTTGAAGCTAAGTTTTTAGGTAGATAGTTATTACAGTCTATAATGCTAAGTCAGTAGATTCACAGAGAAGCAAATTCTAGTTTGCCTATAAATAGAAGAAGAAGATTGTAAATTAAGTTAGACACAATAGACACAACAGAGAGAATTTGAGAGAACTCTGAGCAGAGAGTGAAGCAATGTTCCCCCAAGGTTCCGGGACGGCGGGACGCGGGTTCGGGGAGACGCACATTCGGGACGTGTGGAGACCACCCCCAAATTTTAGAGAAATTCAGCGGGGACGGCGGGACGCGATAGTCATACAAATTTTAAAAATATTAAAAATATGAAAAATATAAATCCCAACAATAACAAACATTCATCATTCTGGAATCTGCAACCATGCAATGTAAATGCAAAATTCAAAGTTCAAACACATTACAGGATTCATCAAGATTATCATTATATTAATAATAATTTATAAATCTATTATGTATCAATATGAATCTATGACTAACATGCACATCATATTTGATAATCTTTAGATTTGACTTTTAAGTTTTAAAGTTTTAAGTGATTGAAAATGAATCAATGATACTAGAATCTAGATAGTATGATACTGCACATCAACAAAATAATTAAAGTTTTAATTTTTAATTTGAAACAGACATTGCAAATTGCAATAAATTTAAAATGACTAAACTAGTAAACACTGAATAATAAACAATAACACTAAAGGTCAAAGACATTGAAATACTAAATACTAAAATAGTAAATTAAGATTGCTCAAAAATAGGAAAGAGTCAAAGACTTAGTCATCGGTATGAATAATAACTATAGTCTATAAATAGAGTCCAAGCTATAATGAATTATTTAAATTTTTTAAACTTTTTATTTTTAGTTTTTGATTTTTTTTAATGTTTAAAAACTTTATAAATAATTTAACTTTATAAATAATATATAAATATTAAATAATATCAGTTATATAATATAAGTATAATAAGTTTATAAAATTTATAATTTTAATGAATTATTTAAATTTTTTTTTTAAATTAAGAAAAAAAAAAAAAAAATCGAAAATATCCTTAGGAAGTCTCGGCGAAGTTTCGGAGTTTCGGGGGGGGGGGGACGCCCACAAGTTTCGGAGTTTCGGGGCGGGACGCCAGGAAGTCCCCCCAAGTTTCGCCACCCATTGAAACGTTTCGGCCTCCGTCCCCCCACGTCTCGCCAAAACGGGGACGTCCCGAAACGTTTCGGGTGGAGTTTCGGAGTCCCCGGGATGCCCGAAACGCCGAAACACGTCCCCGACCCTCCGGGACGCGTCCCCGTGTAACACTGGAGTGAAGAGGATAGTGTCGAAGCTCAAGCTTCTGTGGGTTTGAAAATGTCAAGAGTCGAAGCTCTATAAAAGGTTAAATATCTTCTATAAATTTCAAGTTTGCATTTACGACATATAGTTCTTTGTTATGTCTCGACAAGTTATATAAATCAAATAGTTTATGGTTGAATGCATGTTTATTTAGCTGCACATTCTCTCCAGAATTACTTGAGTAAATGTTGTTTACATTTACGGTTTGAGAGAAAGATCAAAGAATCCATAAAATTTTCACCCAGTAAAAGTTCCAGGTTTTACGACAAAGTGGTTGACACAAGTCTTCTTCATGTTTGGTTATATGATTTTGTAATTCTGTTGAATTGTTGTTGAATCGAGTTTTACTTCATGTTACCCGTCGGTGAAAAATATTATTGATTTTATAAGTCTTTAGACTAAGAAACTTCCTTTATGAAATTCGACTAAAAGTGGTCAAGTCGAAGTAAACATGTCGGTTAAGTTCGATCAAAGTAAAACCTGTTGAAGTGAAGTGAGTCGGTAAAACCGACAAGTAAGAACTTGTTGAGGGTAAAAAGAGTCTGGTCGAAAAGTCCGACCAAATTTAGTCTTTAAAAAACTTGTCGAAATATTTTGGTAGACTTGTCTAGTTGAAGTTAGACAAGTTTTACTTGACAAGTAAAAAGAAGAAGTCGAAGTCCGCCCTGAAAATTTTATGACATAGCTGTAACTCAAGTTTATAAAATTATATATATATATATACTCTCGAATTTTATCACCAAAATTTTCATTGCCGAATTTTTGTCGATTTTCAAATTCACCGAACTTGAACACAAATTCGAACCGGGTGACTTAGATACGAGGAACACATCCCATCTTGAGGAGTTATCTTTTGTTTTATTCCCTTGAATAAGGAGATGCCCACCTTGGAGAAGACACTTTGCATAACCACCATATTATTTTTGTTCATTGTTGACTTCACAACATGAGTTGGTTATGTATTATCATTTTTTTTATTTTTTTGCTTGGAGAGAAAGTGGATCTAAACCACTTTATGCTATTATTGTAGAATTTGTTGAGCAAATTGTGGATCTAGGGAAGGAAACTATTATTTTTATTGTAAAGGAAGTGGAGTTACATTCTATATAAAGAGTAGCCCTTCCTCATTTGCACCCATAGTTGATTTGTGAGGATTTCTCTCCTCTTGGTGCTCCATTGAATATCTAATGGAAGGCTTGTGGAAATTCTTGGGGTTATTTCTTTTGATGTGAAGCTTGTTACCTCCCATTTTGCATAGTTGTCCATTTATGATTTTCATCACAAAATAGGTCGATGACTCTCCCGAATGGTCTTGATGATAGGTTTGATGATTCCCTAGCATATGGTGTTCATGAATTTTGGGCTTGTGGCTGTTGGATATGCCTTCTACATAGTGTTTGGCTATTGATATATTGGATGTCTTTCAGTGGTTCTTTGAGTTGGTTGTGCATTGAAAGAGATCAAATATGACATACTAATCAGTCCAGTAGGTGTTTTCATAAACCACAAATGATTCCTGTTTAAGAAATCAAGCTTTGGCAAGCATTCTTCAGCAGTTCCCTTCAGAAAACTAACAGAGACGTGAGAATTAAGTATCATACAGAAAGTTGAGTTCTCTAACTACATAGTGTTTGGCTATTGATGTATTGGATGTATTTCAGTGGTTCTTTGAGTTGGTTGTGCATTGAAAGAGATCAAATATGGCATACTAATCAGTCCAGTAGGTGTTTTCATAAACCACAAATGATTCCTGTTTAAGAAATCAAGTCAGCAGTTTCCTTCAGAATACTAATAGAGACGTGAGAATTAAGTATCATACAGAAAGTTGAGTTCTCTAAAGGGTGTAAGGCTCACAATTTATCCTTAGAAGGAAGCATGGTTAGTGCCCAGCAGTAAAACCGATCTGAAGTAAGTGCTTTAAATTTGTGTATATTGTTTCTTCATGACCTTATCAGATTTAACTTTTTGAGGGATGATGACTGGATAAGATTTGCAATGCTGTTTTGACCGTTATTATTTGTTGAAACCTGATTTGAATGCTGAGAGGAGGTTACGAAAGCAATATTGATAACTACCACTGAAGTTGCACCTAAAGTGGTGTTTGGAAGCTTGTATTAGGTCGAAAAAGGTTGCTGATTTGTGAGATTTACATAGTCTTGATGGCGACAAGAAATTCTACGGCTAAGGATCCAAGTACAATGTAATCCTACTGAGATGAACAACATAGATTTGCAGCAAAACTAGCGAAGAAAGATTGAGCAAAATACATATAAGAAGAAACTTAACTGAATAAAATCCATATTGTTTTATTAAATCACCGATAAATGTACAATATAAATACATCTCCAAAGGAGAAATTCGTTCGCCTAAGAAGGCATTTGGAATCCTCTCAATGGGCATGCTTAAATTAGCATAGAAACCATCACTAGACATAAGAACTAGTCTAACTCATGAATATGCTCAGTTAACTGAGTGTAACTGAAGGTAACAGGACCTGGATGGTGCATGAGGTAGTTAATTGATGATATCTAATGATATAGGGGCGAATATAGGAGGTTTAGTTGACTAATAGTGGTCATCGGAGCTCACTATCAGCCCATAGTGATGAAATCTAGGAATGGTGACCCAGTTAATTGATTGTAGCCCAGTTAACTGAATGTAACTGATGGTGGATGGATAACATCATGGAAGAGGGCGCTGAGGCCTAAAATCATGGATGCGGGCGCAATAGTGGGTAATAATGTAAAAAATGACAGAGATTGAGGCACTAGGAAGTCAACAACAAGATCTAGGTACTAGAGAGGTCAATAATGTTGCATGCATGCATGCATGACTCAGGTCTAGATGAAAAATATGCTCCAACACCCCCCTTAAGCTTAACTTATGAGAATTAAAAAATATAGGGCCTAGGCAACTAGGCCTATGGTCACCCTTTACACTATTCATCCATGTAAACTGAGAAAAAAGACAAAACAACATGGGGAAAATCCTTCCTAAAAATGGACATGAAAGGTAAACCAAAAATGCTCTCCAAACTAAATGTTTATGTCTGGAGGAATCTTCCTCTTTGGAAGAAGAGGAATGCGCTCAACTTCATCAAGATCATAAACAACTGCAAAATGGAGACTGGAACCATGTAGAGCAACTGAGATAATCTGACAAAAGAGCGAATGTAGGTGCTCTTCAAACTTGAACTTCGAACCAAGGAAGGTGAGATCAGGTCCAAATGAGTCTTAGGTGCTTGAGAACTTGAACCAAAGGTGGTTATATCAGCTCCAAGAGAATGGTGGTGTCCTCCATTTTTACTAGCATTTTGAGGAAATGAGCATGTGACCATGTAGGAAAGAAAAAGAGGCATTGGACCATGAAGACCGAATGTATGAGATCCATAATATGATATAGCATCCAAAATATCCAAGAAATTACAACATTTCATATCAGCAAACTCATGAGAAGAAATTGATATAGAATCCCCAACAACATAATTTTTCAAGGAGACTTGAGGTGCTTGATTTTTCACACCAATAGTGATGAGATCAGTCCCAAGCATAACTGAAAGGTCTTGGAGCATCAATTTTGAATCATGAGAGTTAAAATCAGCTCCAAGTAGGTGAGACAAGTGTCCCAGTGGCGCCACTGAGAGGGCAAATTCACAGTTTTCTCCATCTTCAATAAAATTCTGAGAATTGTTGCAAGCAAGCATGTAGGAATTTGTTGGAAGCATTGGACTAGTGAGGGCAAATGGATCACTTCCCAAATCTGATATTACCTCCAAAACATCCAAAAGATCACTTTTATGCAACACCAACAACAACATTGGAGAGAGAGAGGAATCAAATTCCTCTTCAGCTTCTTGAGCAATCACTGGCAAACTTTGCTCAGAATTCAGAATAGAAGAATCACTGGAGAATAGCTGGAAAGAGAGTTCTTCTTCAACAATGGTGGTTCGAATGTCTTCTGATGGAGCAGCTGTATTGGAAGATGAGACATCAGAGTTCTCATAAACTTCTAGAGCAACAGGGGGAGTCACTGCAAGGAGGCTTTCACCAATTCGAACTGAATGAGTTGAAGATTCTGCCATTTCTTCAACTTGAACAACTTGTTCAAAGAGTGTTGAGGCCAAGGCATTTGAAGGAAGAACACTTGAGGAGTTGCTGGATTTGCTCTAGGTATCATCTACTTCTTTCTGCACACTAAAAACTTTATTGAGATTGCTCCAGAGCTCGAATGGATACTCAGTAGAATCAATGAGATACCACATCTTACAAGACATTGCCAGACACATTTTTCCATATGCACTATCACAGTCATTTAGCCAATCATTTTTCTCTTCATCGAATTCTGGCATTGCCACAACTCCAATAGACAAATCAAAGAGATCATGGCTTTTGAGATATGCAAGCATCTTCAATTTCGACTTGGCATAATTGAATGGTGATAGAGGAGGAACTGATTTTAAATCCTTTTGAAGTTGTTGTACCTGCAAAATAAACACTCTGAAAATATGTATTGAGGATTAATTGAATTTACCGAGCTCCCTAGGCTCTGATACCATGTGAGATTTCTATAGCCTTGATGGCAACAAGAAATTCTACAGCTAAGGATCTAAGTACAATGTAATCCTACTGAGATGAAGAACAGAGATTTGCAGCAAAACTAGTGAAGAAATATTGAGCAAAATACATATAAGAAGAAACTCATTTGAATAAATTTATAAAATCCATATTGTCTATTAAATCACTGATAAATGTAAAATATAAATACATCTCCAAAGGACAAATTCATTAGCCTAATAAGGCATTTGGAATCCTCTCATTGGGAAGGCTTAAATTAGAATAGAAACCATCACTAGACATGAGAACTAGTCCTAACTCCTAAATGTGCTTAGTTAACTGAGTGTAACCGAAGGTAACATGACTTGGATGGCACATGAGGGAGTTAATTGACGATATCTAATGATAGGGGGCGAATTTAGGAGGTTTAGTGGACTAACAGTGGCCATCAGAGCTCGCTATCAGCCCAGAGTGATGAAATCTATGAATTGTGGCTCAGTTAATTGATAATAGCCTAGTTAACTGAATGCAACTGATGGTGGATGGCTGAAATCATGGAAGAGGGTGCATGAGGTCCTAAAATCATGGATGAGGGTGCAATAGTGGATAATGAGGTAAAAAATGACAGAGATTGAGGCACTAGGAATTCAACAACAAGATCTAGGTACTAGAGAGGTCAACAATGTTGCATGCATGCATGACTTAGGTCTAGATGAAAAATATGCTCCAACATGATTATGGGATGTCCAAATATTCAAGTTTTAAACCATGATTTTCTTATAAAAGTATTGCATTCTAAAGTACTTACAGATTTAAGGAGAGAATGCCAGAAAGTAGAGAATGCCAGATTTAAGGAGAGAATGCTAGATTTAACTTGTTGCTGATTGAAGTACAGGGTTATGCATCATTTTTAGATCTATTCCAATTCTAGTGCATACTCCATGGCAACAGTGTGAAGTTGATCATGATGGATCTGCTTTTCTCTACAGGAGGTGCTGACAGCAACATTCCCAGATCTATCTATGGTGTTGTTCTTTGGATCTACAGGTTGCCATCACACAAGTTTGGACAGCAATTATATCCTTCAGTATGTAGTCCAGATCAACCACTGAAAGGAGATGGAAATACGCCAAGAAATATCTTGTGAAGAGGCTGAAGCTTAGGAATGAATCTGAGGTTGAAATAGCCTGTTGTGGGCAACCTATTGTTCAAGCTTATCCCTGTACAGTCTTGTGGAGTTCTGCGTACAGTCTAAATTCAGTTCAGGTGGCAGTAATGGAGATTGCTCCATCTTTTGGGTCCTGTGCAACAACGGTAAATTTTGAAGCTCACTCCAACTTCCAAGTCTTTGGCTACTGGCAACAGCCCTTTGGGACAACATACAGTATACCAGCAGTAGAGGTAATTTGCAGCAGCATTAGAGGAGCCTTGGTGCTTATTGAAGCCGACACCCACCCTTAAAAGCATTCCACGTTTCTGGAGGAAAAGTCCTGAAGAAAAGGAGGTCCTGGCAGCCATTTTGAAGGAGCCGACCTGTTCTAAGAATTATTATGGGGCCAACTAGTTCCATGAAAAAATTCTAGATCCAACCTAAGAGAGCATGGGGTTGACCCATGTCAATTTAAGCTCTGGATAAGTATTAATACCAAATTGGGGTTTTCCTTTTGAATCGATTTGGAGGAAATGCGCCTCAGTTCTGATATCTGTAGCTGCACATTGGAGGGTTTTGTTTATTATCTCACACCAACAGTTAAACCCTCAATTACACCATTCATTTCCCAGGTGCAGGATTTGATTTTCCAGCCAGAAAATAAACAACTCACCCACAATTTCAACGTAGTGTTATGTGCAGGTTTGAGGTTTGTTACTACACAAATTAGCACCCTTCCTATAGGTCACAAAGGATGGTGCTAAGATTGGCAGCTAATCGGGAGATGCACCCATTGTCACCACAATGCACTCTTCCTTACACTTTAGACCAACTACTAGAGGCCAAGGGGGAGTCCCTGATATAGGTGAAATAGACAACCTGCAACACTAGTCAAGGCAACACAAGAATACATCCCGAGCAACCTTTTGACAAAGATTGTGCCTCATGGAATCAAAGCAATAAATACAAAGATGTTTACTAAATACTTCAAGAGGGTAAGATTTAGAAGTAATAAATGCTCACAATTAGGACAAATGATTAAAAACCTTGCTGCTGTTATAAGATGACAGCCAACAAATATGTGCTCAAAGATAGATGAAAACCTCTTAGAATAATGCCAATTCACAAGGGAAGGTATCCCTAATGGAAAGGGATAAGAATCACACATTGGGACAGCCAACAAATGAATAAAACAAATCTGGAATTGACTTTACCAGATCTGGTTATGCCCTAACCAGCCTCCAAAAATCACAAGAAGGTCAACTTGAAACACTATATGGATGCACAAATGAGTAGGGCTGATAATAGACCTTGTCTCTTGTTTGTAAGACCCTTCAAAGATGAATTTAGATGGCTGTATACCTATCAAATCAGATCTAAAAAAACATAGTAGCATTTTCACATCACTGTGGATCTCTTAAGTTAAGTTGTTAACCACAGAAAGAGGACGTCTTTTAGTATTGACCATAAAACCAAGGGGGGGCACATCATTTTGACGAAATAGATTCTTCAATACCACAATGTTTTTTGGATTTTTGGGGTTTTTCTATATATTTGTTTTTTTTGTATTTTTCCAAATATAATACATAAATTTTTTAATTTGAAAAAGAGAATATGAGGGAAATAGACCTAAGTCTTATTCCTTAGGGCAATGAGAAAAAATGGGTCTAGCATTCTCCCAAGAATTGGCAATTCAATGCTTGATGAATTAGTGCAAGGCTAAGAAACCCTAAGCTATGTTAGCACTTAATCTAATTGTGACAATCAAGATGCCCAGGCCCAAAACTAGAGGGATCTAGAAATATGAATGCCTCACCAACAAGACTGACCTAGCAACGGATGAAACCCTGAAACACTCTTACCTTGGATACAAACGCAATACAAGACATGAGCTTGAAGATCTTACCACATTTAATGGAGAAAAAAGAATAGAGCTAAACTTTATGTCCTTCCTCCTTGAATTAGCCTTGAAAGATTAAAGAAACCTCAAACACCAAGAAATATCCTTAGAAACCTTAGAAGAGCCAAGAAGAGAGGGGCGCGCCACATCTAAGTCTCATATGCACAAGTAGGAATACAATTTTAGTGATATTTGATCCCATGATTTCATCCTTAATGATTGCAAATGAGAGGAGGGCGCTATATTTATAGGGAAAAAGTGCCAACTTTTCCCTCCTCTAGATTGACCCATCTAATTTTGAGTTTAAAGTGATTTTTTAGGGTTTGTCACCCATTAGCTGGGGACTAAACATCAATGATAACTTTAGCATGATGAAAAGTTGAACTTGGAAGGAGGACATCATGACCAATCTAACCCCAACAAGTGTCTTTTACCCTCAATGCTTTCCTTTAGATGGTACAACCTTCAAAGCTTGCTTTAAGGGGTGGATGATTTGCTCTTTTGATTTAGATGACTAAAGCAAAGGGGGTAATACAATGAATTAAGGTCCAAGTGGGTATGAATGATGTTTGCTAGAGCAGGTGTGACAACCTTTACAAGCACAATCACCTTTAGAAAGCGTGAAATCACGAGTGTGGCTAGGGGCTCATATGCCATGTGTCATAATGGAGTCACCCAAAGATGCACTAATACCTACTTAGGGAATAAATGCTCAACATGATGATGGGTTACCACCCGTCAAGGGGTAGTTAATAAGGCCACAATACAATACTCCTTGAAATGAGGACCAAGAGGACCTACCATGATTGACCAAGGGTCTAGAGTGCCAATAAACCAACGCTTCTACATAATGAAGCCCCAACTTGGCCTTTTACAATGGCAAAAACACCCCCCTTCCCTAGCACATTGGGTAGGGTGTGCTGCAGAGAATTTGGGGTGTAACAAGGTTGATTGAAGGGTGTATGGATGGCTTTATTTGCTAACAATGTTCCACCTTGGAGCATCTTTGACATATGGTTGATCCCCATAAAATTTTTGTAGAGCCTTGAAGAAAAATGCCCTAGTCCATTCTTTCTATTTTTGGGGCATTATTTGGTCACCCCACTTAATGGAGTTTTGATAAGCCAGTTTGTCAGCCCAAGTGAGCCACATTTGAGGAGATTTAAGAGGGAACGTTTGTTATTGTTGGGAATTTATTTTCCCTCCTCTTTCAAAGCAATCTTTGGAGGTGATTGCTAATCAATGGCATTATTTTATTCATTGTTGAAACTTTGTCATGGAATTTGTTGCATAGAAAGTGGATGTGAATCTAATTACTTTTTTCTATCTTGAGAGAGTTAGTTGAGCAAAAAGTGGATCTAGGAGAAAATAAATATTTTTTTTTATTGTAAAGGAAGTTGAGTTAACTCTTTATATTAATAATAGCCCTTCCTCATTTCTCTTTATGGTTGTATTTTGAGAGTTCTCTCTTTTGGAGCCTAATGGTGCAACTTTAAGTGTAAGGGTTTCTTCTCCAACCAAAGTGTGGCATCCTTGTTCTTATTTTTAATGTTGCTGATGCATTGTAGAGTTACCTAGAACTTATTAATTATGACCTATTATAAGGGTAAAATTGCCTCATTGGAAGGGTTTTATGTGAGAATTGTATTCCTCTATCTCTCGAGTCCCTTTGATGTCTCATGCATGATTATACGACATTATCCTAATCATCTTTCTAGAGTAAGAGTTTGTAATACTTCATTGTATGAGGCACACCCTACTTGACATTGTTTTGATGTGACACCACTCTTGGGACATCCTAGCTGATTTCTACATTCATTTTTCAGCATTCTAGGGTTTTATTTGTGGCATGTGCATGCAGTCTTAATTTTCCTAACCTTTCATGAACTGGCTCCTTTCTTGTGGTAGACTTCCTTGACTCCATTTGCCCCTAGGGATTGGCACTAGTCTTCATGGTCCTCGTATCACCTCCTTTTTATCTATATACACTACAAAATAGACCTAATGCTTTGCTAAGGCTAACTCTTTAAATTGCCTTGTGCCTTTGCCATAGCTTAGCAATTCTATCTTAGGGAAGCTCCCCTTGAGTTGGAGAAGAGCCAAGCTAAAGCGCAGAGAGGTAGTTATTGAGGTGATGGTGGGTAACACCTCTAGGTTATAATTAGGCTAGCTTTGTTTTTTGGGGCTTTAATCATATATGCTAGTTCAAGCTGTGACAAAGCTAATGTTTGTCATCTTTAGTTGTCGTTGGTGTATGCTAGAGAGCACTTGCAAAGAACATGCTTGACATGACAAGTTTAAAGGGTTAATCTATCATCTTGGAAGGGTTTAATGTGAGGGTTTTTTCCCTTTGAATTTCCTTTGATGTCTTATTTTTGAATGTGTTGTCTATCATCTATCATCTATTAAGAGTTATTTTTGGGTTAACACTTCTTGGTAAGACACCTTGTCATAGCATTGTTTGAGTGTTGCACCTTTAGGGCCCCTCCAAGTTATTTCTTCACTGTTTAGCAACACATTAAGGCCTATTGTGGCATAGCTCATAGCTCTTTTGTCTTAATCATTTACAAATTTTTCCCTTCGTATAGCGCCTTGACTCCATTTGTCCTATATATTGGAGAGGCACTAGTCCCTTATCTTCCATCACATCACTTTTTATAATACAAAAACACAATGTTTTGCTAATTTATCTCTTCACGTCACCTTGAGAGGCTGAGCCTCATTGTCATAGTCTTAACAATCTTGTCTTAGGGATACCCCCCTTGTGTTGGAGCGGGAGTTATTGAGGTGACAGTGGGTAGCCCCTTGGAATTACCCTTGTGTTTTCCTTTTTGTGCTTGGGAACTTTACACATTTGAAGTGCACATTCGGGAGGTAATAGGAGGCTCATTAAATGGATATCACAAATGCTTTTCTTCATGGAGATCTTCAAGAAGAAATCTATATGTAATGGCCACGATTTGTTTAGGATGGGTCTACAACATTTGTTTGCGGACTCAAGAAGTCTCTATATTGACTAATGTAGGCACCTCATGCTTGGTATGAGAATATCTATGCCTTCTTTCTTAATTGTAGATCCTCTCATTGCAAGGTTGAGCTTGTCCTCTATATTCACCATCAGTTTGAACTTTGGTCATATCCTCATTTTTGTGATATATGTTGATGATTTGATCTTGATCGATAACTCGCCTTCCTGGATTAAATAATTAAAGCCACAACTTCATCACTATTTTGAGAATCATTGATTTGGGCTTGCCCCACTATTTTCTTGGCCTCAAGATCACTTAGTCTGCCTTAGAGATATCTCTCTCTCAACCTTAATATGCCCTAGATCTTCTAGAATGCTTTAGGATAGAGGATTGTAAGTCTATCTGCACCCCACTTGCTTTTGGGATGAAATTTTGGGTATATTGTGCTTTTGCCTTATTAGATGCTATAGTCTATCAATTTTTAGTGGGTAGTCTACACTCATACTCAACCAATCATAACCTTTGATGTTAGCTTGTGCATCATATATATGTAGGAGCCTCATGAGAGTCACTAGTAGGCAACCAAATGTATTTTGTGCTATCTCAAGGCACCACTATTTAGGTAGGGATCTCATCTCTCTTTTGGGTTTCTTTAATGTTGGCTAGATTGGAGGTCTCGATGGGCGATGATCCACTATAGGATACTTATTTACTCTCGGTTTTGGACTAGCTTATTGGTGTTCTAAGAACCAACATGCTTTGGGTCTCTCCTCCATGGATGTTGAGTATGTTGGGAATTACCTTGCCTATATGAGGATGATTCCTGATAAGTAGTTGAGTCTTCCTCAAAAATAACCCACCCCTCTATTTTGTGACAATCAATGCACTATTTAGCTTATTCATAATCCCATGTATAATCATAAGACTACACATTCAGATCTGGATGGACTATATTCAACATTTCCATTCTTAGAGATGGCTTATGCCCTAATGTGTACCTTCAACATATCAACTTGACGACTTCTTCACCAAAAAGTTGTAGGGGCCCACCTTCACTAGCTTGTGGAATCATATTGGTGTGGGATATTAGCCATTAAGGGGGGATGCTATATACATCTTCTCTCAGTGGCCTCTCTTTAGGATAGGTGGGGGTGTGGAAGATAGTGTGTAATCTTCAATTCTGGCCATTGCTGACCCCCTATTGTATCATTATTATTTTTATAATTATAGCTAAGGCCAACTATTACATGTAAGATCATAACCACCCTCTTGGGGAAAGCACCCTACCCTACTTATGTATAGATATGCCTACTCTCCTTTGCATTATTCATTCAAGTGATTAGCCTATAGGCACCATAAAATATCACACTTTTGTTTTTTTTGAAATGGGAACTTGGCTTTTTATGGAGAGTGATTTTGGAAATAAGCTCACTCCACCCTTACATACTTGAGTGAACCTTGTCAAGGTTTGCTGGTACCTTTCCAGTGCCATGCAATAATTTGCTTGAAAGCATCAACAATATTCTATATCATCAATAGCCACATCTAGAAAACTCCATGTAGAGGAGCATATCCACTAGGATTTGAACCTAGGTCATTGTCACAATGACTGCTCAAAGTTGCCTCTAGGTCAGAGCCTTACAGACAGTATCGTTCTCTCTTGTGCTTGGGTTCTTTTCTCTTTAGTGCACTCTCTTGTGCTTGGCTATTTTCTTCTTTCTACTGCACTTGTGCTTTCCCTTTCTAGCTAACTTATGCTTGGTATTATTGCAGAATTGAGTTTGTTTTTAGTTTTGTGTGATTCTCTTGCTATCGCTTGCGAATTTCAACAAGTACTATCCTGAAGCAAAAGGGATAGTGCGAGGTGAGTCATTTGAACCTTCTAGTTTTGAGTGATAACAAGTAGACAAACCACTAACTGTCACCTACTCAGAAGAGATGTTGAGAATACAAATGCCCATACATTTGTTGCTGAACTGAGTTGGTATTGGTATCTCCAGTATCCACCATTTTATGTGAATCCGTCCCATGCTTTGAACTCTTCACTGCCACATCTTTGATCCTGTTCAATGCATACTCTTCCTCTTTTGAAGCTATAATCTTTCTGTTCTTTTTTCCTTTACTGAGCATTTGCTGGTTGTGAGCACAACTTATACATGCAGACTTTGCTCTTCAATCTGGCCAACAGAAAGCAAAATTCTACTTAGACCAGGAATATAAAGAGCATTTTTGAACATAAGTTTCTTGTTGCTTGTTAGCTGTGTCTCTACATCCCCATCCCCTTCAATTACATGGGACCTGCCTTTGCGTCAAGTATAATATTTCTGTCGAGGACTTTACATATATGAAAGGTACATTCCAGCCCCTCCTATTTGTCATACACTGTGAGTTGCATACGTTCAAATACCAACTATTCATCTGTCACCTATCTCTGAGAATATGAAAGTTTACTTTGCAGTCTTCCCATATTAACCGAAAAGGAATAAATGAAAAGGAATAAATTTACTTAAAATGAATCCCAAAACAAGATGAACTTACCTCCTACACTTTCTCGAGTCTTCTGGCAATCAATTACCAGCACTGTGGCTGCCTCTTGTAGCTTTCTTTCACCTCCAAGTAAGAATTTTTAAAGTTGGCATTGTCTCCCTGCCAACAAAAGTAACAATTTCTTCCAACCCTGTGGCTGACTTGGCAAGTTTTCCTTGTGAACCTCCCAACAAAGCTTTTTTTTGTTGTTATCTGTCCTCTTGTGTTATGGTTTCCCAACCTCAGGGCTGCATTCAAGCACCAATACCTGCTTCCGAGATCTGCCTTACCTGGTCCATAACCATGTTCCAACACCTGCTATACCTATCTAATTTATTGCAGCCTTTTCTATATGCTTAGATGATTTATTTAAAAGTTTTAATTCTGTCATGACAGTAAGGGTTTGTATCTCCTGCTATAGGGGATGTGTGTGGGGATGTTCGCCTGGGGTCGTGATTCATCTCATCTCTTGTGCATGATTGGGGATTCCTGGATTGTGTTGTCTCACACCTGCATACAGGATGGATCCTTGCCTCTTGATGGGAATCATGGGACATCTCCTCTGAAAAAATAGCTAAAAAGATGAAATAGGAGAAGTGGAAAGGAGAAATGACCGGGGATTGCTGCTACTGTTCTTCCCAAGTAAAGTATCATGTCAAAGACAACTGCATACAGGATGGACCCATGCCTCTTGATGGGAATCATGGGACATCTCCCCTGAAAAATAGCTAAAATGTTGAAATAGGAAAAGTGGAAAGGGAAAATGAACGGCGATTGCTGCTATTGTTCTTCCAAGTAAAGTATCATTTCAAAGCAATGCCCTTGCAAATATAGAGAAATAGACTAGACAATGTTCTAAGAAATAATCTATCACTTAACTGCAGTAACAATGACCAATGCTGAGAAGGCTTTCGAGCAAACGACTTATCACCATTATTGTGCATTTGATGCTAATCACAAAATCTCTGTTTCCAGAAACATAAAATGAATTCAAATTTACAGTAGTTAGCATTCTAATGCTCGCAATCATTAATTGTATAACTTTTTTTCCCTTACATTTTGCTGCTATTACTAAATATAAAGTTGTTATTGTAGATTTTTCTCAAGTTTTCAGCCACCGGTTTAAAAGTAAAATTTATCACTGTTTATGACATTCTCAGAAATTTAACATGCTGGAAATAAACATTAAATTTTCAGACTTTAAAACACTGCTGTAACTTCACTTTTTCACTGACAGAAAGTAAATATAGAGCACGCCATTCAACACACAGTACTCAGAAATTTTTGGCCAATGGCCTTGGAAAAACCCACAAGGGGAAAACCAGTCAGAGAGAGAGAGTTTATTATTTCTTCAAGATAAAAATCAGACATTCATTTAAGGTAAAAAAACCAATTTATCTCAACCCAAAAATTTGACCAGCAAGCTCTCGGTTTCCGTGCAAGGCAGTCTTGATTTCTGTGCATTTAATCCTCTCGAAAAATGTGCCGAAATAACAGCCTTCAATCTGACCTTGAAAACAGTGCCAGAATGCCTCGAAACCCGTGCCGTATGGTCTGCAATAAATGCAGCAGTATGGTCCTCAAATTCTGTGCCCCAAAAAACCACGTGCTGCCTTGGGAATTGTGCCTGAAGTTCACCTCGAAACCTGAGCCTGAATCTGCCTCGAAAACAGTGCCAAATCCTTACTGTACAGCCGGCAATAAATGCTGCCGCACTTCTTGAAATCTGTGCACAAAATAAATGCTGCTGTACTCCTCGATTTCTGTGCCTGCAATTAATGAGGCTGTACTCCCCGAAATCTGTGCCAGCAAGATCTCCTCGGTTTTTGTGCCAACTCTCTCAGCTTGGTGTCTCGAAAATCGTGCCCACTCTCCTTCAGCTCTCTCTAGTTCAGTCTGATCACAAGAATGAATGCAAAATGGCTTTTCCCTTGCTTTTTGCTCATAACCCTAGGTAGGTGAAGAGATCTCTAATCCAAAGGCTGAGAATGAATTAAATCTACGGTTGAAATTAATTGCTTATATTTTATTTCTAAAATATTAATTTCACTCAACCACTTAAAAGTTAAATTTATCAAAAATGGACTTTATGCTCTAAAGTCAAATTAAATGTCACTTAAGTCATTTAATGCAAGGGTCACTTTATTTCCCCCTTCTAAGTGACTAAGGCTAAAGTCACTTAGGGGAACACTTCCCTAGGTACAAAAACTAACAGTTATTATTTTGGTATTGAAATGTTATTGTCATGAATCTTATGAGCCTGGGATCTTCAATCTTGTATTTTTTTATAAGTACCCACGGGGGATTTGAACCCTTGACCTTCCATTTACAACTTCTCATCACAATTCTTCATTACCAATTGCTCTAACCCCCGTGGGGGATCTTCAATCTTGTTACTCGATTAAATGAATCATTATTTGATGATTGATCAAAGATATCACTCGTGATATGTTTTTTACGTTTTACATACTGTTTTCTGTTCTGTTTTTTTAAACATTATGTGACCAACCCTGCACCCTGATGAATCCAGATTTAAAAAATGGCATCCCTATATTGGCATCTTCATCAGCACCCACAAACCCTGGCAACCTTTCGTACTAAATATACAAAAGAGTCTTAGTTTTTCATAAATGTTTGTCCTTACAATTAAATAAAAGTATTATATCTTTTTGTGTCAAGTTAGACTTATTAGTGTATCAACTACCAATAATGCACAGGTTTCTTTTCATTTTAGTTCAGGTTTTCAAATGGATAAGGACATGTTATGAATCTATTTGGTGGTTGTTTAATATACATTAGTCCTAGCCTCCCTCTTGATGCCTTAGGCTTTTAGTATTTTGTTTATTTTTCTTGTAATTCTTTAGTATTCACTATTAGCATTTAAGTGCTCTGATCCAGTGATCAATCTAATCTTATCTGGCATTCTTGAAAGGTGGAATATGATCCAAAAATAATCAGATATGAGCAGCTATTGGACGTTTTTTGGTCCAATCATGATGCCACCCAAGTTTTTGGGCAAGGTCCTGATGTGGGTGAACAATATAGGTATTAGCTTTTTGAGCCCTCTTTTTTGGTTTTGCAACACTAAATTTCTGGTGATCAGAAAGTTAATCTAGTCAGTTAATGTATCAGGTCTATCATATTCACCAATGGGAGTGATGAAGCTAAGTTGGCTGCAGTGAGTAAAGAAAGAGAACAAACTAAATTAATGGATAATTTAGTCACAACACAAATTCAACAATTTGAAACTTTTTACCCTGCGGAGCCTGAACATCAGGTACAGCTAGCCATATTTGGATGATTTTTAATGGTTTGATACAAAACTCTAAATATAAGTTAAATAAAGTGCTATCTGTTATAATTTGTAATTTTGTACAGTTACAAACTGATTATGTAGCAGCATGTCGAGGATGAATTATACCATGCATATATTTGTCTATTCTCCTCTTTAGTTCTGAGTATGTACCCTTTTTGGTTTTGAGGTACAAGCACATTTGCATATTTTATTGCAAGGCTATGAGAGTAATATATTGAAATATCGATTATGAGATATACTAGTGTGGGAGTGGAATGCTTTTTTATTATTATCCAATTTTGCAACATTTGGGGGGACTTTGGAGTGTTGCAGTATTTTGCATGATCAAAGTTAGGCTCAAAGCTGTTGTCAATAGTTGCAGTGCCAGTCCGGAGTAGAAACATCAAAGCACAAAGGATTAAGGAAAAATAAAATAGAGTTTGCATTAATGGAGGAAATCCAATTTCCTTTACCAACTTACCAATTTACCAACTTTTCTTTTCCTTCAACAACAAATCTTTCAGCCTGCTCCAGATACACTTATTGCGAATCCCCATTCAGGGATGCACATTATGTAGCAACATGTCAAGGATGAAGTATACCATGCATATATGTTTGTCTATTCTCCTCTTTAGTTCAGAGTATGTATCCTTTGCAGGTATAAATACATTTGCATATTTTCATGCAAGTGTACAAGAGTAATATATTGAAATATTGGTTATGAGATTTTTAAGTGTGGGAGTGGAAGATTTTTTATTATTTTTATCCAATTTCGTAACATTTGAGGGGAGTTTGGAGTGTTGCAATATTTTGCTTGATCAAAGTTCTGCTCGAAACTGTTGTCAATGGAGTGCCAGTCCAAAGTAGAAACATGCAAACACAAAGGAACAAAGCAAAATAATGGATGAAGTTCAATTTCCTTTACCAACTTACATACCAGCTTTTCTTTTCTTCAACAACAAATCTTTCAGGCTGCTCCATATACACTTCTTGCTAATCCCCGTTTAGGGATGCACTTTTGACGTCCATTTGGTGTACCTGTCATGCAAACTGTGCTACAAGAGCTGATTACATTCTGATTGTAATCAATTTTGCTATTTGAGCAAATGTTTCCTCTTAGTATATGCCTTCTGTTTGTGCATATCCTTTTGCAACTTACATGGCTTTTTATTCATGCATCAGAGCATCTAATTTGATCTTAGTTCTCATTTATAGTCGATCAGTTTCTCATTCGAAGGTAATTTAGCTAACTTCCAAGTCTTGTTTTTCATTAAAGCATCATATTCTGCTTGCACTGCCTCTCTCTATTCTTGTTTGTTGTTTGCTTCATTATAAGAAACTAGATTATATGAATTCACAACTTCACTTATCAGAGTAGGATTTCCTGATAGGGTGACTTTTTGACCTTGTTCTTCTCTCACCTTGTTGCATCTAATCTGGCTTTGCATTTTGAAGCTTTTGATAGAACCATTTTGCCCTCATCTGAGGACTACTTGATTGAATTCCATTTTCTCCTTCCAACTCCATTGCAACCTTTTCTTGTTTCTTTTCTTTGTTCCCTACTCTTCTTCTCCTATACGTGATAGAAGTTTCTGTTACAGTTAGTGCAGCTGCGAGACCCATTCTCAGGGAGGATGGTACCCTAGTCAGTTAACTAGGCAGAGTAAGACCCTAGAAGGTACCCTGGGGACCCCAGTAGTCTCCTAGGGTTCTTGGTCTGGGACCAAGTAGGTTGATGCCATGGCAAAGTCCCTAACATATGGTTAGGGCCCCTATATGTCTCTAGGGTATTCTTGTCTGGGACCATACAGTTTTTTGGATACGATGTCCAAGCAAATCCTGTAGGTTGAGACATGGACTTCTTGGTCTGGGACCAGGTAGATTTTTGGTCTAGGACCAAGCAGTTCCTGGTCAGTTAACCAGGTGAATCTTGGTCAAGTAGACCAAGATGATGATGTGTGATGTCCTCTCTCCTAATCGGTTATTGCTAGGTTGTTTCTCAAGGGATTGGCCACCCCTTGATGATGTCACTAGCACCTAACCCTTAGGAGTAGTATTGAGGACCAGAGGATCACATCATCGAGATACAGTGATGATAATAATATATATGGAACACATGAAACAATGTACCTTGAGAGAGAGAAAAGATTAAAGTCCTTGGTCTTGTTGGTCCTTTGGGTAAAAGGGGTTGTTTGTCCACCTTTATGCTGCACCTTGGTCTTGTGGGTATGAGGGTTGTCTTACCTTCTTATTGTGACCCCCTTTGGTTGACTTATGGTCCTTTATCTTCTACTTGGTCCTAGCACTCTTATTGTGTGTACCTATCCTAAGTCAACTTTTATTTTATGGTTTTAATTTTGTAAGACCATTGGACCATTGGTACCCTATCCTATGTCAACTTTTATTTTATGGTTTTTATTTTTTAAGACCATTGGACCATTGGTACCCTATCCTAAGTCAACTTTTATTTTATGGTTTTTATTTTGTAAGACCATTGGACCATTGGTATCCTATCCTAAGTCAACCTAACATTATTTTATGTTATGTTTGGTAATTAGCCTAAATCTTAGGGGTTACCTAAGAGACCTTTCTAGAAGGCTTGTCAAGATTATAAATTACGTTCTTAACTTCATACTTGAGAGCACCTTGACATGAGAAAAGTTCAGATCCAATCCTTGTCTGCTTGAGAACTTGTTGCTACTGATCTGTGATTGTGTCTTCTTTTATTGGCAGTGATTGTGTGCTCTTCCGTGGACTGTTGACTGTGTTTTTTCTGCTGGGCCATAGATTGTTGACTGTCTTCTGCTGGTCGTAGACTGTTGACTACGTGTCTCTGCTGCCACCGTGACTGTCTTCTCTACTGCAAGCGTGTCTGTGTATTCTTTGCTGACTTGATTGCGTGTCTTTGCTGCTGTGACTGTATCCTTCCTGCTGTTGCCGTGACTGTATTATCTCTGCTGGGCATGATTATGTATCTCTGCTGGGCATGACTGTGTATCTCTGCTGGGCATGACTGTGTTTCTCTGCTGAATATGACTGTGTTTTTCTGTTGGCATGACTGTGTGTCTCTGCTGGGCATGACTGTGTCTGTCTGCTGGCGTGACTGTGTTTCTTGGCTGAGCTGTGACCTATTTCTTTGCCTTCATAAGAAGTGCTGCTGAAGTTTGGATAAAGGATTGAAGTTTCTCTTCTTGTTGATTAAGAATCTGAGGTCTGTATTCTTGCTACTGTAACCCTCTTAAGCTCTCTCTCAAGGTATGCCATTTATCCATCTAGGTGACTTGTCCCTTTGGTGAAAAGACCAGAACCTAAAACTATCCGAGTATAAGGCTAATCTAAAACAATCCTAGACTAGTATTGGTACTATTCTTTACTACTGTTATTTCCTGTACATTATTATTGTTTTGTTTCATCAGTTTTAATATTGTTATTGTACATGGCATTTGGTAAATCATCTCAAGGACCAACTTAACGCAGTGACCAGTGGAGTGTTAAAGTTGAAAGAGATAAAAATTATGTTTTTTTTAAAAGTTGAAAGAGATGGAAATTATGTTTTTGATTTATTTGCAGCAGTACTATTCTGAATCTAACTTTGTTTCATGATTCTATTTATGCATTAAAGTATATTTTTTATTCCTAACCTAACCATGAACTTTAACATGGTATCAGAGCTTAGGCTGTAGCTAATTTTGTCTTGAAGCTAACAGAAACTACATAGATTCTAAGGTAAGGGTTGTACCTTACTCAACTTGATTACAGAAGCTCATTTGACAAACTCTTCAAGTTGACAAGTAGGGTTTGAAGATGGCTACTCCTTCAGTCAAATCGAAAGATACGCTTGAGGGAGCCTCAAATTTCAATGCATGGAAGTATAAGGTTCTAAATATCCTAGAAGAGAGCGATCTAGATGACTTGGTCACTAGAGTTGTTGAAGAGCCCACTACAACTCAAGGAAGAGCAACATTCAAGAAAAAGAAAGCCAAGGCAAAGAGAGTTATGTTTGACTCAGTTAAAGACAACTTGATGCTTGTGATAGCTACCTTAAGGACAACTAAATAATGCTTTGATGCTCTCACTAATCTCTATGAAAAGAAAGCCCCTACTCAGAGAAGGGCTTTGAAAAAGCAACTTCGTTCACTAAAGATGGAGAAGGATGAAACAGTGGCTACCTTCTTCTCTAAGATCTCTCAAAGAAGAGATCAACTCATGGCTATTGGCGATAAAGTAGAAGATGATCTTGTGCAGACTGTATTCGATGGTCTTCCTACAACTTCAGAGACTTTCCTAGCCTCAGTAAATGGAAGAGAGGTTCAACAAAACTTTGAAAGGTTGTGGCATGATTGTTTAGAAGAAGAAGGAAGGATCCAAAGTAGATATGAACCTCCACTTGAAAAGGATCATGCACTAGCTGCCAACGCAATGAAATGAAAGAATATTCCCCAACACAAGGAAAATGGTAAGGAACCTCAAGGTAAGTACTTTCATAAATCTAAGGTTAGGTGTTATAACTGTGGTAAGATTGGTCATTATGCAAGGGATTGTAAGAAACCACTTAACAAGAATTGGCATAGGAAGAAACATCATGCCTCAGTTGTTACAGAAAAAGAACAACCTCAGCCAAAGAAATCAAGGGGTGACACCAAGGACCCAGATCAAGAAAATGAATATTTCTTGGCTTCAGCACTCACAAGTACCATCCCCATGTTGAAATTTTACCAAGGAAGTGTTTGTTCACTCATGCTTTGGGGTGGACAAGGACACTTTAAAAAGTGGTCCCTAGCCTAATTAAAAAGGTGAGAATGACTTTTTATAAAGTGACCTTTTTAATGTGAGTTTGAGTTTATATTTTAAAAGTGACTTTATGAGTAAATGTGGGTGTGCATTAAATTATCATTTAATTAATTAAAAGTGATTTTTAATGAGAAAATGAGATGGGCCCTAGATCTCATTTAGTTGGCTTTTAATCTAAGCCATTGATCTCAAAGTGGAAGTTACTCAAACAAAAAGGGCTTGGGAAAGGCAAAGAGATATTATTGTTCACTTTCACAAGAGAGAATTTTGAGAGAGGAGAAGAGCAAGAGAGAAGGGTTTGAGAAAAACCAAATTTGAGAAGAGAGAGGAAAATTGCAGATAAATCAAAAGCTTGAGATGAGCACAATTCCCAAGAATTTTTGCACAAATTTCTAGAAGACAAGCACAAAAATCGAGGAGTTAACAATTGCTAATTTGCACAAAAATCGAGGGTTGTCCGTACAGTGCTAGGCCGTACAATTGCACAAAAATCGAGACAAATTATTGGCACGATTTTTGAGAAAAGCTACAACATTTAATGCTGTTGTCAGACTGCACATGGCACGATTTTCGAGGCAGGTTACAGTGCATAGATTTCGAGAAATTTAGGCACATAAAACGAGATAGACCGTACTGTACCACTTCGTATAGTTCGCACGTGTGAGGCCGTACCGCCTCAGTTTTCGAGGTGTTGTTTTGTGGCAGTCCATAGAGTAGTTTCAGAGTGATTTTGACACGTTTTTTGAGGAAGAAAAAGGAGATAAGTGCTGCTGTTTGAAATTTGTAAAATTTGTCTGAAGAATAAAATTTCTCTGAAGTATAGGTTTTCCCTTCGAGGTTTTTCCTAGGTCATTTTGACCAAAAATCTAAGTGTTTATTTTCATGTGTGGCTGATTTTAAATTTTTGAGCATGAGATTAGGGCTGCTATAATTTTTTGAGTTCAAAAGAAGAAAAGAAATCTCATGTGTTTCATGTTTTTCAGTTAAAATTTTAATTTTTCAATGTACATGCATGATGGGGTTTGGGCATTAACTATATGCAACATTGAAACTGAAGTCGGGTTGGGGTTCTTAAAATTTTTCACCCAAACCTATTAGATGTTAGATTTTTAATGGTTATACAAGATCTAAAACATTTAGCATCATAACATCATAACCATAAGCAAAGGATCACTGAAATAAAGACAAGCACAACCACACAAAAGAAGACAAAGATTTTCCTCGGGGAAACCACAAGGGAGAAAACCCCGCAAAACTTCCTTAGTATAGAATTCGACCAAGTACAGTGTAAAACCCCAAGAACAAGAATAGCTGCTCCTCTTCCATAGTAATCTCTCTTTCTCTCTCTCTCTTGCGTAATGCTGGAGTGTAAGGTGTGTGTAAATGAGAGAGGCGCCTCACCTATTTATATTCATCAGGTGAGTGACTCAACTAATTGACTAGGTCGGCCAGGTTCTCTAATTAGGGCCGACCTACCTAGGAAGACACATGATACATTTTATATATTACTTTTGTGGGTATTATTGCCCCGACTTACAATGAAGGTTTTACCTCATGTCTTTCACATGACCAATTACATTAAAGGACATCTCTGAATGGAGGAATAACATCTCCGAAGGAGAGTACAACAAAAGTACAATAGAATATCTTCCAAAGTTATAATACTTTAACATCCCCCCTTAAGTAGGAAGGTATTCTACATCAACAACAACCATCATCACAACTGTACAACTGACTGGTGAATCTCTATATGTCATAGGAAGTTTTGGAACAACATCATGCATCTTCATCATCAATCTCAGTATGAGAATACTGGATCATCTTCTGACTGGTGAATATCTATATGTCATAGGAAGTTTTGGAACAACATCATGCATCTTAATCATCAATCTCAGTATGAGAATACTAGATAATCTTCTGCAACCTTAGTATGTAAATACTGAATCATCTTCTGCAACATTAATATGCAAAAACTGAATCATCTATGAGTATTGGATCATCAGTATGCAAATACTGAATCATCTATGAGTATTGGATCATCTTTTGCAACATTAGTATGTGGATATTGAATCATCTTCTATGAGTACTGGATCATCTTCTACAACATCAGTATGTGGATACTGAATCTTCTTCTGCCACATCAGTATGCGAATACTGAATCTTCTTTTGTAACATCAGTATGTGAATACCGAATCTTCTTCTGTCACATCAGTATGCGAATACTGAAACATTATTTACAACATCAGTATGTAAATATTGAAACATCATCATCTGCATCATCAGTATATAAATATTGAAACAACAACATCATTAGCATGTTAGTGCTAAAACAACACTATCAATAAATGCTATATCATCATCAACATAGATATGGTGGAACATCATCATCATCACAAAGTGTTGTGACTTCAACCATGTCAACATTATCAGCACAAGGTGCTGGGACCACAACCACATCAGCATAATCAACACAGGGTGTTGGGACCTCAACTACATCATCAACATCATCAACACAAGTTGTTGGGACCACAACTACATCATCAACATCAACATACAAATGCTGAAGCAACATCATCATCAATATCAACGTAGAAATACTGAACCTGCCATATCATCAGTATGGAAATACTGAACCTGCCACATCAACAACAGTATGAAAATACTAAGCTTGCCACATCAACATCAGCATGAAAATACTGAACTTGCATCATCACCATCAGTATGAAAATATTGAACCTGTCATATCAGTTTAAGAATACTGAAACTATCTCAACAACATAACCTGCAACACACATGATCCAATTACAGAATGATTAATCCCTTTCACTTTAGAACATAAGTCCAAGGATGATGCAAATCCTATCCACATCACGGAGACAAAAGTCCGTGGATCACTTTTAGGACTAATGTCCAAGGATGATACAATCCCACCACATCATGGAGACAAAAGTCTACGGATCACTTTAGGACATATGTCCAGGGATGATACAATCCCACCACCTCATGGAGACAAAAGTCTGCGGATCACTTTAGGACATATGTCTAGGGATGATACAATCCCACCACCTCACGGAGACAAAAGTTTGCGGATCACTTTTGGACTAATGTCCAGGGATGATACAATCCCACCACCTCACGACAACAAAGTCTGCGGATCATTTTAGGACTAATGTTCAGGGATGATACAATCATACCACCTCATGGAGACAAAGGTTTGCGGATCACTTTAGGACATATGTCCAGGGATGATACAATCATGCCACCTCGTGCAGACAAAAGTCTGTGGATCTCTTTAGGACATATATCCAGGGATTATACAATCCCATTGCAACATCATCATCACTGCTCCCCCTTTTGAGGAAGGTCCTTTTGTGTTGAATTTTATTGGTTATATCAGATCTTAAAACATTTAGCATCATAACAACATAACCATAAGCCAAAAGATCACTGAAAGATAGACAAGCACAACCACACAAAAAGAACACAAAGATTTATCCTGGGAAAACCCTAATGGGAAAAACCCAGCAAAAGCTTCCTCAATATAGATGCCCCAAAAAGATAAAAGGTAAAACTCAAAAGACTGATCCTCCTCCTTCTCCAGCTACAGCTCTTTCTCTCTCTCTCTCATGTGTTACACAAGTGAGTGTGTGTGTCTCAAATGAGAAGCACCTCACCTCTATTTATATTCGTTCGTTCACTTAATAATTAATTCAGTTATGTAGGCTCGAGTAATCCTAATTTAATCTTGTAGGCTCGAGTAACCACAACTGGGGTACTAATGACCCGACTTACAACGGAGGGGACTTCCTCACGACTCTTATTAGCTCTCTCGATTAGAAACATCGGGGTATAAAGAAATACAAGTGATTCTCCCGGTAGGACCATCGGGGACCACAAAAAATACATATAGAATATTCTTCGAAGTTACAATATTTCAACACTCCCCCTTAACGAGAAGGGTATTCTACAACAACATCAGCAACAACAACAGTAGGAGAAGGCATCATCATCAGGGTGATACATTTAGAAATCATTGGAAGCTTTCAACATCATATAGTCTTCATCTTCAATCTTCAACAACAACAACACTTTGACCAACAACATCATCATCAGTACTTTAGTCTTCATCTTCAATCTTCAGCAGCAACAACACTTTGACTGCTCGATTGATAACATCATCATCAACACTTTGACCTTTCGATCAGCAACATCATCATCAACACTTTGACCTTTCGATCAGCAACATCATCATCATTATATTCTGAACTTTCGATCAACATCATCATCATCATCATATTCTAAACTTTCAATTAGCATCATCATCATTATCACACTCTGATCTTTCGATTAGGAACATCATCATCATTAGCAACAACCTGCAATCCACAATACGAAGACAAAAGTCTTCGGATAACTTTTGGACTTAAAGTCGAGGGATGATGCAATCCCACCACATTCTCAACAAGCAAAGTCACTGGATTTAATTACGGGATAATCACTCCCTATCACTTTAGCGGGATAATCACTCCCTATCACTTTAGGACTAAGTCCAAGGATGATGCAATCCTACCACATTCTCGAGTACTGAAGTCACTGGATCCGTTCTGAACAAAAGTTCAAGGATGATACAATCCTACCACATTCTTGAGTACCAAAGTCACCGGATTCGTTCTGAACAAAAGTTCAAGGATGATGCAATCTTACCACATTCTCGAGTACCGAAGTCACCGGATCTGTTTTGAACAAAAGTTCAAGGATGATACAATCCTACCACATTCTCGAGTACCGAAGCCACCGGATCCGTTCTGAACTGAAGTTCAGGGATGATACAATCCCACCACATTCTCGAGGACTGAAGCCACCGGATCCGTTCTGAACCGAAGTTTAGGGATGATACAATCCCACCACATTCTCGAGGACCGAAACCACCGGATCCGTTTTGAACCGAAGTTCATGGATGATACAATCCCACTACATTCTCGAGGACCGAAGTCACCGGATCCATTATGGAAAGATGACCCGGGATGATACAATCCCTCTTCATTCTCGAGGATCGAAGTCACTGGATCAGTTTAAGACGAGTGTCCAGGGATGATACAATCCCACTGCAACATCACTGCTCCCCCTTTCGAGGAAGGTCTTTCCGAACAACACCAATCTTGTCTCGAAGGTGTTTGAACTTTACTCAAGACAGAGGCTTCGTCAACACATCGGTGTTGAATCATCATCTTGTAACATCATCATCTACATCTTCAGTATGTGAATACTGAACTATCATCATCTGTATCTCCAGTATGTGAATACCGAAAGCATTATCATCTATATCTTAAGTATAGAAATACTGAAAGCATCATCATCTGTATCTTCAGTATAGAAATACTGAATCACCATCATCTACATCTACATTATGTAAATGCCGAAACATCATCTATATCTTCAGTATGGGAATACTGAAACATCATCATCTGCATCTACATTATGTAAATGCCGAAACATCATCATCTGCATCTACATTATGTAAATGCCGAAACATCACCTATATCTTCAGTATGGGAATACTGAAACATCATCATCTGTATCTTATCTCGAATGTAGAAATGCCGGATTTCTATGTGCTTCGATGGAACACAGGGTTCTCCGTCATCTTTATACAACTCTGGTTATCACATAGAATCACTGTAGTATCCATCTCCAGGTCAAAGAGATTTGGCAGCAGCTTCCGAAGCCATATGGCTTCACAACTAGCAGAGCAAGCTGCTATGTATTCTGCTTCCGCCATGCTAAGAGCAATATTGGACTGTTTCTTGCTAAACCATGAAATCATAACAGACCCCAGGCAAAAGCATCCACCTGAAGTGCTTTTCCTGTCTGAGACACTTCCAGCTCAATCTGCATCTGTATAGCCATACAATCTGTAATCATGGTTTCCATCATAGTATAGACCAAAGTCTATAGTCCCTTTTAGATATCTCATCACATGTTTTTGCAGCTATTAGGTGAACACGTCTAGGTTGAACTAGATAAGGTGTTCACAACAAAATAAATGTTTGGTCTGGTATTTGTTAGATAGATCAACGACCCAATAATTTGTCTGTATTGAGTCACATCCACTAACTCTGACAAGTCATCAGCTAACAACTTCAGGTTGGAATCCATGGGTGTGGCCATGGCTTTACATTCCAACATATCAAATCTTTTCAAATTTCCATTGCATAAAAAATAGATCATCCACATATAGTAATAGTATGCCAGGTTCATCTTCTATAACCTTGAAGTAAAGGTTAGAGTCAGCTTTACTCTTGGTAAAGCCCAAGCTCGTCAGGAAACTATCTATCCTTCCATACCAAGCTCTGGGAGCTTGCTTCAGGCCATACAGGGCCTTCTTCAACTTACATACGTGAGTCCGTATGTCTTCAACTTCAAATCCTTGTGACTATTCGATGTAAAACTCTTCCTCAATCATACCATTAAGGAAGGCTTGTCTTTACATCCATCTGGTGTATATCCCACTTCATCATGGAAGTAATTACCATGATAGTTCTGAAGGAAGTGTACCTTGCTTCCTGGAGCAAGTGTCTCTTCAGAATTAATTCGCTCTTTCTGAGAGAAACCTCTAGCCACATGTCTTTCCTTACTTCTATCAGCAACATATTTTATCTTGCAAATCCATTTGGAAGATACCACATTCTTGCTTTCTGGTTTGAGTACTATATCCCACATATCATTCTAGTATTCTTTCATCATAGCATCTTCCATGAGTTCGTCTTGTCAGGTCATCAACATATCCCAGTCTTTTGCATTCAACCTTGAAGGTTGGAACCCACTTTACTCTTGGTAAAGTCTCGATCCATCAGGAAGCTGTCCATCATGTCGTACCATGTCGAACTCAGAGGTCTTCTTTAGTCACTCCCTCTGAAGCGAAGCATTGTCTTCCCTCTTCATTCTGTATATGTGGTTCTCTACTTGATATATACTTCTAGTGGGTCTGGTCAATAGAGTATGTCATGTTAGTCTATTCTTTCCAAGGCAAACCACGAACCTTGCTTTGTACACTTGTTCTTGTAGATCCATATGGAAGATACTATGGACTTCCCTTCAGGTCTCGAAACCATATCGTAGACATCATTCCCCATGATCGACTGTTACTCTTTGATCATAACTTCTTTCATAGCCGGAAAGGTTAGCATCAATGATGTCACCCAACTATGTTACACAACTAGAGTGTGTCAGAGGCCTCTTACTTTGGTTTGGAAGTCTCACCATTCTTTTCTTCATCTTGAGTTATCTCTTGCACCCATGTTGGTCTTCATCCTTAGAGGTGGATCTACTGCTCTCTGAAGCTCTTTCTTCCGTTACAGTGTCTCTGACCCTGGGAGCTTCAGATTCATGTTTATTGGAGTGAATCTTGAATTGTCATCACTTGTTCTTTGGAACAAGTCTCATCCTTCTTTTCTTGTAGGTGGTTGTACAAGACCTTTCCCATCACATGCATGCTGTCATTAATCCAAACATTCTATCATGCATAACACATCAACTGAATATAAAACAATATCATGAAATGACAATTGAATACTTATCTTTTACTTGTTTCGTGGGTAGACTTCTTCTTGATCCTTCTGCTTCATCATCTTCTTCATTCATGACATCATCATTTCTTATCCAAATGATAAGATGGATAAGAGGTTCTTCAAGAATTGAGTTCTTCATATTCCTCATCGCTTGAGGGATCTTCTTTGAATTGTGAGCGCTTGATCTTTAGTTGCTCCCATCTTCTCTTCTCTTATTATGAGTAGAGTTTCTTCTTATGTAAGGCTTTAGCCTCATCTCCCTTTGGAACTGGAACCTCTCCGCTTATGTAGGTGTCCAATTCATTTTCTTCAAGAACTAGTGAAATCCTATGCTTCCATGCTCGGAAGTTTTTCAGCTTTACCAAGCTTGTCATCAAGTTGGGGTGCTAGGTCATTTTGAAATGAGAACCTGAAACGTAAATGGCAAAAGATTAGATCTTACCGGTTTGAGGTGTTCGTTTGGGTTCCAGATCTGGTTGATCTAGGGTTTGTCAGAGAAACCCTAATTTTTAAAACTTGGAATCTTTCAGATCTGATTGGATAGAAAGATGTGTCTCTTGAAGGCGAGCTGAGCAACATATTCATTTTCCTAAAACTATGATCATAATTGCAAAATATCTGATGCCCTAGTTTTCTTCTGTTTCTTCTGCAGAATGCCTGATATTGTTTCTACGGTATCTCCGAAATTACTGCTCCTCTGTGTCTGTAATTTCGTACAGGGGTAGCCTCGCATGTCCTCTTTCCAACACCGCAGGTTAGAGCAGAATTGATTTTACCAATTGGAACTTATGCACATTTTCCCAAGGTGGCTCATTTCAGGACTGTTCAGAAGAGTGAATTTGTACAAACTTCCACATGTCACTGTCACTCTTTCATCTTTGGGGTCTGAAATTCTTACCACAAAGAGTAAAGTCCGTGCCCTTTTTGGAACATCTTGCGAAATTTCATTTGGACCTTTGTAGCCCGAGAGATAACAATTCTCCCCAAGTGTCCTGTTTAGGGATGAATCCTAGGAGAGGCTGGAAGTTCCATAGAAGAAAACATCGGCATCGACAAAAAATCGGCAAGGGTCCAGAAAACATCTTCTCGGCAACATCGGCGGAAAAAATCGGCAAAAATCGGCAAACTGCGGCAAATATTTAAAAAGACAAAATATATTCATTTTTTTCATAATTTTAAGCATATAAAGCAACAATGACATCAAATAAATACATTGACACATAAATATAGAAAAAACACTGATAGATATCATGTAGGCATGCCAAATATAATATGAGACATGAAAGTCGATACTGAAAGTTTGAATATAGTTGTCCAATAGTACTCAAAACAAAAGTGGGAAATCAATGGTCCATACATATATCATATTACAAAATGACATCACAAAACTAGTAGCTAACTATC